>CM061548.1:371658414-372000914 GCA_030864215.1 Capsicum pubescens | reverse complement strand
AAACCTTATAACTTATTTTTTCATAAGGTTTGGATAAATTATATCGTATTTTCTCGTTACATGATGTTACACATCCTTAATTTGAGACCTACAAAATAAATAAGGTACAAAGTTACTATAAAAAGGTAGGATAAAGAACAAAATATGATTATCTTTTAAATAATATGTAAATACAAAGTGAAAAAAAAAAAAAAAAGTTAACGTGACCACATCAAATTATTCAGTACACAAGATGGTACTTCTCGTCATTAGTAATGATAAAGTTAATGATATGATACAATAATATTCAAGTAAGAATCAAAATCAATAGTATACTTATATTAAAAATACAATGCAATAAGTAACAACCATCCAAACATGCTGGAAAAATCAATATTCTAAATTTAAGTAAACACTTACTCAATTATATATATATTCTAAATTATAAGAATGTTGCTCTTACCTAAATCAAATTTCGGATATAAGTTAGATTTTGATGGAAAATTTAGGTTAGGGTTTCGAAAGCGAAAAAAATTGTCATAGTTGATGGAATACGTATAATTAATTAAACAAGACAATATAAGACATTAATCAAAGATATATTATAATTGAATATAGCATAGATGTAAGAGTCCAAAAAATTTGATGATTTTATTTTGGACTATTCCTCGTGTTTACTGATGATTTTTTACTTGAATTATGATAAGGGATGTTAAAGGAGTGATTGAGAAAAGTTTTGGAATTTTCGAAAAGCGTTCGGGATCATTTTGGGACCCTGAAGTAGTGAGGGTCCGCGATAGTTGTGTGCCACGCCCTATGCACGACGCGCGGTAAGAGCGTGGCACGCCCTTGGGCCTCCACGATAGTGGCATGGCACACCCAAGGGAAAAACTCACCCAGTTCATTTTTTTGTTGGGGGTGAGAGCTTTTTAGTCCTTCCCTTTTTGAACTTTCAAGAGAAGCAACTAAGGATTTTCTCAAGAAGTCAACACTCAGAGCCTTAAACTCAAAGTTTTTTCTCGAATTCACTCCATCAAAAGACATGTCGAAGACTCCCTATTTTTTTTATTGTAATATTGCATCAAATTACTTGATATTTACATATTCTTGAATGATTGGTTCAAATTAGGGTTGAGGATTTTTGGTGATTTACACTTGCATTGATTTTTCCTTGTTTTAATGGTTTCTTCATGGTTTAAATGGTGGATTGTGAACTGAATTTGTATCTCATGGTAATGGTGGAAATTTTGCAATATGGTTTCACAATGTTTGTGAATTTTCGCATGATGATAATGACATGAACTTCAACCTTTATCATAATTTGGTTTTCACATAATTAAGGATTTCATCGTGTGTAAATTGTCCTTTGGAAAATTGCATAACTTTAACAGGTAAAAAGGTAATAAGGTTTTGCAAACGCCCTTAGGAGCTTTAGTTATGGATTTTTAAATGAATTTTGGAGTCTAAATGGTGAAATGAATACGGTATGGCATAATTGAAATGGCTTGAAAATCTCTTGGTATGACGATACTAATTTGAAAATGTCTTAATAAAAGATTTCATGGTTAATGATATGTGAAATTATTTTAATTGGGCTTAAAGGGAATAATATAGCTTCAACGAGAAGATATAGTCCCGGGAGGACCAACACTAAAAATCACATTTGCCTATGTTCAGGGTCTATGACTATTGTGTCATCTTTACACAGTATATTTTTGGGAGGTCAATTGACTGTTGGTGACTTTAGCCTAATTTCTTCGATCCATAAGGCTAACATGGACTGGGGGACTTCCATCAGGGGGGGCCTAATCCATATAGCTCGTGAGTGCCTGAAGATTGGTATGAGCTACATAGTTCGGGATTAAATTTTTAAATGGTCATGTCTCATATTCCTTGTCCCCTGCGCCGGAATCCTATTATCTTGATGATTGATGAGCATAGATTTTTTTACTACTGATTTTTGGTAAATATATATTTCATCCATGTGTTTTATTACTGTTTTGGCACTTGTATATTTTATCCCTTTCCTTGGGTTGTATTCCAGTACTCATCATACTAACTGTCATCAAACACAACATCATTTCATGATATAGGTTCAAAGGTATTTTCTTGTGACCTTGTGCAGCAATAGGTGATCTGCTACTCTTGTTGGACAACTATTGAAGTGGTGAGCCCTTCCTAATTCGAATGGACTGGTTTTGTTTAGTCTTTTGTTACGTTAGTACTTACTTTCGGTTTCCTTCTGGAATAGTTGAGGTTATGTCCCGACTTGGTTGGTATTCTATGTTTAGAGAATTTGTGGACAGTGTTGGATATTTCTTTATAGAATTAGTTTTTGACCTTCAAACTTGTTCTTTAGATTATTACATCTCTCTTATCCTACTGGTTAGCTTCCGGAGTTTAATATTATTATTATTATTAATATTATTATTATGCTCTTGAATAATAAGTTAATATCATCAATATTTTATCAAAATATACTTCTTCCATTTCTTTTTAATTGCTTCATTTTTATTTTTAGAGTTAAATAATATAAATTTTGAACAACATTTTAAGATGTATTTCTTAATCAAATTGAAAAAAAATAAAAAATATAATTTATAATACTTTTATGTAATTTTTAAATAGTTAAATTTTAATTTAAAAAATTAAACTAATTAATCTAATTTATCTTTAAAATTTAATTAAGTTGACTTACGTGAGGGAGAATTAAAAAAAAATGGAGGGAGTAACTCAAATGTCTAACTGTTTTCGTAGCTTGTATTGGTATTCGTATTACCTCAAAACAATACAAAAATTTTACATGAAAATTAAATAGGGTGAAAATCATTTTCACCCCCAACTTTGATTAAAAAATCAAACTCCCCCCTCAATATTGAACAATAATCATACTCCCCCTTTATCCCATGCAATATCCATCTTGTCCTTATAATTTTAATTCTATATTTATGTAATATCTTTTTATATTATATGTAATGAATATTTTTTTAACATGGATATTTATAGCATTTTATTTAAGTTTATTAACTTTATATGCAAATTAATATGTTTTATAAATTTATCAAAAAATTCAATATTATTTTTAAGATCGTTATTTTAGTATTATATGTATTAAAGAGTCGTTTGGTGTGAGGTATAATTATAATAATTCAGAAATAAAGTTCATGATTATTTATCCTGCGTTTAATTAGATGTATTAGGTAGTCTCAAAATTATTTGTCGCACCATTTATACCACAGTGATGAGATAAGTTATCACACATACATGTCAGTACAACTTATTTTGTAATAACTAATTTCGGAATAACTTGTTTCCAAACAACTCACCCCTAAGTGTGTATATATACATATGTATGTACATGCATGTGCGTATATTTTCGTGTTTTATCACTCTCTTACTAAATTTGTTTCGTATTACTTAACTTTTTGTTGATATAACACAATCCTTAAGAAAATTTTACTTAGAGGTATGTTTTGCTAAATTAACCTTATTAATGATAATTTGAAACTTTAAATTTGTTTATATAGTTATTTAACGCTAAAGGGTAGAAAAAAACCATAATACAATTCTCTTGATTTCACAAATTGAGCAGATAAACTAAAACATTTATTTTTAGCATGAGGATCAAGTGATAAGAAACGATATTATCTATTGTCTATATCATTAAATAAGTTGTGATTGCCATTAATAGAGTATTACATATTTTATAATTTATATAATTAAATATAATCTTTAAAATTTGACCTTATTTTTATTCGAGAAAAATATTTAGTATCCCCGAACTATGACCAAATTTGCTACGACACACGTCAACTTCACGGGGGTCCTATTACCCCTTAAACTAAATTTTAGCGTATTTTGTCAATCTTTTTAGCTAACGTGATACCTTTTGTCAATCGTTTTAGATGACGTGACACCTTTGATATGAGCTTCATTTTATGTAATAAAGGTGTCACATTAGCATAAAAAATGATAAAAATACGCTAAATTTGAGTTCAAGGGATAATAGAATCCCTGTGAAGTTGGAGTGTGTCGTAACAACTTTGACCATAGTTCGGGGTGGTACTAGAGGCTTATCTCTTTCATTTGTTGTTTGTATTTTCTGCATTGAAATATGTTTATTAAATTAGTAGTACTTATTATTTTCATTTGTTAAAATAAATATTATAATTTTGATTATTATTAATAAAACTAATTTTCTTATTATGCTAATTTACTTCATAAAGATCATCATTAGCATATATATTTCTTACTTTTTTTTCTAGAAGATAATGTTTATGTTTTTATGAAAATTTTGTTATATGAATAATGTTTATATTTTTATGAAAAATTTGTTATATGGTTTTTTTTTTAAATGAAAATATGATGACTTTAAAGAAGTTAAAAAAAAAAGAATAAAAAAATTGATGATAAAGGGTAAAATAGGAATTTTAAATAGTCAATTAGGATAAAGGGGAGTATGGTTATTGTTCAAAATTGATGGGAGAGTTTGATTTTTAAGACAAAGTTGGGGAGGGAAAATGAAAAAAAAAAAAATTAATTAGGTGTTCTTCAACACTAATAAAGGAGCCCGGAGTCAAAAGGATAATTTTTTTTATCAAAAATTTTAAGGGGACACTTGATTAAAAAGAAATCAAAGTAGACAAAACGTTGGTGGCTGAACGATTTGCAAATCGCTTGGTGTTTAGAGCTTAGAGCTGAAACAAATAACTCACAACAACAAACTACTTAAATAAAGAAAAATTTCATGCAAATCGTTGAACATCAAACGACTTGTAAATCGATGGACATCAAACGATTTGTTGCTCAGCCACCAACATTTTGACCCCTTTGATTTCTTTTCAAATCAAATGTCCTATTTGAAATTCTTGAAAAAATAGCTCTTTTACTCCGGGCTCCTACTAAAGTATGGAGAACATTTGATCGATAAAGTATATAGCATCTTGTATTTACTCAAATAATAAGAGTTTTGAAAAGTTATAACACATAGCGAGAAATTGAGTTTTATTTGTTTCGCTTTTTGTATGTTCATTTGGAGTTGTATCAGCTCACCCTGTATTGTTTGCTCTGACAAAGCTATTTAGAGTAAACTATTCTCTCCGTTTTAAAATAGTTGGCCCTTGTTGATTTGGTATTTCTCTTTAAAAAATATTTATTAGGAATTTATTTTACTAAATTTGTCTTATTAACATGCTTTAAAAATATAAATTTGATTATATGCACTTTATGTAGTCATTTAATGATAGGAATAGTATTGAAAAAACATACTAAATTTCTCTTGATTTCATAAATAGGACATTTAAATTAAAACAAATATTTCTAATAAGAAGATCAATTAAAACGAAATGAAGGGAGTAATATAGAGCGAACTGATACATCGTCCCGATATTTTTCAAACAAACTATTGCTTTTGATATTTAGTGTCCGTTTGGATGGGCTTATTTTAAGCATTGTAAAGTCAAAAATAACTTTTAAGTCTTTTGATAGTGTTTGGGTAAAATGCTAAAGTGCTTAAAAGCATTTTATTTTAAGCTAAAAAGACACAAATAAGTCAAAAGTGTTATAAAATAATAAAGAACAAAGAAGAAGAGTAGAGAGAGAATAGAGAGTAATTTTTATTTCTCTTGAGGGATGAATTACAATGAAGCAAAACCCCTTTATTTATAGGGAAAACTAACCTAGGGGTTTGTAATTTTTTCATAAATAGACATACACAATATATGGTAAAGTGGGTATTCACTATATATGGTAAAGTAGACATTCACTAAATATGGTATATTTATAACACTCCCCCTTGAATGTCTAATTGATAGATAATGTACCTCGTTAAAACCTTACTAGAAAAAATTCAGTGGGAAAAAAAATCTAGTGAAGGAAAAAGAGTACACATCTCTAACAATACACATATAGGCTGCCGCATTAAAAACCTTACAAGAAAAACCCAGTGGGACAAAACCTCGTAAGGGAAAAAGAGTACAACGCGTATTAACTCCCCCTAATGAGAACATTCTTGAACCTTGGCATTTCGATCTTGTGCACCATCTTCGTAAAAGTTGCAATTGAAGGACACTTGGTGAATAAATCAGCCACATTGTCACTTGAACGAATCTGTTGCATGTTAATATCACCATTCTTTTTGTAGCTCATGTGTATAGAAAAACTTTGATGAAGTGTGCTTCGCTCTATCTCCTTTGATGAATCCTCCAATAAGATGTTCTATGCATGATGCACTATCTTCGTATAAAATTGTGGGTAGATTGTCATATTTCACACCATATTTTTCTCGAATGAGATGTATCATGGACCTCAACCATACACATTCTCGACTTTCTTCATGAATAGCTATTATCTCAGCATGATTCGATGAAGTGGCTACGATAGACTGCTTTGTATATCTCCAAGATATTGCAGTACCACCACATATGAACACATAGCCTATTTGAGACCGAGCTTTATGTAGGTCAGATAAGTACCCAAAATCAGCACGACCAATAAGATCGGGACTGCAAACTTGCTAACAAATTAACTAAAAAAAAAAAGCTATATCAGGTCTTGTAGTATTTGCAAGATACGTTAGTGCATCAATTGCACTAAGATATGGTACTTCATAACCAAAGAGTTCCTCATTCTTTTCTTAAGGTCGGAATAGATCCTTATTCAATTTTTGCATGTTTCTCATTTAAGCAAATACTCTATTGCTTTTGAAAACTCTCCAAGAGTTTCAATGATACTCAAATCAACAAATTATATCTTATGAGGATAATAAAAAGTTTCCCAAAAACTTTATATTCTTCAGGCATTTTGAATCCTTTAGGGATTTTCATATGGATGTTTGTCGAGTGACAATATACAACATGTCAAGTGTGATATCTTCAAGTGTCTGGACTGCAAATCAAATAAGTTTTACGCTTACCAAAATGCATCCTTTCAGGTCACTTGATAAATATTTCTACGACAGCATGCTTAAATAAACGTAGAATTCGAATCCTCGTAATCTTTTACAATATTGCGCCAATATTATATCAAAGATATAATCGATGATATATCATTTTGTATCGGTTCACAATGTGACATAACATTTTGAGATCTCATCACTTCATTATTTCAGGTACCTGAACCTCTCATAAGTTTCATGAAGTGTTATGTTGTAGGCTCTTCAAGAGCACATTACTTTCTTATTATGATTATTTGCACCTTATCCTTTTCAAGGATTATTTTATTTCGAACTGATTAGTTTACCATGCTTCATGCATGCGTAGATTTTGTCCTTTAGGAACACAAAATAAAGCACTTGCGCTTAATATGAGATGCTTTCGGCATTTGACTTGAATTATCTTTTGGATAAGGATCTAGTGATAATTCCTAACATATTTCATAGCGCTTATAATCTCCCTCTTATGTTAGAAAAACTAACATACATCCTCTACTTCTTTGAGGAATTCATCTTTGTGCATTATGGTATATTCATTAATCGTATACCGCACATCAAATTATTAGATGGAATAATTGGTTCCCGACCTTGAACAAATTGAGAGGGAAGAAATAATCATAATTTATTGGTCTAATGTATACAAGTGCTATTGCAATATATCATATTTCAGACCAATACATGAAGTTTTATTCTCATTAATATCGAAGGCATTCAATGCTAAACCATCATCATGAAGATGAATTATCTTGATTACACAATCTGAAAGTCATGCTTAACTCAATTTTATTGAGCAAGCAACTTTATGAATGTCAAACTGCAGGTTGACAATAAATGTACATGTGATCATCTTATTGATACATCATTTTAACATATCACATGATAGATGAACGGGCCCTTGTTCACCTTTTATAATTTTCAGATTTGAAGGGATCCAATCCCAATATTAGTTGGTCCAACCAACTTATCATGAGATCAAACGACATAAACAATTCTTGAAGAATCTTCTAATTCTTCAATACATGCACATCTTCGAGATTTCACAATCGTTCATATCAATTTATGAACTTTTATTCTTGTAAACTCTAAGTTTACCATGACATGTACTTTTTCTTTAGTAAATTTCAGATTTACTATTACATGAATAAATTTCAGATTTACTACTTCAGAAGTAAATTTTAAAATTATTCAACCTCTTTCAGAGGTGAGTTGTGATACAATCACAATCAAGTGCACGTTTGCATTAATAAGTTTCTCATTCCCCAGGAATGGAATATAATCGTGCCTTAAGCCTATCAAATTATGATAGCTTATAACCTCTTTCAAGATTTTGCTACTTCAGAAGCAAATCGAGGCATACATATGATGTAGAGAATTTTTTTCTCTAGCATATCTTATAATCATATAAGCGTGTGAAAATATCATCACTTTTGAGGATCATTATCATATTGTCCCTCCACGCGTATATTCATGCATTCAATCACTTGTCTTCTTTCAGACATATTATGCACTGCTACCACATACACCTCAAGAATGAAGTAAGTTGTCATATTTCAGACTTATCAAATATTGCTACCACATTCACTTCATGGAATGGAGCATATTCAATGGGTCGAATTTCATGGCTTTTCATCAAACACTCATTATTTTGCCTTAACCATCACAATATCATCAATATGGTGTATTGAGATTCAAACTCAATATTTGATCCATATAAAAGCGTCTTAGGCATTAATCGATGGGACTTGAATCCAACATATTATCCTCTTTTTTGATAATGTCACACCCTTTTTTCGACTCCAAAAAAGATATGTATTTTAAGGTTTGAAAGGGTTTTTTATTAAAGTGACAAAATGAAGATTGGTTCCGAAAAAAGATTATTTTTACATTCAAAATCAGAGTCGCCACTTGGCATAATCTGGTGTGCCAAGTCACTATTGGAAAATCCTTTTCGAAACCATTTGACTCTTTAAACCGGTTTACGAACAGAGATTCCGGCTAAGGAATTCTGTTGACCGAGGGGAAGGTGTTAGGCACCCCTCGATCCCGTGGTTCGACCACGGTCGCTTGGTGGAGCGTATCGGCTAATTTGACATTACAAATGTACAAACCACATAAACACACAAAACAAGCAAACAAATAAATCACACAAAATTCAAAACAAACAAAAATAATGTTCAGTCCAAATTATACAATCCAAAATAAAAGAGGTGCTGAAATATAAAACCTATTCAATTCTAAACTAATCCTAAACTAAACTCCACCCGACGTTCCGGGCCTTGATCACAAGCCTCCTTTGCGTACATGCTACTTCAGGGCATTCCCCGGCCAAATGAGTACAATTTAAACTTTTTGTGCAATAAAGTAGAAAGTACCATTCACGCACATATTCAAACACTCCAATAAATCGTTATTCCTAAATTTGCCTAACCGACCTACGTTTGCCTACTAAGTTCAACATATCACAATTCTATCATGTTTAACATTATCAATACATCAAAATTAATCAATATTCATTTTCCTCCATTTTTAATCCCCACCTTAATTCATTTTTAACCACGTGATTAACCCATTTCAATACACAATCCACCAATCGAGAATAACAAAAATTCACCAATCATTCTTAGCACATCACACACCCAAATGTCACCAACAGTTCACATCAACAAACAAACCACGGTATCGAATCACACACAATCACATAAGAATTAAATAAAAGAGAAGAAAGAATTGGACCTTAAATTTGAAGCTTTCAAACTCAATGTTATTCGAATAAAGAGAGTCCGCACACGAAAACCTCGAGCCGAACCTTAACACCAATAATCCAACTCGACAAATAATGACCCGTTCACCGTCACTTTTCACGCCGTCACTGTTCACCGGTACTGTTCACCGGTTACTTTTTTTTTCGTTGTTGTTCTTGTTCTTGTGAGGAAGATTATTTGGTGATTCTTGTTATTGTGGAGAAGATGATGATCAAATAATGAGCCCCCCTTTTTCCTCTTAGAATTTTTTCTTTTATAATGAGCATGGATTTGTTATCATGTGGGAATTTTGGTGGGTCCCCCATATATTCTTTCTTTGTGGACAAGAAAAAGGAGGGGGGGAATCACATGGGTAGTTAGGGTATGTGAAAGCTTTTGATTGGGTAGGTTGTTAGGATAAGATAAATTAGTTAGAGGTATTTTTTGTTTATTTTTGTATTTTGGTGGGATATAATTACATGGGGTTGGACACATGGTAAGGTGAATTAAAAATGAATAAAATTAGACTTCGGGAGGGAAAAAATTAGGTGTCTACATCATGCCCCCTTTGAATGTAAACACGAAGTATTTTCAGACAAAGAAGTAGACAGCGAGACCAAATTTTGACCCGACCATTATTCAAAGAAAGAAACAGAAGGAATAAGGACAATCGGGTCTTGACTTAAGACATCCTTCCTACCCAAATTATGAGAGAATCAAGTCACGGGTATTTCAAAGGATTGGAAGAGAAGTGGACTATACCGAGTTGGAGAGTCGAGTGAGGTTCCATCGAGGTTTCGGTCCGCGGCTCTGTCATTACATCAAAAAATGCAAATTACAAGTTAAAACATAAATGAAATTACAAAAATCCTATCTATACAGCTTCTTTTGGTTCTTGACTCGACTTTCATCACCCTATTCTTTAGGCGGGCTCCTGACTTGCAATTTCTTTCAACTTGTTGCGTGGCTTTCAATTTCTTCACCCTGTTCTCCAGGCGGGTTCCTGACTTGCTATTTCATCAACTTGTTGCCATGCTTTCAACTTCTGCACCCTGTTCTGCAGGCGGACTTCTGACTTGCTATTTTTATCAACTTGTTGCTATGTTTTCAATTTCTTCACCCTGTTCTGCAGGCGGGCTCCTGACTTGCTATTTCATCAACTTGTTGTTATGCTTTCAATTTCTTCGCTTTGTTTCTTGACTTTTCGTTTCTTCGCCCTGTGTTTCGGGCATGCTCCTGAAATCACATCAAAACTGAAAAGAAAATTATCCCAAAAACAAGAAATGCAATTTCTATGAGTTAATTGGAATGACTCGACTAAAAGGTACGTCTTATACGAATCCAGGGGGATGACTCGACTAAAAGGTACGTCTTCTAGGAATCAAGGAAAATGACTCGACTAAAAGGTACGTCTTCTAGGAATCAAGGGAAATGACTCGACTAAAAGGTACGTCTTATAGGAATCAAAGGGGATGACTCGACTAAAAGGTACGTCTTATAGGAATCATAAGGGATGACTCGACTAAAAGGTACGTCTTATAGGGGTCAAATGGGATGACTCGACTAAAAGGTACGTCTTATAGGAATCAAGGGAAATGACTCGACTAAAAGGTACATTTTCTAGGAATCAAGGGGGATGACTCGACTAAAAGGTATGTCTTATAGGAATCAAAGGGGATGACTCGACTAAAAGGTACGTCTTATAGGAATCAAGGGAAATGACTCGACTAAAAGGTACTTCTTATAGGAATCAACGGGGATGACTCGACTAAAAGGTACGTCTTATAGGAATCAAAGGGGATGACTCGACTAAAAGGTACGTCTTCTAGGAATCAAAGGGGATGACTCGACTAAAAGGTATGTCTTATAGGAATCAATGGGGATGACTCGACGAAAAGGTACGTCTTATAGGAATCAAAGGGGATGACTCGACTAAAAGGTACGTCTTATAGGAATCCAAGAAAAATGACTCGACTAAAAGGTACGTCTTATAGGAATCAACAGGGATGACTCGACTAAAAGGTACGTTTTATAGGAATCAATAGGGATGACTCGACTAAAAGGTACGTCTTATAGGAATCAAAGGGGATGACTCGACTAAAAGGTATGTCTTCTAAGAATCAAAGGGGATGACTCGACTAAAAGGTACGTCTTCTAGGGGTCAAAGGGGATGACTCGACTAAAAGGTACGTCTTATAGGAATCAAAGGGGATGACTTGACTAAAAGGTACGTCTTATAGGAATCAAAGGGGATGACTCGACCAAAAGGCACGTCTTATAGGAATCAAGGGAAATGACTCAACTAAAAGGTACGTCTTTTAGGAATCAAAGGGGATGACTCGACTAAATGGTACGTCTTATAGGAATCAAAGGGGATGACTCGACTAAAAGGTACGTCTTATAGGAATCAAAGGGGATGACTCGACTAAAAGGTACGTCTTATAGGAATCAAGGGAAATGACTCAACTAAAAGGTACGTTTTCTAGGAATCAAAGAAAATGACTCAACTAAAAGGTACGTCTTATAGGAATCAAAGGAGATGACTCGACTAAAAGGTATGTCTTATAGGAATCAAAGGGGATGACTCGACTAAAAGGTATGTCTTATAGGAATCAAAGGAAACGACTCGACTAAAAGGTACGTCTTCTAGGGGTCAAAGGGGATGACTCGACTAAAAGGTACGTCTTATAGGAATCAAAGGGGATGACTCGACTAAAAGGTACGTCTTCTAGGGGTCAAAGGGGATGACTCGACTAAAAGGTACGTCTTCTAGGAATCAAAGGGGATGACTCGACTAAAAGGTACGTCTTATAGGAATCAAAGGGGATGACTCGACTAAAAGGTACGTCTTATAGGAATCCAAGGGGATGACTCGACTAAAAGGTACGTCTTATAGGAATCAAAGGGAATGACTCGACTAAAAGGTATGTCTTCTAGGGGTTAAAGGGGATGACTCGACTAAAAGATACGTCTTATAGGAATCAAAGGGGATGACTCGACTAAAAGGTACGTCTTATAGGAATCAAAGGGGAGACTCGACTAAAAGGTACATCTTCTAGGAATCAAGACTTAAGTTAGGAAGTGCATTACCTAAGAAACAAAATTCGAATTACCCAATCAAGGAAGTGTGTTTCCTTATCAATGTTGTTTGAATTATCAAAACAATGAAGTGTCTCTCCTTACCAAAGCTGCTTGAATTACCAAAATAAGGAAATGCGTCTCCTAGATATCTTGAATTATGAATTTTACCATGGTTTTGATTACCAAACCTGTGCAGCAACCTTGCCTCTTGCATTTGTTGAGGTGAGAAATTACGGACTTTGATGTTTAGGCTCTGAAATCCTTGATCTGAATGCAACATGTATTCCTATTACATACAAAGAAAACTTGTGAGTTTAAAAACATGGTGGCTAGTTTGTGGCTTTGGCTTTTGAGGCAATTGCTCCTGCCCCTGTCACATTTAGCTTTGCTTCCAACCATTAGCATATGTCATTGACTTGTTGTATCATTGACTCAAACTCAGCTTATTAAGAGTGACTCTGAAACAAACACAGTATTTCTTCTTTGTCGTGTTTCTCAAATAAACCCTTTGAACCTTGGTATTTCCATGAGTTCCCCGACTTCTCTGTTGACAAAACTTCCTGCATGCCTTTTTTTTTGGGGCTTACAATCATGTCTCTTTCATGTGCTAGCTTTTTTCTTGCTTTGTGCAATTAAAGAAGCTGGTAGCCAGTTTTGAAATCTTTTCTCACTTGTTTTGACACGGACTTGACTCAAAGACAAGAAACAACAAAAACAACAAACAAACAAAACAAAAAAAAAATGACAATTTTTGTTTTGATAACTGGCTTAAGAAAGATAAAATTAAAATAAAGAGAAGAAAGAAAAGACAATGAATATCCCTTTTTAAAACAACGAAACGAAAAATTCATCTAAAAATGACAGTCAACACTAATGATTATGCCATGCAATTTGGATTAAGCAGCTTGATCTTTTCATCCAAACTTTCTACCCATTGTTGTTGAGTTAATGACCCTGAAACTGAGTTGCTTTCTTAGGTCAATTACATTTAAGACCCCATTCGGCTAGTGGCGCCTTGAAGTGTTTTCTCCAACAAGCTTCTTTCATTTTCTCTTGGCTCACTATCGCCTTATGGTGCCCGTGAGGGTTTTCACCAATAAGACTCTCTCATTTTTATTTCTCTCAACTTACCATCGCTTTATGGTGCCCGTAAGGTTTTTCACCAATAAGACTCTCTCATTTTTATTTCTCTCTTGATTCCCTATGTTGAGGAAGACAAATAGTTCCCAAATGCATCATCATATCCCTTGCATGCTCCGCCTTAACAACCTCAAAGATTGATCTGAAGGTCTTTCTTTGGTTGTAACATGGCTTTTGGATAAGGTTAGAAAGAAAGGATGGCATGGGGCCCAAACGACACTTGAAGTGGGGTAGGACTTACAACTTTTGGAATCGACTCAAATAATGAGGATTAACTCATGCCCTAGTTTCTTTTGACTGGGTGACACTAAATTGTTTATTTGGTTGGACCGAGCCCTGAGTGGGGCAGCCTACGTATCTCACCCTTGAGAGAGGAGAATCAGGTCATGCGTAGTTCTGGCAGCTTATTTTTCTTGATTCTGATTTCTTTTTTTTTTCTTTTGGGGATTTTTCTGACTTTATTTTTCTTCACACTCTTTTTTCTCTTTTTTTTGACATATTTTTTCTCTCTTCTCTTTTTTTTTTGAACTTTTCTGACTATTATTTTGCTCGACATTGTTCTTTCGAGCTTTGCTGACTATATTGATTCCAAAAGAGGTGTATGAAAGAAAATAAGACTAAAGCTCAAATGGGGTATACAAAGGATGACACGATGTTTGGATGGCAGAATGAAATGCCTTCGTCATATCAATCTTTGAAAATGCAAGTACATATCATGCAATATGAAAATGAAAGATGAAGATCTTTTGACATCTTTTACAGCATTAACTTTGACTGAGTCTGTGCATCACTATTTCTTCTGCATTTATATGGCATACAACTCCACTTTTGTTGCACATTCCTCACATTGAATGACTCATGATTTTGTGAAGCTAATTTTCTTTCTGTTCCTCTTGATAGGATCACGTAGACACTGTTTGACCTAATTAAGACATGTCTTTCAATTGATGACCAAGTTATTCTCACGATTTTCAAAATAATAGCCTTAATTTTCAAAGAAGGTTTCAACTTGATCACCAAATGCCCCAGCACTCTATCTATTTCCTCAGATGCTCTCTTTTTCTAACTTTAACCCTCAGATTCAATGTTCATTCTTAAACTGGATGTTAAGATCTAGCTGTAAATTTCACTAGCATATCATATCACTAGAGTCAACATAAAATGTACTATGTAAAAACAAACAAACAAACAACACATATTTAAAACACAAAGAAAAAGGGGACACTCCATTTAATAAAAATGAAAGATAGAAGGGTTTGAACATAAACGACAAAGGGACAAAACAAGATAAATCCCGAACTACAACCCTGAAATAATTCGGAGAACAGAAAATAAAACAAAACAAACTACCAAACCCCTTCCTGGTAAGGAGAGGGGTGACTTCTCTATTGCTCAGCCTGATATCTTAGCCACTGTCTTGCATATCAACATGACTGGAGCTTCCACCACTGTCAGACACATGTTCTTCAACAAATAAGCTCTGGATCCTCATGCTTAACTCATTGCCTCCCACAGATTGTGCAGTACCGCATTCTGGTGAAGAACTCTGTGGGATGGTCGAAGGGTCAATGTTTTGCACCACAATCAGTTTATCTTGAATTATCTTTTCTATTTCTCTTTTCAAAGTGCGACAATCTTCAGTACTATGACCCTGAACATCAGAATGATATGCACATCGCACATTAGGATCAAAGCTTCTTGAATGTGGGTCAGGAGTATACCCAAGGAGAGAAGTGATCATGCCCTGCTGTACCAATCTCTGGAATAAACTGGCATAGGATTCCCCAATAGGAGTGAAATTATCGTTTTCCTTCCTCCTCTTTGCGAACTCTGGCCTCGAATGAAATTTGGATTTAGAGGTCCCTTGGTAAATTTGTGGGGGTCGAGGACGATGTTGAGGGACAGGGGCATGCCATTGTGGATAAGAAGATAGATGAGCATACAATTGTGCATTCTTCACAGGATATCGAGGAAGTGGAATGGGATTTCTTGGATTTCGTAGAAAGAAACCTTGTTGCAAGTGGTTATGTGGATCTGATATGTAAGATCGGTATTGAGGCTGACAGTATTGGTGGGTTGAACCTCTCAAACTCTGCTTTGGCCCTGTCATGACAATAGGTGCGTTTTCCTTCTTCTTTCCTTCAGTTTCCCTTGGTTGATTGCAATGTCGTCCCGAATGTTTCACAGAATCCTTCTGTCCATTAGGCTCCCCAAATTTTGATATCTCAAAGTTGGGAGGAAGGTTAACACTTGAAGACATGCCCCAGTTTTTATATGAAATATCTTCATAGCCCATAAGTCCAGGGAAATTTTTCATATCATTTTCTACACTCTTCACTTTCCCAACCATTTTCTCTGGCTCTTTTGGCATGCTAGGCTTCTTAGTAAGAAATTTTGGCGGTTCACTTAACTTAACTGTAGGCTCAAGAGTATACCAATGATCATCAACAGTATTGAACGTGGAGTCACTAGTGGACTAGGAAATCACAATCGTTGGATTGATAGACAAAGTGGAAGCCTTAGTAGAAGGTTGAGCAACAAAAGCACAGACGGTATGTGGTGCTGTGAATGTGGTAGACTTATACGGAGGAGATAAAGAAAGAGTGGTGGAATTATTGAGGTGCATTTGACGTGGAATGGATTCTGAGGCATGTTGTGGTGCATCAACAACAGTAGGAAACTGACTTTGCGATTTTGGTGGAAGACTCAAGGTATTTGCAGGGTCAAAAGTGGGGAACAGAGGTGGAGCCAGCCCACTGGCCCAAGCTCGGTACATTCCCATCATTTGTTGTCTCAGTCTCAAATTCTCTTCCTTTAAACTCTCAATTTCTCGACTCTTTGTTTCATCCATGATTCCACTCTCTATATCCTTGTTGGACACAACTAACCCTTCCTTGGATTTAGTGTGATATGGAGGACCAGCCAGGAAACCATAAGCCAACCACCTTAAACTAACTGAACAAGAGGTAACAAATATGTTAGAGTTCAACATTTTTTTTTCTTCAAAACCTTTTCTTTTTTTTTCTTGAAGAAAAATCACTGAACCCTAGAAGGGCGCCTACGTATCTCACCCCCGAAAGGGGAGAATTAGGTGTGCGTAGTTCGTGAAGTTTTTGCCAAAATGGCCAATTAAAATCTTTTTTTTTCTTTTTCTTGAAACTTTAAAAAGAAAAGAAAATAACAAATTATCAAAAGAATTGACGAAAATCTTTTTGTATTTTTTAGGTTTAAACTCCCTATACAAAAATGAAATCTATGATTACCAAAGAAGAATCTTTTTGGGTTTTCGATTTAGAATTTCATAGGAAAATGAAACTTGAAACTATTAAAGAAAAATCTTTTTGTAGTTTTCTTTTAGAGATGTATATGAAACACCTACTCTAAGTGAAGAGTGAAGAAAATCTTTTTAAATTTTTCAGATTCCTGTTCAACATGAAATCTATGGTTACCGAAGAAAATATTTTTGGATTTTCGATTTTAAATTTCATACGAAAATGAAACTTGAACCTATTAAAGAAAAATATTTTTTTTTGCTTTCTTTTAAAGATGTACATGAGACACCTACTCTAAATGAAGAGTGAAGAAAATCTTTTTTGAATTTTTGAAATAAGATCCTCGAACCTAAAATAGGTTGCCTACGTATCTCACTGTCGAGAGAGAAGAATCAGGGGTGCGTAGTTCGTCCAGATTGGACAATTAACGATTAACTAACAGATTGACCCTAACTTAAGGGCACAACCAAAGACAAACGAATAAAATCTTTTTGAGGTTTTTTTTTTCTTTTAATTAGACACTTCAACTAAACTGACACCAACAATTATGAAGGGAAAAAAAAATCTTTTTGGTATTTTCATTACATGAAATGTACAAATTTCTACCATTTTTTGCATTTTCTTTTATAAAAACTGCTAAAAAAAATCTTTTTTTTTTTTAATTTTGAATTATGAATGCATGCTAAAGGAGACAAATGAAAAATCTTTTGATATTTTCGTTTTTGAGAAATGAGTGCAAAAGGTAAAAATCTTTTTTTTTTTAATTTTTGGATTGTGAAGAACAAAAGCCATAAAGAACATTAAAAGCTACGACACTTTTTTTTTTCTTCTTTTCGACTCACTTCACTTTTTCTCTATTTTTTTCAACAGTTCTTGCCTACGCACCTTACTTCTAACACATGTTTTCACCAAATCAGTCCGTCAAATGACCCCATTACCCTCAAAGATGCAACATTTAGCACGTAGGGATGCGTTAGAGGTGAGTCTCCTACAAAGGACCAAGTGGGCCCCGCTAGGTCTCAATATGATGCACATAAGCATGACCTAAAGGCTGACCTACGTTGTGGTTTACTAACAAGGCCGCTCGGGGGAGCATATGGTCGATAGTGGCTGCTTTGCTTTCCACCTACTCCATACATCCAACGGCTCCCCCTCTAAAATAAAGGTGACTCAACTAGAGTTCGTGCACACGACGTGCGCTCCGAGACTTGTTGCGGAAAGAATTGACTCGGGTTATGCAAATGATGTCAGATATAAAGCGGTAACACATAGGATAAATACTGTAAACAAAGAGCACGAAAATGCACAAAAGTGAAAACACAAACAAAAATCACAAACAATGCTTATACACTCGTAATGCCAAACAAAGCCTATACGACTCCAAAAAAAACTCGGATTCTGAAATAGTCCCCAGCAGAGTCGCCAGAGTTGTCACACCCCTTTTTCGACTCCAAAAAAGATATGTATTTTAAGGTTTGAAAGAATTTTTTTATTAAAGCGACAAAATGAAGATTGATTCCGAAAAAAGATTGTTTTTACATTCAAAATCAGAGTCGCCACTTGGCATAATCTGGTGTGCCAAGTCACCATTGGAAAATCCTTTTCGAAACCATTTGACTCCTTAAACCGATTTACGAACAGAGATTCCGGCTAAGAAATTCTGTTGACCGAGGGGAAGGTGTTAGGCACCCCTCGATCCCGTGGTTCGACCACGGTCTCTTGGTGGAGCGTATCGGCTAATTTGACATTACAAATGTACAAACCACATAAACACACAAAACAAGCAAACAAATAAATCACACAAAATTCAAAACAAACAAAAATAATGTTCAGTCCAAATTATACAATCCAAAATAAAAGAGGTGCTGAAATATAAAACCTATTCAATTCTAAACTAATCCTAAACTAAACTCCACCCGACGTTCCGGGCCTTGATCACGAGCCTCCTTTGCGTACATGCTACTTCAGGGCATTCCCCAGATAAATCAATACAAATCCTTCGGGGCATTCCCCGGCCAAATGAGTACAATTTAAACTTTTCGTGCAATAAAGTAGAAAGTACCATTCACGCACATATTCAAACACTCCAATAAATAGTTATTCCTAAATTTACCTAACCGGCCTACGTTTGCCTACCAAGTTCAACATATCACAATTCTATCATGTTTAACATTATCAATACATCAAAATTAATCAATATTCATTTTCCTCCATTTTTAATCCCCACCTTAATTCATTTTTAACCACGTGATTAACCCATTTCAATACACAATCCATCAATCGAGAATAATAAAAATTCACCAATCATGCTTAGCACATCACACACCCAAATGTCACCAACAGTTCACATCAACAAACAAACCACGATATCGAATCACACGCAATCACAATCACATAAGAATTAAATAAAAGAGAAGAAAGAATTGGACCTTAAATTTGAAGCTTTCAAACTCAATGTTATTCGAATAAAGAGAGTCCGCACCCGGAAACCTCGAGTCGAACCTTAACACCAACAATCCAACTCGACAAATAATGACCCGTTCACCGTCACTTTTCACGCCGTCACTCTTCACCGGTACTGTTCACCGGTCACTGTTCACCGGTTACTTTTTTTTTTTTGTTGTTGTTGTTCTTGTTCTTGTGAGAAAGATTATTTGGTGATTCTTGTTATTGTGGAGAAGATGATGATCAAATAATGAGCCCCCTTTTTCCTCTTAGAATTTTTTCTTTTATAATAAGCATGAATTTGTTATCATGTGGGAATTTTGGTGGGTCCCCCATATATTCTTTCTTTGTGGATAAGAAAAAGGAGGGGGGGAATCACATGGGTAGTTAGGGTAGGTGGAAGCTTTTGATTGGGTAGGTTGTTAGGATAAGATAAATTAGTTAGAGGTATTTTTTGTTTATTTTTGTATTTTGGTGGGATATAATTACATGGGGTTGGACACATGGTAAGGTGAACTAAAAATGAATAAAATTAGACTTCGGGAGGGACAAAATTAGGTGTCTACAGATAATATTGTTCTTGAGAAATAAATTTAAAATATAAATGGTTCCAAATCAATTATTTTTTCTTAAATCCAATAATAATTATATTAGTAGTAGCAAAAGAAAGATAACATTAAAGAATTACTAACCTTGAAATCCTTCAAATTTATAATCTCACCTTGTTTGGCAGAGTCTCTTGCAGATTTATAATCTCATCTTGTTTGGCAGAGTCTCTTGCTGATAACGTGTTATAAAATAATAAAGAACAAAGAAGAAGAGTATAGAGAGAATAGAGAGTAATTCTTATTTCTCTTGAGGGATAAATTACAATGAATCAAAACTCCTTTATTTATAGGAAAAAACTAACCTAGGGGTTTGTAACTTCTCCATAAATAGACATATACAATATATGATAAAGTAGGTATTTACTATATATGGTAAAGTAGACATTCACTATATATGGTATATTTATAAAAAAAAGTCAAAAGTTAAAATTTCTAACTTTTGATTTTTAACTTATAAGTCAAAAAAAAAAAAAAGACTCTTTGTCAAACTATTGCTATAACTGATAATTAAACTTAAAGTACCGCTATTTTTAAAATTTTCTCAAAAAAAAAATAATAGGAAAAAGGGGAAGAAAGGTGATGTAAATCCATTCAAAGAAGAGAGGCTGCAAAAGGACACCAGGATTTGGTAGCTCAATTCATAAACAGTCAAAAGAATCTTTGGCATGTGTTCAAACGTTGCAATCAAAGTGAGAAAAGTAGAATTAGGAAGTTTGTTGCATGGTATACGTGGGGAACGTAGGGACGTGTTTGACTTTCAAAATCATTTAATAAACAACTAAAGTATATAATGGATAATTTGGAAATGAAACCAATCACTTTCTTTAAAGGCTTAAGTACTTTACATCTAATACACCATTTCAAGCAAATCCAATATTTCAATCACCAACTACTGTATCTTCTTTCATGTAATCACATATCTCCATAACAACCCACCCACCCACGCACCCCCACCCCCAAAACCAATCCCCCACCCGTGTCATGTATTTAAAATATTATCATAATATATTTAGCTTTTTTTTTAAAAGTTATATGTATTATTTTTAACAGAAGTTGTCAGAGTTACATTTCTGAAAAAGTACATAACTCAGTTAAAAAAAGATCTTATATATTTTTTCCTTACATAACTCACTTAAAAAGAGAGTTATGCATTTTTTTTCTACATTTAAGTGAGTTATGTACTAAAAGTTACATCACTCACTTAAATGAGCTTGTGAATTATAAATGAAAAGAAAAAAATGCAAGTTTAGAATCCGACAAGTTTCTTCATATCACAACACAAATATATAAATTATAAGTAGTAATTAGGAGTTTAGGACTCATCAAAACTTTATCAATTACTACTTCTCCTAACCTAATTATCAATTACTACTTCTCCTAACCTAACCTAATTAATGCATCCCCATTATGCGTCATTTGGTGGTTCATTATTTATTTAGAAATCGATTTGAATCGAAAAATCGAACCAAATCGATAAATAAATCGGTTTTATTTGGTTTCGATTTAATTTGAATTTAAATTTTTAAAAACCAATAATACTTGATTTGGTTTGATTTTATTTAAAATAAACTGAATAAAAATTAAACTGAAACGATAAATTATATACACAAATTTTATAATAACATATATAATATATTATATGTTATAAATAATTTTAAATTCTTGTATCTTTTTCATGAAAATTTTAGTTATCTCTAATAGGATAATGAACTTTACATCTTAAGCTCATTTATTAAAAGAAAATCATGAATTCAAACTCATTTATTTAGATAAACAACAATGAGATTTACCTGTGTGTGTGTGTGTGCCGATTTTATTCAATTGATTAAAGCTAATAGATCTTTAGATATTTTTGTCATAATCCAAGAAATGGTAGTCACCACTATAAAAGGTTAACAAACGAAAAAATTTAAAGGAGAGAATTATCATCATATTTTAGAAAAATTAAAAAAGTCGAACCAAACCAATAGATATAAATTATATTTGGTTTCGTTTGATTTTAATAATTAAAAATCGACTAAATTAATTTGATTTTAATTTTACCCCAAAATCGACCCAAACCTAATCATTAACGCCCTATGCACAAGTTCACCCCACCAAAAATTAGATTGCAACCTTAATTAGCATAAGTTATTGATATTATTAATTAGGCATGCTTGCATGGTATTCCAAATAATTACTTCTTCTCCTTTACATTTTCACTTCATTTATAATTCACAAGCTCTTCATTTACATAACTCATCTTTTTAGCGAGTTAGAAAAAAATACATAACTCTTTTTTAAAGTGAGTTATGTAACTTTTATTATATAACTCACTTAAAAAGTGAGTTATGTAGAAAAAAAATGTATAATTATTTTTTTAAGTGAGTTATGTACTTTTTCAAAAATTTAAATTCGTTTGACAACTTTTGTTAAAAATAAATATATATATTTATGGTAACATTTTAAATACATGACATATTTTTAGTACTTTTTTTAGTTTCATGACATATTTTGATTTCGAACTCGCGAACCAAGACCACACTTAAGTTCAACAAAAGTTTGTAGTAATTTTGATATAGTTTATAACCCATTAAAATATATTGATATTGTAAAAACTTTTCACACTATCGGTGTGTAGCGACGTTTAATTTGGAGGCTAAATTTAAGGTGTACTAATGACTTGCATACAATATTTTGATGCAGAGCATAAGTTTGTGTAAATTTTTACTAAAATTGTAATAAATAATACTTCCTTCATCCTATTTTACTCGTCTTAAATTTTCTAATTTAATTTCTCATTTTAGTTATCATTTTTCATTAATCAAGATAAGACAATTTTTTTCTTTTTTACCCTTAGTATTAATTATTTTATCTCCAAATTAAAATGTAAACATTATTTAATAGGAGTACTATGATAAAGTAATCATGTTATTAATTGTTTTTTTTAATTAATGTGCAATGTCAAATTGAGACGAGTAAAATAGAACGGAGAAAGTAGTAGATATGAACACTTGTATGAACAGTTCGAAGGCAAGAGAGGGGATAGAACGTTGAATAGGCTTGCCAAAGAGAGAAGGGGGTACATGACTCAAACCAAGTGAAGTGCGTCAAAGATGAGAATAACAAAATTTCGATAGAAAAAACACACATTAGACAAAGATGGCAAATGTATTTTTACAAGTAGGGGTGGAGCACCTTTAGGTCAGGGGATTCATTCGAATCTTCTTCAGTGAAAAATTATATTATTTATACAAGATTAAAATTAGTTTTTATGTATATATAATAGATGTTGAACCTCCTTCAACTAGTTTGTATGTTTACTTTTTTTCAATTTTGAACCCCTTAATAAAAATCTTGACTCTACCATTGTTTACAAGGTCTTGAATGATGAAGGGGATAGGAATATCATGTTGGGGAATTAGATCACTCCGAGAGTCGCAGGGATTTGGCATTGTAAGTGCATAAATGATACAAAGGTTTAGGGATCTATTCATAAGATGCGAATATGGGGAAGAGCGACTGGGACAAATGAGATTCATATGGAGTTTTGAAAGAACACAAGTGAGACCGGTATATGGAGTGGATGAGGGTTGTTTAATGTCATTTTTCGGACGGCTAAAATATCAGAAGAATTGGGGTGATATACAATGGTATGTTGTACAAAAATAAGGGTGATGATATTCAGTATATTGTAACAATTATAAGAGTATCAAGCTACTAAGTCATACTATGAAAATTTGGGAAAAGGTGGTTGAAATGAAGATCGGAAGGGGTCTATGTATATCTAAAAACTAATTTGGATTCATATGGGGATGATCAACTACTGAAGTCATTCATCTTGTAAGGAGATTGTCGGAGCAGTATAGAAATAAGAAGAGAGACTTACAAATGATTATCGACGTAAAAAAATGTATATTATAAAGTCTTTAGCGACATCCTCTAGGACGTTTAATTTGGAGGCTAAATTAAAGGTGTACTAATGACTAGCATTTGGTATTGCACCTAATTATCATTGCTGGAAGTTTATATTAACCCAATTACATAATAGCAAAACCAAAGAGAAATTAATCAACAAACAAATTCAATTGCAACTCCTCTTCAAATTAGACATAGTTTTTATTTTTTGTCATGTATGCGTACAAAATAAATCAGTTGCAAGTCATGACAGTGTCTTCTTAATAATGGTTACTCAATTAAGAGATAACCTTAATAGAATATACTAACACCAGAAAGAAATAGACAAAGAGGAACAAAATTTTAAAGATTAGATGTAGTTTCTTTTAAAAAAAATAGTTCTTTCTATTATGATATATATCAATTATAGTGAATGTTTATCAAGATCTATTTAATGTCTATCAGGATTTGATGTATCTGTCTTTTAGTGTGAAACTAGGAGTAAATTTCCCCTATAAATAAAAGGGTTTCCTTCATTATATATCATCCCTCAAGAGAAATAACAATTACTCTCTCTATTCTTTCTACTCTTCTTCTTTGTTTTTTATTATTTCATAACACGTTATCAGCACGAGACTCTGCCAAACAGATGAGATGACTCTGCCAAACAGATGAGATTATAAATCTAAAGGTAATTTCAAGGTTAGTAATTCCTTATGTTATCTGTCTTTTGTTACTAATAATATAATTATTATTGGATTTGAGAAAAAATAATTGATTTGGAACCATTTATATTTTAAATTTATTCATCAAGAACAATATTATCAAAATGGATGATAATATGTTAGGTTTAAGTCCCATCAATTTATTCCTAAGACGCCTTTATATGGATAAGACGTTGAGTTTGAATCTCAATATACCATATTGATGATATTATGATGGCTAAGGCAAAATAATGTGTTTTTAATGAAAAGTCATGAAATATGTCCCATTGAATATGCTCATTCCATAAAGTGAATGTGATAGCAATATATGATAAGTCTGAAATATAACAATTTACTTCGTTCTTGAAGTGTATATGATAGCAGTGCATAATATGTCTGAAAGAAAACAAGTGATTGAATGCACGAATATACGCGTGCAGGGACAATATGATAATGATCATCAAAAGTGATGATATTTTCACACGCGTATTATGATCATAAGATATGTTAGAGAAAAATTATCTACATCATATGTATGCCTCGATTTGCTCTTGAAGTAGCAAAATCTTTAAAAAGGTTATAAGCTATCATAATTTGATAGGCTTAAGACACGATTATATTTCATTTCTGGGGAATGAGAAGCTTATTAATGAAAACATGCACTTGATTGTGATGGTATCACAACTCACCTCCAAATGAGGCAGAATAACTGAGAAGAGTTGTTTTAAATCAACTTCTAAAGTAGTAAATCTGAAATTTATCCATGTAATAGTAAATCTGAAATTTACTAAAGAAAAAAAAATACATTTCATGGTAAACTTGTGTTTATTACTAAGGGTTCATAAGTTGATATGAACGATTGTGACATCTCGAAGATGTGCATATTGAGTATTAAACATATATTGAAGAATTAAAAAAAAAATCTTCATGAACTTTTAATGTTGCTTGTTCTCATGATAAGTTGGTTGAATCAACTAATTTTGGGATTGAATCCCTTAAAATTTGAAAAGTATAAGCTCATGATAAGTTGGTTGGACCAATTAATTTTGGGATTGGATCCCTCAAAATCTTAAAAGTATAAAAGGTGAATAAGGCCCGTTCACCTATCATGTGATATGTTGAAAAAATGCATCAATAAGATGATCACATGTACATTCATTGTCAACCTACGTGTGACATTCATAAAGTTGCTTGCTCAATAAAATTGAGTTAAGAACACAACTTTCAGATTGTGTAATCAAGACAATCTTGATGATGATGGTTTGGCATTGAATGCCTTCGATAAAATCTAAATCATTATTAATGAGAACAAAGCTTCATGTATTGGTCTGAAATATGATATGTTGCATACAATAGCACTTGTATGCATTAGACTAATAAATTATAATTATTTCTTCCCTCTCAATTGGTTCAAGATCAGGAACCAACTATTCCATCTAATAGTTTTGATGTGCAGTACACGATTAATGTACATATCATGATGCACAAAGATAGATTCCTCAAATAAAATGGAGGATGTATGTTAGTTTTCCTAACATAAGGGGGAGATTATAAGCAGTTATAAAGTATGTTAGGAATTATCATCAGATCCTCATTCAAAAGATAATTCAAGTCAAATGTCGAATGCATATCATATTAAGCTGCAAGTGCTCCTATTTTATGTCCTTGAAGGACAAAGTCTATGCATGCATGAAACATGGTAGACTAATCGGTTCCAAATGAAACAAGGAGCAAATAATCATAATAAGAAGGCAATGTGCCCTTGAAGAGCCTACGACATAATACTTCATGAAACCTTATGATAGGTTCAGGTACCTGAAAATAATGAAGTAATGAGATCTCAAAATGTTATGTCACATTGCGAACAGATACAAAATGAGAAATGGTCGACGATATCTTTGATACAATATTGGCGTAATATTGTAAAATATTATGAGGATCTGAATCTACCTTAATTTAAGCATGCTGATGTAGAAACATTTATCTAGTGACATGAAAGGATGCATCTTAATAAGCGTGAAACTTATTTGATTTGCAGTCCAGACACTTGAAGATGTCACATATGAAATGTTGAATATTGTCACATGACAAAATTTAAACGAATACTTTCTAAGGATTCAAAATGTTTGAAGCATATAAAAGTTTCTGGAAAACTTATTTAGAATCCTTATATTGTATAAGCTTATAGCTTGAAAATTATAGGATCTCTTGGAGAGTTTTCAGAAGCAATAGATTGTCATATTCTAGTGCAAGTGGTACACTAGTGTATCTTGCAAATACTACAAGGCCTGATATAGCATTTTCAATCAATTTGTTAAGCAAGACATATTTTTGCTCCTACTATTAGACATCAAAATGGGATAAAATACATGAGTTTATTTTATTCTAAAGATTGCAGTCCCGATCTTATTGATCATGCTGACGTTGGGTACTTATTTGACCCACATAAAGCTCGATCTCAAACAGACTATGTGTTCATGCGTGGGGATACTGTCATATCTTGGAGATATATAAAGCAGTCTATCTAGCCACTTCATCGAATCATGCTGAGATAATAGCTATTCATGAAGCTAGCTGAGAATGTGTACAATTGGGGTCCATGATATATCTCATTCGAGAAAAATGGGATTTGAAATGTGACAATGTACCCACAGTTTTATACAGAGATAATGTTGCATGCATAGCACATCTTAAGAGAGGAGATAGAACGAAGCACACTTTATCAAAGTTTTTTACATACGTGAGCTACAAAAGAATGGTGATATTAACGTGCAACAAATTCGTTCAAGTGACAATGTGACTGATTTATTCACCAAATCTTCTCCAATTGCAACTTTCAAGAAAATGGTGCACAAGATCGGGATGCAAAGGTTAAGGATGTTCTCATTAGGGGGAGTTAATACGCGATGTACTCTTTTTCCCTTACGAGGTTTTGTCCCACTGAATTTTTCTTATAAGGTTTTTAATGAGGCAGTCTATATGCATATTGTTTGACATTCATAGGGAGCGTTATGATATATATATCAATTATAATGAATGTCTATCAAGATCTATTTGATGTCTATCAGGATTTGATGTATCTGTCTTTTAGTGTGAAACTAGGAGCAAAGTTCCCCTATAAATATAAATAACAATTACTCTCTCTACTCTTCTTTTTTATTCTTTATTGTTTCATAACGCTTTCTTTTTTTTTAACCCTTATCCAATTTTTTTGATTTGTTTTTCTTCTTTTTCGGAAACCAATAACTTTTTGTTGATAAAAGAAAATTCAATTATATTCCTTTTTATTCAAAATAAATGAATTTTACTAAGTAGTAATAAATTTTTTAAAAATTATACTTGTATTTATTGAGTTTTTCAAATTTGTAACTATCTCTAATTTTAAGAAAAGTTTGAAAAGAAACGAATGGTTAGCGGAGTATTGACAATTTGTCCTTTGATTAATATCATTATCTAATTTTTTTTTAAAGAGTGTGTCATATCCTAAAAAATTATTTATTTTGAAATTAAAAAAACACTTCTTAATAATGCTCCATTCTCAAAAACATCTAATAAACAGAGTTAACTTAATAAATTATATCTTATATTTATTAGGATACTTTTAATATAGACTAAATGAACTAAAACGGACTTATTATTATGGCTGGATTTTGGACTGGTGCTTGACCTTTGTCTTATCGTTCAATTATTTGTCTTCCAGCCATTAATTATATCTCTCCAAATTAAAGAAAGAATGA
Source organism: Capsicum pubescens (assembly GCA_030864215.1). Taxonomy (NCBI): domain Eukaryota; kingdom Viridiplantae; phylum Streptophyta; class Magnoliopsida; order Solanales; family Solanaceae; genus Capsicum; species Capsicum pubescens. The sequence goes on along the minus strand of CM061548.1, from coordinate 371,972,400 downwards.
TACTACCTCTATTTCATATTTTAATGGGCTCCTGTTGATCTGGGACCTCAATTTTATATTTTAATTAGCGGATGTTAATCTGGCACATTTTAAAATAATTTTAATTAGACATGTATTTACCAAACTAATCATGTAATAATGTGTGAATTTTATATTTGACTATTATTATTTTATGTAATTATTTAATATTAAGAATAGATAAGAAAAAAATAATACAACTCTTTTAAATTGTTAAAATGATCAAGTAAAATGAAATATCTATTTTTTGTGTAGGGTCAAGTAACATGAAACGGATGAAATGCCTCTAATTAAAGCTTTCTTGAGAGGTGTATCAGATCACCATGGGTTAGGTAATATGAAACAAAGAGAGTACATTACTCCTCCATTATCATATTGTTTCATCCTATACTAAAAGTAGATGCTTTAATTTATTGTTATCTACTTAAATCAAGAAAGTTTTACTTCTTTCATACACTATCCTTAATATTGAAAAATTACATAAAATAATATATCATCCGTCTATCTTTATTTATCCATGTTACTATAAATTATTGTCCAACAATACTTGTCTAATTTAAAAAATGAATGAATGATTTACCTATTTGTAAATACTCTTCATTATTCAATGAATTTCCTAATATATTTAAGTTTATCACTCTCTCTATTCATTTTTACTTGTCCACTTTACTTTTCTATTTTAGATATCTAACAATGCTTGAAGCTGTAAAATCAATAGAGATAATTTATCCATTTCTATCTATTTTACTCTTAGCGTTAAATATGATTTGTTATCTAATGCATTTTCAAAGTATTAAATTTATTATTTTATTCAATGGGTAATATGATAAAATTATCCTTACCATTTATATTATTTTTTAATTTTTGTATTGGTAGGAAAGCGTAAAGATGGACAAAGAGAGTATAATAAAAATGTGATATTATAAGATAACCTATATTACTTACTCCTTGTGTTCACTTTTATTTGTCACATCCATCAAGAAAATAATTATTAATATGACTATTTTATCATACTATTTTTATTAATTGATGTTTAGAGTATTATATCTTAAAAATAATTTAGAAGATAAATAATTAATGCTAGAGATAAAAAAAAAATTATCTTTTATTAATATATAAAAAATGATAAATAAAAATAAAAATTTATTTTAAAAATAAATGGAAAAAATATTATTTTTTGAAAGTGTGTGTCACAGCAAGGAGAAACGATGGAGAGAGGGAATATTATGAAACGGATGGAGTATTATGGCTGGCCTTTTGGACCCGTGCTTGACCCTTGTCTTACTACTCATCATTCAATAATTTTTTTTGTCTTACAACCAGTAATTATATCTCTCCATAGTAAACAAACAATAATATGTTTCTCTCTCTCTCTCTCAACCTCAATGGAGCAGCATTGCGGTGACCATTTAATGGAATAGTTATGGTCAACTTCACAGAGTAGTTGTATCTATTCCCCCTCCCTTATCTCTTCTTAATTACTCATCACTCCACCCCACACCCTTTTCAAGATATCCCTTCATAAAAAGTCTTGGAAAATACCCCAAAACAGTATTAAAAGCCTCTCATGTAAAGTCCAAGAACCATATGGCCAGCTTCTGCTACTACTGCTGCTGTTGCATGCATTGGTTGTAAATATACACAACCAGAAAGTCAAACCTTTCATTGCTTCTCCATCTATAATTTTCCTTTACCTTTTCATGTTCTTTACTGTTAGCTAAAGAGAGAAAGATCATGAGGATGGTTAAGGAAGTTTTCTTGGCTTTGTTTGTTGTAACACTACTTGTTGGACATGTGTTTTGCAAGACTGAGACCGAGTTATCAGTTCTTTTGGAGATCAAGAAGTCATTTGTTGATGATCCTGATTATGTTTTGAAAGATTGGTCTAATGATAATCCAAATTTCTGCAAATGGAGAGGTGTTTCATGTAAAGAAAATGAACTAAAAGTTGTACGTCTAAATCTTTCTGATTCTTCACTTGGTGGTTCAGTTTCACCTTCTATTGGCTTTTTGCATGACCTACTCCAACTTGATCTTTCTTCTAATCTTCTATCAGGTCCCATTCCACCTACTCTTTCTAACCTTTCTGCTCTACAATATCTTTTGCTTTTTTCTAACCAACTCACTGGCTCCATTCCCGATGAACTTGGCTTGCTGAAAAATCTCCAAGTCCTTAGAATTGGTGATAATGTTGGCCTAACAGGACCAATTCCAAGCACTTTTGGTAATCTTGAAAATTTGGTTACTCTTGGTTTGGCTTCATGTAGCTTGAGTGGTGTGATTCCTCCTGAGTTAGGGGAACTCAGGCGGGTTGAGAATTTGAATCTTCAGGAGAATCAACTGGAAGGTCCAATTCCATCTGAGATTGGCAACTGTTCTAGTTTAGTTGCATTCAGTGTTGCTGTCAATAATCTCAATGGATCAATTGCGGAAGAAATAGCTAAACTTAGTAACCTCCAGGTACTAAATTTCGCGAATAATAGCCTTTCAGGACAGATTCCTACTCAGCTTGGTGAAATGAACCAGTTGCAGTATCTGAATTTGCTTGGTAATCAGCTGGAAGGGCCGATTCCAAAGTCGTTGGCGAAGCTGAACAACCTTGTGAATTTAGACTTGTCTGGAAACAGGCTTAGTGGTGAAATTCCTGGAGAACTTGGCAACATGAGTCAGCTACAATTCTTGGTACTGACGAGCAATAATCTTTCGGGTAGCATACCGAAAACGTTATGTAGTTCCAATACGAGCAGGTTGGAACACATGATGCTTTCTGAAAACCAACTTTCTGGAGAAATCCCTGTGGAATTGAGAGAATGTGTTTCACTGAAGCAGCTCGATTTGTCTAACAACACGCTCAATGGTTCGATACCAGTAGAGCTGTATGAGTTGGTTGAGTTGACTGATCTCCTTCTTAACAACAACACATTGGTTGGTTCTGTTTCTCCATCGATAGCAAACCTCACCAATCTTCAAACATTGTCATTGTCTCACAATAACTTACGTGGCAACATACCGAAAGAGATTGGGATGCTCGGAAATCTTGAGATCCTCTTTTTATATGAGAATCAGTTATCTGGAGAGATCCCAATGGAGATAGGTAATTGCTCGAGCTTGCAGATGATCGATTTTTTTGGAAACGCATTCACAGGCCACATTCCCATTACAATTGGCACGCTGAAGCAGTTGAATTTTATTGATCTTAGACAGAATGATCTCTCTGGTGAGATTCCTGCCAGCTTAGGGAACTGTCACCAGCTGAAGATTCTTGATTTAGCGGATAATCACCTATCTGGTAGTGTTCCAGCCACGTTTGGTAATCTTCGAGCACTGGAGCAGTTTATGCTTTATAACAACTCTTTAGAAGGTAATCTTCCAGATGAACTGATCAAACTTTCAAACTTGACAAGAATAAATTTTTCTCATAACAAACTGAATGGTAGTATAGCTTCCCTGTGTAGCTCGACGTCTTTTCTTTCGTTTGATGTTACAAATAATGCATTTGATCATGAGATTCCGCCCCATCTAGGATATTCACCATTTCTTGAAAGGATAAGACTCGGAAACAACCATTTCACCGGAAAAATCCCTTGGACATTGGGATTAATCCATGAACTATCCCTGCTTGATCTCTCAGGAAATGAACTGACCGGTCCAATACCTCCAAAGCTTTCTCTGTGCAGAAAGCTCACACACCTGGATCTCAATAACAATCTTCTTTATGATTCAGTTCCTTCATGGCTTGGAAACTTGCCACTCTTAGGTGAGCTCAAACTGTCCTCAAATAAGTTCTCGGGACCTCTTCCTCGAGAACTGTTTAACTGCTCAAAGCTTTTGGTGCTGTCTCTAGAAGACAATTCACTGAATGGAACTCTACCACTTGAAATTGGTAAACTCGAGTCCCTAAATGTCCTAAATCTTGATAGAAACCAACTCTCTGGTCCCATTCCATCTACCATTGGAAACTTAAGCAAGCTATACATACTCAGGCTCTCGGGAAACACCTTCACCGGTGAAATACCTAGTGAGCTTGGAAAACTCCAGAATCTTCAAAGCATACTTGATTTAAGTTTCAACAACATCACTGGTCAGATTCCTCCTTCTGTTGGGACACTCACTAAGCTTGAAATACTTGATCTATCTCATAACCAGCTCACCGGAGAAGTTCCTCCCCAAGTTGGTGAACTGAGCAGCTTGGGAAAGCTTAACCTCTCCTACAACAACCTTCACGGAAAATTGGACAAACAGTACGCACATTGGCCAGCTGATGCATTCACTGGGAATCCACATCTTTGTGGAAGTCCTCTGCAAAATTGTGAAGTCTCTAGGTCCAACAATCCTGAAAGTAACTCAACAGTGGTAATCATTTCAGTGGTATCAACTACAGTGGCAATCATACTTATGTTGCTTGGAGCTGCCCTCTTTTTCAAGCAAAGACGAGAAGCCTTCAGAAGAGGAAGTGAAGTAAGTAGTGCTTACTCTTCCAGCTCTTCACAGGGACAAAAAAGACCACTTTTTGCAAGTGTGGCTGCCAAGCGTGATATCAGGTGGGATGACATCATGGAAGCAACAAACAATCTAAGCAGTGACTTCATAATAGGATCTGGTGGATCTGGAACGGTGTATAAAGCTGAGTTGTTTAATGGAGATATAGTGGCAATCAAGAGAATACCAAGCAAGGATGATCTTATGCTGGACAAAAGCTTTGCAAGAGAAATCAAGACACTTTGGAGGATACGGCACAGACACTTGGTGAGGCTATTGGGATACTGTAATAACAGCGGAGAAGGTTCAAACGTATTGATTTATGAGTACATGGAGAATGGAAGTGTGTGGGATTGGCTTCACAAGCAACCAGCTAACAATAACAAGAGGAAGAGGTGCCTCGACTGGGAGACAAGGCTGAGGATAGCAGTGGGATTAGCACAAGGAGTTGAGTACCTTCACCATGATTGTGTGCCCAAGATCATTCATAGAGACATCAAATCCAGCAATATTCTGCTAGACTCTAATATGGAGGCACATTTGGGGGATTTTGGGCTGGCCAAAGCCATTCACGATAATTATGATTCCTACAACACTGATTCAAATTTGTGGTTTGCTGGTTCGTATGGTTATATTGCTCCAGGTATATAAACTGATACTATCTTTTTCTGAATTCTCGAGTAGCATTTCTCCTGTCCGCAAAGTTATGGGGTTTTTTTGACCAAAATTGACTATTTGTCGCAGAGTATGCTTATTCTTCGAAGGCAACAGAGAAGAGTGATGTTTATAGCATGGGGATTGTACTCATGGAGCTTGTGAGTGGAAGGATGCCAACTGACGGAAGTTTTGGAGAAGACGTGGACATGGTGAGGTGGGTTGAGTCCCATATTGAAATGTCTGGAACTGCTAGGGAAGAGCTCATTGATCCTGCGTTGAAACCATTGTTACCTAATGAAGAAAGTACTGCACTTCAGATGCTGGAAATAGCACTGCAATGCACCAAAACTGCACCTGCTGAAAGGCCATCTTCCCGCAAAGTTTGTGATCTATTGCTACATGCATTTAACGACAAGGTAGTTCATTCTGCTAAGATGAGTCCAGACAATTACGTCTAGACGTTTAGTCAAAGAAATTTCCAAAGTTTTGGAAGATCAGAGAAGATCTATCTTGTAAAAAATTGAAAATGTAAAAGCATTGTTTGCTAGGAAATATATCTATTTTCCTTGATGAATCTTGGCTGTGTTCTTTCTAGGAACTGAATAGCATGGCAGGACGTAGCACGTGAACATATGGCCAAATCATCTAACATGATGAAAAATTGATAGCTGTACATGCATAAACTGCTCTTGATTACAGTAAAATCTGAAGAAAATGAGTAGAGAGAAAGTATCTAATGCAAAGAACGAATGCTACTTAGATAAACTTGACTACTAAAATATCTCTTCAAATTGCTTGTTCTACTGAATACAAGTCTTGTTTTGATCTATCTTCTGTCATGTGATCTCTTCTTTGTCTTGGAAAACAAGCTAACGAAAAAGATCAAGCGTGACTAAGAAATTTTTATATCTAATTAAGTGTTCCGTTCAACCAAAAGAACAGACCAGTATTGCAAAGGTGAAGGCAACTGATACCACTCAAACAGAGCAAATATCACAAGGGCAAAGCCAAGCAACACTACAACTCCCTTTCAAGAACTCAAATAGAAGCTCCGTGGAAAACAGTATCTTCCACAAAGAAGAAAAAACAGAGTAAGCGCCAAGCAAACGACTCAAAAGATGACGACACAGGTATCAGCGTTAATCTTTTTGACGCCACTACAGGTAAGTTTTAAGACTCAAAAATCTTTAACTACAAAAAAAGGTTATTCAATCAAATATGATCCTTCGAGTAGTGAAGCCCAAAAAATCTGAATCAAAAGGAAACTTCATTGAAGGCAATCCTTAGAAGGAAGGGGGACAGACCAATAAAACAAGACGTCAGCTGTAATGACTTCACCTTTCACCAGAGCAAAAATGGAAATCCCAAAATTGGTAACAGTAAAGCAGCAAGCCTATTCACTGCCCAAAATTGATTACCCCCTATCAATGTAAGTATGTAACCCCTATCCAGACTAAAAGGATTACCAATGTATCGGATAAAAATAAAAATAAAATTACTACTGTAAAAAATTTGCCATAACACTCAGAGTAAGACCTAATCACAAGCCCAAAGTAAAAATTCAAGGAGGAGCCACCTCCCTTAAATACCCCATTGAATGAACTTTTATCTCCTTCATAACCATACACGACCAACTCATAACCAAATCGGATGGTGAAACTTGATCAATCTTATCAACCACTTCAAATTATGATACTCCAAGAAATCCAATGATCTTGTTAACACTTTCCACTTTAAATCCACAAATTACCATAATGTACCAAATGTAGATAATTCTACCAATAAGAGATCGACTAACCGGACTAGCACAGGAAATACTATCACCAACAACGACGCTAATAGCGACTCAAGAACTAGGGGAAAACACGGGAAAACAAATCATTGAACAAGACAATCAAAGGGCTCTAGGCAACCTAAACCTTACAAAGAACCAAGGGGAAAAAATATGCTTTGCTCACACCAATCAAAACTATCTTGCATAGTACAAGCTCCCAGCCTCCCAGATTAACCCAGGGGAATCAGTGTCGTGTCTAACACTATAGTTGACTCACGACTTCCATAACGTGGAAGAATTTCCGACCAACTTGAAGCCATTTTATGAATTATCTTGTCTGGAATGTTTGGTGGGCTAACAATGGAGAGTTCGAAAGGCACTGTAATTGTTTGGAATTAATAAACTAACATTACACGTTCTACTGGAAACCAAAATGAATGATCACAAGGAACTAGTAGAGGAATTGAGCTTTACCAATTACATAAAGGTCCCCGCCATAGGCCGCTCAGGTGGTATGGTTATAATGTGGATGAATGACCCTACTTAAAATTGAGGAAATTACAACAACACGGGGGCTCATGTGAGGATACATGTATATTCTAATTGTAATCATAGGTTTTCAATAAAAATCGGTAGTGAGAATATATTTGTAAAATGGCTTGACACACTTAGAGCCCTGCCTCTGCCTCTGTATTTATATATATAATGGAAACTTTGTGAAGAGATAATTACATTATCCTCTACGGATAAATACAATGTATACAAGAGATAGATATAAATGACTAAAAGTTCTAATATGCCCCCTCAATCTGAACGGACAGAAATAACGAACAGATTGTCTCGTAAAAAATAAAATTGAGATGGAGATAGTCCTTTTGTGAAGATATCAGCAAATTGTAAGCGAGTGGGCACATATTGAACAACGAGATCTCCTTGAGCAACTTTATCACGAACGTAATGAAAATCTACATCAATATGTTTAGAGCGATCATGAAACACCGGATTGCGAGTCATATATGTAGAGCTAACATTATCACACATCACTCGAACTGGTTCCCAAAGGAATACACCAAGCTCAGAAAGAACATGCCGAATTCAAGTAGTTTCAGCAACAGTGTAGGCAATCGCCCTATACTCTGCTTCAGTAGAGGATCTAGAGACAGTTGGTTGCTTCTTTGCACGCCAAGAGATAAGATTATCACCCAAAAATACAGTAGTGGAACGTCGACTATCCGGGCAACCAGCCCAATCAGCATCAAAGTAGGCAACCATTGTAGAAACAGGTGAAGAGGCTTTGAGAAAAATACCATGGGTAATAGTACCCCCGCAAGTACCTGAAAATACGCTTCACAGAGTGCAGATGAGTGGTACGAGGAGCATGCATAAATTGTGAGACAACACTTACAGCATAAGCAATATCAGGACGAGTCAAAGTTAAATATTGAAGTACACCTACCATGCTCCGATATTCAGTAGAATCTGAAAGTACTCACCATCCATAAGAGAAAGCGAAGTTCGGGAAGCAAATGGGGTGCGAACAGGATTGCAAGTGTGCATATGAAACTTAACCAACAAATCAGAGACATATTTTTGTTGAGATAGATGAAGACCCTCAGATGTACGGGTAGCATGGACACCAAGAAAGTAATGAAGATCACCAAGATCTTTCATGGCAAATTGACGTGAAAGACACCGAATGAAATTATCAACTAGAGAAACATGACTTCCAGTAAGAATAATATCATCAACATAGAGCAATAAAATGAGAGTACCAGATGAACACTTACGAATAAACATAGAAGAATCTGATTTACTACAAATAAACCCATGAGCCAGAAGAAATGTACTAAAACGATAAAACCAAGCTCGAGGAGCTTGTTTTAATCCATAAATAGCTTTGGTTAGTTTGCAAACGTGATGAGGATAGTCAGGATGAACAAAGCCCGACGGTTGTTTCAGGAACACCTCTTCACGAAGCACACCATGTAAAAATGCATTTTTAACATCTAGTTGACGAATTGACCATGAAAGAGAGATGGCAAGAGAAAGGACAATACACACTGTAGTCGGACGAACAACGGGACTAAATGTCTCATGATAGTCAATACCAGGTTGTTGGTGAAACCCCTGTGCTACAAGACGAGCTTTGTATTGCTCAACAGAACCATCCGAATTATGTTTAATGCGATAAACCCATTCACAACCGACCAAGTTCATGTTAGAATTATTAGGGACAAGAACCCAAATTTGATTTTCCAAAAGAGAATTGAATTCATCGGCCATGGCTGCTTGCCATTTTGGATTCTTTACTGCTTGAGAGAAACATGAAGGTTCGATGTCAGAGACGATTGAACTTAGGGAGAAGAGCATTTTAGGCTTAGAAATTCCAGATTTGGAGCGAGTTTGCATAGGATGAGCGGCAACAATGAAGCTGGATGGAGAAGGAATAGTAGGAGACACATGTGAGCTCGACCTATCAGGAGGTGTCTCAACCGAGGGGGTTACATTAGGAGACTGAATTATGGGTCAGTAGAAATATCTAAAGAGCCTAAAGTAGAAGAATCCATAGGAGTCCTAGAGGGAAAAGAAACTGTATTAGACACATGCGGATGTGAGGGTGAAATGACTACAAGAGGGTTAGATTGAATAGACGAAGATATAGAAGGATCACAAGATAACTCAGAATAAGGAAAAGTTAATTCATGAAAAGTGACATGACGACTAATATACACACGACCTACTTTGGGATCCAAACAACGATATCCTTTATAATTAGAAGCATAGCCTAAGAAAACACAACGAACTGAACGAGGTTCAAGCTTATTTGAATTTCGAGACAATACATATGGAAAACATTCACAACCAAACACTTTGAGAAAATCATAATCTGGAGGAGTTTGAAAAAGTTTCTCAAATGGAGAAATTCCTTGTAAAACTGGGGACGGTAACCTATTTATGGTGTAAACTGTATAAAACGCAGCATCAACCCAAAACTTAGATGGTATTACGGCATCTATGAGAATAGTCTGCACCATCTCAAGAATGTGTCGGTGCTTTCTTTCTGCTACCCCATTTTGTTGGGGAGTATCAGGATATGACTTACGAAAAATAATACCAGAATCAGAAAAGTGTGAGACCATGGCTTTGTTATCGAACTCCCCGCCTCCATCACTTTGAAAACTTTTGATTTTAGTGTTGAAAATGTTTTTCACTAATTTTGAAAGGCACAAAAATGAGTAAAAACTTCAAATTTATGTTTCATGGGATAAAGTCATGTGAACCTGGAAAAATCGTCAATGAAAATAACATAATATTGATAACCTAAATTACATAACACCGGTGACTGCCAAACGTCAGAATGAACAATCTCCAATGGAGAAGAGCTACAATGTCCTCCTAAATGAAATGGAAAATGATGTGCCTTTCCTAATCGACAAGAAACACACTTATTTTGAAAAAGATTAAGCAAATGAATATAATTATTGTCTCTAAGACTATCTAAGACTCGAGCTCCACAGTGACCCAAATGACGATGCCAGGCGTCTCCTGATTGTTGTACGACAACTAAAGCCTGAGGATGAGAGCACAATGACTTGGATGAAAGAGGATAGACGTCGCCTTTACTGGATTTCCGAAGGAGAGTTTGACCCGAGGCTTTGTCCTTAACAGAAATATAAGACGAGTCAAAATTAACAACACAATTATTATCATCACATAACTTTTTGACTGAAATTAAGTTATGTTTTAACTGAGGAACATGAAAGACAGAATGCAAATAAAGGGGACGGGAAGTAGACGGTAATTGGGTATATCCAATATTACTAATATTGAGCAATTTTCCATCCCCAACTAAAACACGATTATGGCCAGTGTATAGAGTTTTGTGCAAAAGGTTACCTTCAGATGGAGTCATATGAGCAGATGCTGCAGAATCTAAGTACCAAGTAGCATCATTCGTTTCACCAACAGACATGGTTGCAAAAGACTTAGGAAGATCATTAGCAACAAAAGCATGATTAAACCTATTAGTACATTGTAAGGCAGTATGTCCGAGGGATCCACAAATTTGACAAGTAAGAGTAGAGGGGTGAGAACCAAGCACTCCCATGGATGGTGAATTAGTACTTATAGAATGAGAATTATATGAGCCAAAGTAAGTACCACCAGTACCTAACTATGGATGTCCAGTTGTGCTAATGCGTGTATTATGGTTGCTAGAATTGAATTGTGATTGTTTCCCACGACCGTTAAAGCCACGACCTCTGCCTCCACGGCCACGACCTCTGAACGAAGAAGATCGACCTCGTCCACGGCCAGTATGATTACCAAACTGAGCGCTAAAATCTTGAGGAGTAGTTGTAGAAATAGAATGTGCAGCAAATACTTGGTGCATAGTTAGCGAGTCAAGGTCCTTAAATCGCTGCAACCTTTGCTCATGAAGTAAAAGTTTGGTGTGAAGCTCTTCAATGGATAGTTGGCTTGGAAAGTGCGTAATGATGCCAACCAAGGTGTCATACTCTTTTCCAAGACCAAGTAAAACGTGATCAATGAAATCCCGAGAAGAAATAGGTGCATTAATTGTTGCAAGAGAATCAACTATTTTTTTGCATTTCGAAGATACTGGTCAATGCTCATATTATCGTCCTTCCACAAGGTAGTGAGTTGACGTTCCAACTCAATAGATTTAGCCTGACTCGCATCCATATAGCGACGATGTAAGGATAACTATATATCTCTGGATGTGGGAAGAAGATGAACATCAAGGAGAACATCACAAGAAAGTGTGGCGAATAACCAAGAACGAACGCTTTGATCGATTTTTATCCAAGATCGATAGAGTGGGTTTGGTTGTGGATTTTTGGATTTATCACCAAGAAGAGGAGATGGGGGAGGGATTGAACCATCAACAAAACCCATAAGCTCATGTGAAAGCAGTAGAGAGGTAAATTGAGTGCGCCATGTGAGATAGTCCTCCACAGAACTTAACTTAATAGTCACTAAATTTGTGACATCAGGAGTTGCAAGAGCAGCAACAGAGGAGAGATTTGGTATAACAGGAGAAGCAATGTCAAAGGAAGGAGATAATCCAAATAAGGTGCTACTTACGGAAGGAAGCGAAGATGTAACAGAAAAAGCTGAATCTGGGACAGTAGAAGAAACGACGGATGTAGCAGATGGGACGCTAGAAGAAACGACGGGTGTAGCGGATGGGACGCTAGAAGAAACGACGGATGTAGCGGAAGATGAAGAAGCCATATGTTTTAGAAAAAAAAAAATTAGATGGATCTTTGGCTATCTGATAGCATGAGAATATATTTGTAAAATGGCTCGACACACTTAGAGCCTTGCCTCTGTATTTATATATATAATGGAAACTTTGTGAAGAGATAATTACATTATCCTCTATGGATAAATACAATGTATACAAGAGATAGATACAAATGACTAAGAGTCCTAATAGGTAGAACTTGGCCAATCTACCAAACCACTTCTTCCCAAATGACCTTACGCTTATGGCAAGAGCAAACACCATAAATTCCCATACTATATTAAATACTCTTGTGGACTTTAATCAATCTACTAGACAAAGCATCAGTTTTGCCAAGTCCAAAGTAATTTTCAGTTCCAATTATACACCAGATGTTATCTCCAACCTCCATCCACTTTATCAATCCAACCCAATGATACCTTTAGGAAATATCTTGGTTTTCCCACCTTTCACAAAAGTTAATTTAAACTCTAAACTTGCATGGAGGCTTTTCAAGATTCCTAAAACTCCATTGGATAATGTCCTTATCTCAAAATATTGTACTCCTAACAGATCACCTAAATCTAGTTCACCATACACCTGGAAGCGTATCCTTAATGGTTGGAAAGCATGCAACGATGCTAACTCCTGGGTCGTCAATAATGGTTGTTCAATTAACTTTTGGCAGGATATTTGGTTACCTTACCATAATAAGGTTAGGAGTTGTATTCTTTTTTTTTTGGTGAAAAAGACATAATTAGAAGTTGTATTCAAGGTCCTCTGAATCGTAACGAGGAAAATATTAGGATCAAAGTGCTTTTCAACAATGGTGTTTGGAATTTTCTCAAGTTCTTCACACACTAGTATTGCCACATTTTGATCAACAAAACTCCGTTTTAATTAGCAGAATTTTTTTAATTTTTTTTTCATTCATTCGCGAATAAACGAACGAATAAAGATGGTATTGGACCTTTTACAAAGCAAGGATTAAGGAAGAAAATGACAAAATATTCTACTGAATTAGAGGAAATTATAGCTAGAACAGTAGACTTCAGTGAGGGACTTTTGTCCAACTCAGCTTTTTAAGTTGTACCTGCAATTACATATAGCATTATAAAGGAAAAAGATTAAAAATAAGGATAGTGCTAAATGGTCATAATTTTGTCATAATTATGAAAAGACTTTAACAGCCTTTTTTCTTAAAAAACAATAATAAATCTTTTGCTATTTCCAAAATTGAAAAAGTCAAGTGCAACATTATTTCTTTAACAACTAAGAACATCAAGAGTTTATTACTCTCTTGTGCATTATTCAATTTGGGATGCAATAATGAAATTTCTATTCTTTTCCCTTTTGTAAAAATTAAGTTTTCTAATTTGATTGCTATACCAATTAATTATTAATTATTTTTCTTAGATAATTTCATTGTCACTTTTTTTGAGGCAAAATTTCATTGTCACTTATTACCGTGAATGTGGAGTTAAAGCTATCATATTAGAATAATTATTACAATATGTCTTAAGGAACTTTAAATGTTTTTAATTTTCTATTTAAGTTATTAATGTATATTGTATGGTGTTTTATCTTCACAATTAAAAAAAGTTAAAATTTTGATATATTTTGATTTATTTAGATCTACTTTGAAGTAAAAAAATGGTCCAACATATAATAAAAAAAAGGTCAATTAGGTGGAATTTTCATGAATATTAATTAGTTACATCACTAATATTAAAAACATAAAAATAAATTAAATATTTTAATTAACTAAATCAATGCAAACTAGAGAATTGACATCTAACACTATTATCATTTTTGTGTTGAATTGAATTTCATTTGTTAATATTAATATTGGTTTATTTTCGATTTCAACTTTATTTGAATTACTAACATCTGTAAACAGTAAAATTTTATTCTAAATTCAAGCCTAAAATAATATGTAAAAATAAAAATTATGAAAATGAAATTTAAAAAGTATGTATAATTACATTAAAATAGATATTTTATATACGAATATTTGCAAAAAAATAAAAATAAATGTAATGTCGGGTTGATTTCGAGTTTGAGCTTTTGTAGTTAAAACTAAATCAAATTAATTTCGGTTAGAGTTTCTTTTCAGTAGAAAACTAGGTCACACCAATTACTTAATTAGTGATCATATTTAAACATATTAATGAGTAAAATTACTTAATTATAGGTCATATTAATAACAAATATAAAAAATGAATTGTAAGTTATTAAATCGGTGTAAAATTGGAGTGTAAGATTACATTATTATAGTGTGATTCTTTTTGGTTGTTGTTAGTTAGAGTCGACACATATAAATTATATGGAGTTTGACGTGTGACAGTGTCTATTATGTCTAAAGTGTTCTGAATTTTGACTGTGGCGTTTGAAATATTTTTGAATTACATTTAAAAATTTATTTAAATATAGTTTAAATTTATTTAAATATAATAATTAATAAAATTATTTGTTTAGAGGAAAAGTTCGTTACAAGTATATAAGTAATGATTCTTAAGTAATCAATTTGACTTACATAGATGTGTAAGACTACAATATTAATGTTGTCTGTTTATCATCCTTTATAAGTGAGATAAATAAATTACAAATGTCTATTTAAGTGGCACAATACTTAGATGATCATCATAATTAATTAAGGATAATATAGTAAAATTGTGATTGAAACAACGAAGCGGACATGTCTTAAATGACTTACAACAACTAACTAAAAGTGATATAACTAAAATGTAAAATTCTTGAATACGTGTATTAATTCCTTCATTTTTTTTTCTTTTGGATGAACCCGTGTGGGAATCCAAATTGATTCTTTCCCCTGCATTATGTAATGGGCCGTTGAGGCCTAATTTCTTTTTTTTAGAAGACTTTGGCAAGAATTAAAGGCAACCTCACGACATACAGACATAAGGAGTCTGAAGAAGAAGAATAGACTAAAGTCCCATTCTTGAAGCGACGATGAGACCCGAGTCTCATTACTATTTATTTATTTGTCATCATTATTTATTTATGGTTTTCGTATTTATTTATTTATTTCTTTAATTATTTATTTCGGCCTCGCAGCCAAAGCTGTAAATTTAATACAGGTGGATCGAGACTCGAGCCAAAGGCTCAAAAGCTAGATTAGGACAGGTGAAATGGGTCGAAGGCCCAATTAGACTAGGATAGGTCTTATTGATTTGGGTCCAATGACCTAAATCCCTTACTTCCTCCCCTTCCCCCTTTTTCTTTATGCTTGTTTGTCTTATGTGTTTTACGAACCTAGTTAATTCCTTAGTCAAGTCTCTAAAAAACTGGTTTTTTGCATAAACACCCAAATATCTCTAAAATTGCTTTCTTTTCAAAAAATAAACTTCTTTCAAAGCTAGTCAAAGACGATTTTCAAACAGTCCGGATAACCGCAAGTTAGCGAATGTTTTAGGTGCCTAACACCTTTCTAAAATGTTAATAGGAACCGCTTATTCAGAATCTCCGACTTAAATGATTTTCCTGTTTTGAATCGTCTAAGTATTTTATAAAGGTTTCTTAATTTCTTTTCAAAATTAAGTGGCGATTCTCTAAAAAAGTCAAAATTTCCGCAAAACACCTGATGATACCGTTGTTGTTTTGCTCGCACAAGCAGAAAGATGTATCCGTTTGGAGTTTGCAAATTTTTTTAGTGTAAGCTTCCTATCCTTCATACTTTTTTCTTGATAGCTTGAACTTTATTTGACAGAAACCCTACGATTTTGTTCCAGATCTGCTTGTATTTGCCGATGTAGTACTATGGTTGACCTTCGATTCCTTAAGTTAGATCTGACACTAAACTCCTTTACTGTTGATGCGTGATTTTGTGTGCTAATATAAATTAGCCTAGCTAACTTGGCATCTGCATATTCCTTGTGCAAAACCATGGTGTAAATATTTATGTTGCTACCTTTGCTGCTCTCATCTTCTTTGCTCTTGTGATTGCCTTATGATTCTCCTTGTTTTTATTCTCATAACTGGTATTTGAGCTTTGTCTGTGTTAATTATCCTTCTCCCTGTTGCTGGCTCTTCGTTGAACCCATTGCAAGTGATTCATTATTGATCAATTGCTTGATTAGCTATGAAATCTGCTGGCTGGTTCTTTCTCTGAAAATATGTTGCATGGTTGCCCTTTGTAGTTGCATGTTTTCCTTTATGTTCTCAATAATTTTAACTATTTCCCAAGGTACTTTTCATACATCGTAATAAACTTGACCATAGCTAAGGAATCTTTTTCAATTATACATTCTCTTATGCCCTTGTTATTACTATGTAACAATGCTTGTTGAATTACTCTTGCTTCTGCTTCAACATTTGTTGTATTATCAATTTGTGCACCTTCAACATACTCTAAATCCCCATTGTGATTTCTTAGTACAAAACCATAAGCACTTAAACCTGGATTTCCTCTACTAAATCCACCAGTGTTGTATTTAATTCTTTCTTATTTCGGGGTCTTCCAAATCACCAAATGATGATACAACTTATTCTTGTACCCTCCAATGTCATGTATTACATCCCTCCAGTCTCTACCGGTTCTTGTGATTCTTGGATATAGAATTTGAACCATTTGATTAATTGCCAATAAGACATGTTTAACCAATGAATAAATTCAACTGCTTTGCCATGTCTTATCGAATTTCTTCTTTTTCACAGCTCCCATATAATTAATGCAGGCAATGCATTATAAATCCTACTTATCCTGGTACTCCCCTCTTTATACCACCATTCCATGATTATCTGATGTAGCTGTACGCCTTCCACCTTAATACCTGCAAAATGAGCAAAGAACTTCCATAGCCTTTGGTCTATGGGAGCAATTCGAAAAAAACTATTCATAGTCTCCTCTTTCCCATCCACACAACACCAACATCTTGAAACAATTGGGATTCTTATTCTCTTTAAGTTATCATCAGTAGCAACTTATCTTGTGGTTGTATTATTTTCTGTATTAGCTAGCAGTGTTAGTTTATTTTGGATACTGTATTAATTTATATGCGTTTATGTTTTGTGTTTGTTATAATGTTATCGGTACTGAGTCGGGGGTTTATCGAAAACAGCCTCTCTACTTCACTTGAGGCAGTGGTATGGTTTGCGTATACTCTACCCTCCCCAGACCCCATTATGTGGGAATGCATTGGGTATGTTGTTATGGAATCATGTATGAATGACTCAATGTCATAATCTATTGTAAATCTTATGAAAAATACCTTCTTTACGAACACTTGTGTGAAATTCATATAATTTGAGGTGTGTCAAACACTATCCTAGAGGATATTTCACCCGATATGAATATATTCTTCAGGATTTAGTAATTTTGTCTAGTATTAAATTAGGAGCCAGAATTTAGTAAAGTTTAAATATAAAATAAAATTGAGCACTCAATAAAATGACAAGAAAAAGAAGTATATTGCTCTCTAGTTTTTCCACTGTCCAGCAAATGAAAATTATAGACAACTAGTGAAATTATTCGCGCTTCGAGCGGTTAATTAAAAAAAAAAACTTGATGAAAAGTTTCATGTCTTCCTATACTTCTTTCGTGTTACATATTATAATTCACAAGGTAAAGTGATGGAGAAAACAAAGAACGAGAGTATTCATGAAATAAAATATGATTTTATATAGCAAAATAGAGGAAAACCATAAGACTTTCAAATTAAAGTTTGAGGGTTATGAACAAAAAAATTATGGGAGGTACAAATGTTATTGAGAGTAAAAATTAAAAAGATACGAGTTATGAGTAGTTATTCCTAATAAATACATTAAATATAGAAAAAAATTTCAAATATAAGAAGATATTGACATTTTTTAATCAGAAGATGACTTTCCCTCCTCCCCCCCAAAAAAAATCAATAAATTTCTTGGCTTTAAAAAAATGTTGCATCAGTCTCATTTTTAATTCCTAACTTTAATATATAAATTCTCCAAAAAAAAGTGGAAACTTAAAAAGGAGTACAACAACAACAACAAACCCAATGTATTCCTACATAGTGGGGTCTGGGGGTAAGATGTACGCAGTCCATACGACTACTTCCGGAGAAGTAGCAAAGCTATTTCCGATAGACCCCCGACTCAAGATAAAGAATAGTAAACAAGTTCGTAAGAAAGCTTGAAACAAGATGGCATAACAAGAACAAAGAATAGTAGTAAATCCGTAATAAAGCATGAAACAAGATAGCATAACAGAAGTAAGAGGAACCCGTTGCACCCTCATACTCTTCTACTTGCAGCTCCAACCTATGGGCATAGCCCTAGGACTACCAACTCGGCTACCCCAAAGCTCTCCCAATTACTGACAACGACCCACCGATACACCCGAGCCTTCTATCTTAATTCGCTTCCTCCAGACCTTCCTATCAAGGATCATGTCCTCAGTAAGCTGTAACTTCTTCATGTTACGTCTAATCACCTCTCTCCAATATTTCTTACGCCTACCCTTACCCCTCCTGAAACCATCCAAAGTTAGCCACTCATACCTACAAACTGGGGCATCCGTGCCCCTCTTCATCATGAGACCGAACCATCTCAACCTGCTTTTTTGCAACTTGTTCTCCACCTAAGTCACTCCATCCTTCTCCCAGATATTCTCATTCCTAACCCTATCACTCCTAGTAAGCCCACATATCCAATGCAACATCCGTATTTCCACCATCTTCAACTTTTGAATATGGAAGTTCTTGACTAGCCAACACTCCGCTCCATACAGCATGGCCGAACGGATTGCCACCCTGTAAAATTTGCCTTTAAGCTTGGGCGACACTTTATTATCACACAACACATCTGAGGTAAGTTTTCACTTTATCCATCTTTCCCCAATACGATGGGAGACATCCTCATCAATCTCACCATTCCCCTAAATCATAGACTCGAGATACTTAAAACTATCCCTCTTACAAACAACGTGGGACTCCAACCTTATTACTACCTCGTTCTCCTGCCTCAAGTCATTAAACTTGCATTCTATATACTCTGTCTTACTCCTAATCAACCTAAAAACTTTAGACTCAAGGGTCTGTCTCCAAACCTCCAACTTATCATTTACACTCCCTCGCGTCTCGTCACTCAAAACTATATCATCTACAAAAAGCATACTCCAAGGCACCTCTCCTTGAATATGCCGCGTCAACAAATCCATCACCAATGCCAACAAAAATGGGCTAAGAGTAGATCTCTGATGCAACCCTGTTAGGACAGGAAAATGCTTTGAATCTCCCACCGCCGTCCTCACCTGAGTCTTTGTTCCATCATGCATGTCCTTAATCGCTCTGATATATGCCACCGGGACCTCACTCACCTCCAAGCATCTCTAAAGAACCTCCATAGGGACTTTGTCGTACGTCTTCTCCAAGTCGATAAACACCATATGCAGATCCTTTTTTCTTTCCCTATATAGCTCCACCAGTCTCCGCACTAGGTGAATTGCCTTCGTCGTCGAGCGATCGGGCATAAACCCAAACTGATTCTCCAAAATAGACACTATCCCCCTCAACCTCTGCTCGACCACTCTCTCCCAAATTTTCATAGTGTGACTCAACAACTTAATACCCCTATAGTTGTTGCAACTCTGGATGTCACCATTGTTCTTATACAAAGGAATCATGGTACTCCTTCTCCAAGCCTCGGGCATTTTCACAGTCTTGAAAATGTCGTTAAATAATTCAGTCAATCACCTTAACCCAGCCTTGCCTGTAAACTTTCAAAAATCCACTGAAATCTCGTTAGGCACCGTCGCCCTACCCCTTCGCATCCTGCGAATAGCCTCTTTGACCTCATCCACCTCAAAACATCTACAATAACTGAAATCACGACACTCTCTTGTGTGTTCCATATCCCCTAACACAATGTCTATGTCCCTCTCATCATTCAAAAGTGGGGGACAGAGTTACAGAAAATAATTAAGAAAGAAGAGAAAACATGATTGGAGTGGCCTTTCACTACAAAAAAGGGGTCAAATTGCGGGGGTTAATTTTATGATTTTAGGGAGTTTAAAACCCCCATAAAATGTCATTTCGGCGGTTCCCAAACCCCCTAGAATACGAGTCATCATAAACAATTTGTGGCATTTTTTTTCGACCCCCATAATTAATTTGCGGCGGTTATTTTGCGGCGGTTACGACCCTCGTAATTATTTTGTGGCAGTTATTGACCCCCGTTATTCTAAATTTAATTATTTTTATAATAAATTTTTATTTAAAACTTGTGAGGGTTAAAACCTCCGCAATTGTTTTATTTTTTTAAAATTTAGTAGGGCCCATCAATTTTCAATAACTAAATATAGATTATAATTTTAGCTCAAATTTGATTATTTCTTTAGACATAACCTACAATTCAATATTTGTTCAAGTCATATATCATTAATACAATAGAGTAATTAAACATTGTAATTGATAAGCATATCAAAAATACATTGAACATTAAACTTCAAAATTAAATTTTCAACATTAACATCTTCAAACTCCAAATTTTCAACATTAAATAGTATCTTCAAACTACAAAATTAAATTTAAACACAAAACCTTCAATATTCTAAGATTCACTCCAACCATACAACTGCCTGACTTCTGACTCAGAAAGCTTTGTACCAATTTTTGTAAGACCAGCTTTCAATTCTTTGAATGTAATTGTCCCACTGTTATATGTGTCTATAGATTTGAACATTTCCTTCAAGCCAATGATTTCTTCTTCGGAGAGATTTTCAACAATTACCTACAAATTTAGGGAAACAGAAGATAAGCATAGCTATCAAGAAGCACATGAAAGGGAGAGAAATTGCCTATCTCGTTAAGAATAAGAACATTGAATATGCGACTCCAACTTTCAATACTACTTTCTTCATCTTGTTCATAGCGCGGAATTATTTCATTCTAGATAAGACAACAATGTCAAGAGGTTTGTCAAATGCATCACCATCTTCTCTCACCCATGGATGATCTAAATTTGCATAAAAATTTATTTTCAGTTATAGTACATCCTGAAATGATTGTTCCAAAGATTATAATATAAGTATTATAACAATCAATAATGCATACCAGAACCTACCAGTAGGAATTATGAAAAGGACCAGAGTTATTCCTTAAAGAGAAATGAGTTCTATGAGCATGAACATGTCTCCTATGGAATGTGTGAAAGGAAAACATAACAATATCTCAAAATTGAAGACAGGAAAAATACTATCAAATTCGTTACAACATGAGTACACAAGAAGAAAAGAAGAGGATCCTAGGTTGCTTTCATCTGATGCCATATTATCGGTGTTCCATAATATCATTCTGATTCACTCATTCTGGTGCCTCAAGAAAATTTTAAACTAAGTACAACTTTGGCCCATAAAGAAATTACGGTACAAAGGAAAACAAATGGAGTAGAATGTTCATGTATGCATGTTATTTGTACGTTATTACTGCTAAGGTAAAGACTTGAGAAGTATTGTTATACTATATATGTGATAAGTGTATAGTTATGGTGCCACCATTTTTTTGTCGGGCCTAATGCCAACTAGTCACTTGTAGTATAGTGTGTTAAACTGACTAGAGGCTTCATGGACATCACGTAGTATTGTATTGTACAGTCTTGCTAATATAACCCCCCTCGTGTATGTATATATCTTTTGTTGGGTATCATGCTCACTATTGTCTCATAATCTTGTGTATGTCACTTAGTGCTAGTAAAGTAAGTATATACGACTCTTATCCGTCGTCATCCTTTTGGGATGTGACAAACTTGGTATCAGAGTCCCTAGGTTCAGGTGTCCTAGGAAGTCTATGAAGCCGTGTCTAGTAGGACCTTACTTATCGATGTGTTGCGCACCACATTTATAACTAAGAGACTGTATGGACATTTAGGAATTTGACCTTCATGTATAATCTAGATCGTGCAGTAGAGTGAGTTAAATCATAGGAGATTACTTCTGACTCCTATTCTGCTTATTTGTGATACAGACCATGTCTGCTATAGAAAGGGATAAAACAGCCCAGCAGACCGCTACTAGCACTACTCAGGAGGCAACCAATATTGGGTCATCTCCCGTATTGGCAGATCTGAATAGGAATCAAGAAAGTTTGTTGGGTTCTATACCTCCAGGTTCTCAAATGGTAGGGACGGAACGACCTACAGGGGTTTCCACACCTCCAGTGGTACCAACAGTAGTTCCTATCCCACCACCAGGAGCCTCTAACCGAGATCTTAAGGAAGCAATACAATTGCTTGCACATTTGGTCGTCGCTCAAACCCAAAGACAGAATATGGACGTACCTGTTGCTACTCAGGGAGGGGTAGTCGAATCTAGAATCAAAGATTTCCTTCGTATGAATCCACCAGACTTCACAGGTTCTAAGCTTGTAGAGGACCCTCAACAATTCATTGATGAGGCTTATAGAATCTTCAAGGTGATGCGGGTCTCTGATACAGATGTAGTTGAATTGGTCGCTCATCGACTGAAAGATGTTGTTGCTGATTGGTATGAGACGTGGGTTGCCTCGAGAGGTCAGGAAGCTCCTCTAGCGGTCTGGGCACATGGATCATTTCATGCCATTAGATCTCAAAGAGGCGAAGGTGGATGAATTTCTATCTTTAAAGCAGGGTAATCTTGGTGTCAAGGAGTATTATTTGCGGTTTACACAGTTGTTCAAATATGCTCCAGAAGTGGTTAACACATAAACAAAATGGATTCATCGTTTTGTGAATAGCCTTAAGGGTCCCTTGAAGGACCTTCTTTCTGTTGCTGCTATGAATAAGGATTTAGATATAGCAAGGATCATGGCACATACTCATCAGTTAGAGAAAGACCAACGTAACCGTGAGGTAGACAACGAAAGGGAGCAGAGTAAGAGAGCTAGGACGGCCAGCCACTATCAGGGGAGCGGTGGAGCTTCCACTAGTAGAAGTCTACCTAGGTAAACCTAGTCAGCTGTGCGCTCTATATTTAATGCTCCAGGTCAGTTTTTTAGGCGTAGGTTTGAGCAGAGCTAGATTTCTAGAGCACCAGACTTACGATTTCAGAGGGGCGCTAGTCGAGGGTTACTACCTCGACCTACATGCAGGCAGTGTGGCCAACCATATGGAGGAGAGTGTTGGCATGGTTCAAATACGTGTTATTGGTGTGGTATAGAGGGTCATATGGTACGTGATTTTCCACAGTTCAGAGGTAAAGGTAGAGGCGATCGATCACAGCCCACAAGGTCTGCATCAGCTTCATCTTCATCAATGCCTTCTTCTTCTCGCGATCCTCAGGCATCAGCAGGCAGAGAATCTGGTAGGAGCAAAGGGCCTGGTTCGGGCGCAGACCCGAACCGTATGTATGCACTAGATGATCGGCATAATTCAGAGGCATCTCCAGATGTGGTCACAGGTACTTTAGCTGTCTTTTCACATGACGTTCATGACTTGATAGACCCAGGATCCACCTTGTCATATGTTACCCCGTTTGTTGCTAAGAAGTTTAGAATAGAGCCGGAGTTGTTACGCAAACCATTTTCGGTATCAACTCTAGTAGGAGATTTTATTATAGATACACAGGTCTATTGTGATTGTGTTGTGACAGTATGTGGTCATGCTACATTGGCTAATCTGATTGAACTTAAAATGGTCGATTGTTGAGCCAAGATGACTTATTTTCACTGCCCAGGAGTGCCAGTCTTAGAGTGGAGGGGTGATTCTAAGATGCCTAGAGGAAGGTTTATTTCCTTTTTTAAGGCACGAAAGCTTGTTGCAAAGAGGCATTTGTATCACCTAGTCCAAGTGAAAGACATTGAGGCCGAAAAGCAGGCACCAACTTTGGGATCCGTACCAGTGGTGAATGAGTACTCAGATGTGTTTCCTGATGAACTTTCTAGATTACCTCCTGTTAGAGAGATCGATTTTGGTATTGATGTGGATCCCGGTATGTAACCGATATCAATTCCACCTTATAGAATGGCGGCTGCTGAATTGAAAGAGCTAAAAGAATAGTTAAAGGACTTACTTGACAAAGATTTCATTCGGCCCAGTATATCACCTTGGGGTGCGCCAGTGCTTTTTGTACGCAAGAAAGATGACACGTTGCGAATATGTATAGATTACAGACAGCTGAACAAAGTAACAATAAAGAATAAGTACCCTCTCCCCCGAATAAATGACATATTCGATCAATTGCAGGGGGCTAGATGCTTTTTAAAGATCGATTTGAGGTCCGGTTATCACCAGTTAAGAATTTGTGAAGCAGATATTCCCAAAACAGCCTTTCGGATAAGATATGGGCACTTTGAGTTTCTTGTCATGTCATTTGGGTTAACGAATGCTCCGGCAGCCTTCATGGACATGATGAATAGAATTTTCAAACCCTTTCTTGATATGTATGTGATTGTATTTATAGATGACATTTTAATATATTCACGTAATGAAGTTGAGCATGCAGATCATTTGAGGTCAATATTACAAACACTTAGAGAGCACCAGTTGTATGCTAAGTTCTCTAAGTGTGAGTTTTGGTTGACCTCGGTAGCCTTTCTTGGTTATATGATATCTGGAGAAGGCATCAGAGTAGATTTTCAGAAGATAGAAGTTGTGAAGAATTGGCCTCGACCAACCACTCCTACTGAGGTGCGTAGTTTCTTGGGGCTAGCCGGTTACTATAGGAAATTTGTGGAGGGTTTTTCCTCTATTTCTTTCCCATTGACCAAACTAACGCAGAAAACGGTTAAGTACAAGTGGTCAGATGCTTGTGAAAGAAGTTTCCAGGAGCTGAAACATAGATTGACTACTGCGCCAGTACTAGCCTTACCAGAGGGCACAGAAAGATATGTGGTGTACTGTGATGCTTCAGGTGTTGGTTTGGGTTGCGTACTAATGCAGCATGGAAGAGTTATAGAGTATGCTTCTCGACAATTAAAGAAGCATGAACAGACGTATCCCACTCATGACTTAGAGCTTGCAACAGTGGTATTTGCACTAAAAATTTGGCGCCATTATTTATATGGAGTTCATGTTTATATACTTACAGATCATAAGAGTCTTCAATATCTATTTAAGCAGAAAGAGTTGAATCTGAGACAGAAGAGGTGGCTAGAGTTATTGAAAGACTATTATGTCAATATTCTCTATCATCCTAGCAAAGGTAATATTGTAGCTGATGCTCTTAGTTGATTATCCATGGGTAGTCTAGCACATTTGCCACCTGTTCAGCGGGAAGTAATGAGAGATGTTCACAAATTAGCAAACCTTGCCATTCACCTTGTGGATTGTGAAGATGGTGGCATTGCGGTTCTCAATATAGTTGAGTCGTCACTTGTGGCATTGGTTAAACAGGGGCAGTATGATGACCCCTTATTGCTCCAGTACAGAGAGGGAATTCAACAATATCGAATCGCGGCATTTGAACTAGCAGATTATGGCACTTTGAGGTGTCGAGGTAGATTATATGTACCTGATGTAGATGGGTTACAACAATAGATTATGGCTGAGGCTCATTGCTCTTGTTATTCTATTCATCCTGGCTCTACAAAAATGTATCATGATCTTAAAGAGATCTACTGGTGGAATGACATAAAGAAAGATATAGCAAAATATGTGGCACAATGCTCTAATTGTCAGCAAGTGAAAGCGGAACATCAAAGACCCGGTGGGCCTAGCTCGAACCTTTAGTATTCCTGTGTGGAAGTGGGATGCTATTAATATGGACTTCGTTGTAGGCTTACCTTTTTCTTATCGAAGACATGACTCTATTTAGGTAATAGTGGATCGGTTGACAAAATCAGCCCATTTTCTTCCTATTAAATCTACCAGCACAGCTGAAGATTATGCCAAGCTTTATGTAAAAGAGATTATCCGCCTATACGGGACCCCAATGTCCATTATTTTAGATAGAGGTTCCCCGTTTAAAGCTCAGTTTTGGAGATCATTTCATAAGAGCTTGGGTACGCAGGTGAACCTTAGTACTGCATTTCATCCTCAGACAGACAACCAAGCTAAGCGTACCATTCAGACGCTCGAAGATATGTTAAGAGCATACGTGCTGGATTTTAAAGGTAATTGGGATGATCACCTGCCTTTAATAGAATTTGCTTCTAATAACAGTTATCACTCCAGTATTGGCATGGCTCCATTCGAAGCTCTCTATGGGAGATAATGTAGATTACCTATTGGATGGTTCGAAGTAGGTGAGACACAGGTATTGGGCCCGGATCTGGTCCATCAAGCTGTCGGAAAGGTTAAACTGATACGAGAGCGATTTAAGACTGCCCAGAGTAGGCAAAAATCGTATATGGATGTGCGACGTAGAGACTTAGAATTTCAAATTAATGATTTTGTGTTTTTGAAGGTGTCGCCTATGAAAGACGTTATGCGATTTGGTAAGAAGGGTAAGTTAAGTCCCAGGAATATTGGGCCCTATGGGATTATTCGCAAAATCGCCCAGGTAGCGTATGAGCTAGAATTACCTCCAGAATTAGCTGTCGTGTATCTTGTCTTTCATGTGTCTATGCTACGTAAATGTTTAGGAGAGCCGTCTCGCGTCATCCCTATAGAGGGAATTGAACTTGCTGGAGACTTATCATTCGAGGAAGTCCCCGTGGCCATATTAAATCGGCAGGTCAGGAAGTTAAGATCTAGAGACATAGCTTCAGTAAAGGCGTTGTGGAGGAACCAGAACGTAGAAGAAGCTACGCGGGAAATAGAAGAGGATATGAAAACTAAATATCCTTATTTATTTCAAAAACTATCAGAAGGTTCTTAAACTACTTGTCCCTTTATGTGATCGTTCGTTTCTATTATATTTTGTTCTGTTGATATCTGATTCTTACCTGACATGTTTAGGTACATGATTTGTGCCTAGGAACCTTGAGATTTACATGGAAACAACATGTAAATGCAGAGTAGAAGGTAAGTTACATGGTTGGTTATGACTTTTTAATTGCGTGTAAGGCCAAGAGGAGCCTTGTGTACTATTGTTTTTGAGTTTAAGGCCAGGTGGAGGGGCCAAAGTTGTACTTAGTTTAAAATTTTCTCAAGGCACCACACCGTGTTAGCACGGGCCCAACGCAATGCATGTAAAGAAAAATTAAATTTAATGCATCAATGTACAAGACAAACAATTTACTTCATAGTATTTATCATGGAGCCAAGTTTTACAAGAGGATGTAGGTTATATACATCATATTTACATAGATAACAAAAAGTTGTGCATCCTTGGTCTGAGATGAAATCTACCAAGACAACAACACCTGAACTTTGTCACAGCTTCCAACTTCCAAGCTGTACTCATTTTCGGTAAAAGCAACATATTTTTCATGGGCAATTTCTTCACAGCGTACAGTAGCTACCATTACCTTATGGGCAGGCAGGTCAAGGTGTTTGTTCTCGTTTGTAATATTCCATATTTCTTTAGCACTAAATGAAAAGCCTGAAGCAAGGACAACTGCTCGCCTATCTCCACCAAGCCTATCGGGTGCAATAGAATGAATGGATCATTGTCTTAGGCTAGCCACCTGCTCTTTAAATTGTTCTTCCTTTTCTTCATAGCTAGAAAGAGCCACAACTTCGACATTAAATAGGTTGCTTAAAGGTGTTCCCTTGTGAGCTTGCAGCTTTGGGTCGGAATCCCATAGCTTCTGAATGTCTTTCCTGTAATACAGGCTCCAAATTTTCAAGTGGAGTCTCAATTGCGTAGCTGATCTCCCTTAATGCAGCTGCAACATTAGCCATCATTATTTGATATGGATCAACCAACAAATTTGCAAATACCAAAGCCAGTTTAGGTTTTGTATAACCAAATCTAACAACAGTCCTTGAAGCAACAATTTCATTAGCCTCCACAACTTCATCATGAAATTTAGATAAAACCTTCAAAAGCTTAAACTTTATATCTTCCCCAAAATCCAAACCCCCCAAGTC
Source organism: Capsicum pubescens (assembly GCA_030864215.1). Taxonomy (NCBI): domain Eukaryota; kingdom Viridiplantae; phylum Streptophyta; class Magnoliopsida; order Solanales; family Solanaceae; genus Capsicum; species Capsicum pubescens. Next base: position 371,944,339 of record CM061548.1, on the reverse strand, counting down.
TTGGGGAATAAAACTTGATTCTTGTCGAATTTTTCAAACCCCACTTTCTAATTCAGCTCAAAGTTTTGGGAAAATTTTCAAAACCCACCAAATTCAAGCATATAATAGGGGGAAAAGTTTGTTTTTTTATCAGATCAAATCCCAAATCAAGAAAATATCATTTTCTTCAAAAAAACCACTTCCCCATTCAACTCAATTTCCATAAAAATAACAAAACCCACCAAAAGATTAACTCCAAAATTCGAGTAAAAACTTGATTTTTTCTGAATCAGATCAAACCCCAAATCAAGAAAATATCAAAATTTTCAAAATCCCACTTCTAATTCAATTAATATTTTCTTATCAAACCAAAACCCAAATCAAAAAAATGCCAAATCTTTTCAAAAAATCAGTCCCAATTCAGCTTAATTTTCAGAAATTTTCAAAAATTCACTTTCCAATTCAGCTCAATTTTTAGAAATTTGCAAAACCCACAAAAAATTCACTCTGAATTTTTGATAGTGAGTATTGTATGTGTTGTGACACTGTGAAGCGTATTTGGATATATTCTGGCTAGCTGACAGGTACCCGATAGGCCTATTTATAAAGGAAGCTTTGGCGAATTTTTTTTTTTGGAAATTTAGAGAGTTAGACAAATTTAAGGCCTCATGATGGGTCAAGTGAGATAGGAGTTGAATAAACGATCTTAAGAATGTCTTGAATAGTTATGGGATAGTAAGGTACAAGCATCATTCGAGAACGAATGATTCTAAATGGGAGAGATTGTAGTGCCTCGAGAAAATTTTAAACTAAGTACAACTTTGGACCATAAAGAAATTACGGTACAAAGGAAAATAAATTGAGTAGAATGTTTATGTATACATGTTATTTGTACGTTATTGCTAAGGTAAAGACTTGAGAAGTATTGTTGTACTATATATGTGATAAGTGTATAGTTGTGGGGGCCACCCTTTTTTTTTTAATTTCCTTATTTAGTAGCAAACAAAAGGGGCAAATATTCCCTTTTGTTCACTGGAACTCCTGGCAGAAATAAGGGAAAGAAAGAAAAAAAAATTAAAAGGATCGTGCAAGTCCAAGGTTTCAACTCCTTCTTTTCCAACAAATACAAAAAGGAGAAATTGGTTTTCTTGCTTGGGTTCTAAGGCGTGAAGAAGCAGTACTATCCATACTCTTTTTTTTTGTCCTCTTCTCTCCTTTCAACATCGAGGGATCAATTTCATATTTAGACTTGGGATTGAATTTTAAAGGGTAAATTACCTATCCCTTTCTCGAACTTATTTATGAATTCGTATGTAAAGATAGTTAATTTGAATCTTGGTACTAACTCTTAAAGTGGGATGCTTAATTTGTAGCTTTGCATTACTTGAATTGGGTTCATGGAAAAAAAGAAAAGGGAAAAATAGAGAATTTTGTTTAAATAGGAGCTTTTGGGAATTTCTATCGATTGGGTAGTTTTACCCTTAAAGTGTATAAGTTAGAAAAGTTAGAATCTATTTCTTTCTTATTAAGGAAGTCGATTAATTCGGGACATAAGTGAAGATTATTGGAATAAGTTATTGAATGCTCCTACGGATTGCTTATGGATATATATGTTATTCTTGTAGCTAATGATTTGCATACCAGATAGCGGGAACTAGTGCTGGGAAGGATAAAGGTTTCAATAACACAGATTAAATTACTTGAGGCTCGAATTACTATCGTAGCTAGTAAAGCATTAAGGTATGCAAAGTTAAACCTTCTCTCACTCCTAAAGCACCACCCTACATCATGTGTTCCTTCTTATCAACGTCAAGGTAGTTCTTATGAAATACAAAGTCAGAACCTTATATTGTCGTACTCATTATTCTCTCTTTCTACCCTCGAGCTTCTACGTATCTATCCTGCCCTCCTTGCGTCAAATCTTCATATTATTTTATGTTTTTATAAATCCTTTTACTTAGAAGTTCTTAAGCCTTATGTTATATATATATACATCACAAGTTAGGAACAAAAGTAAGTAGTAATGACATAGTTGCACTTGTATATGTTAGTTAAATGATCACTATAGTAACTCATATGTCATAGGCCTTCAAGGCATTATTTGATAAACATTAATGACGGGAGGGTATGTAGGTTTAGCTTGGCATATCGCTCGACGTGTTTCTGTGCATAGGATCGAGACCAGACCACTATAGCGAGCCCAACTATTGGGTGTACCCGCCTTTGTGGCATCATTTGTATTTGGGGTCAGCTAGAGCGTCATGTACTGGTTTTTCCTGACTCGAGCCAGCATATGGCATATATGGCCTACGGGCAGACCCTCATAGTGAGCCCCTGGGAGGGGCGTACCTGGATACAGACTGCGATTACAGCTACACATGTGAGATCATATCATTGGGTATGTGAGAAACATATGCTTTATACTTGCCTCAGATTGCCTTCGGAAGGCCATCATATAATCATTTGTACGACTTATATGATAAGAGCATCACCTAGGCAAAGTATAGGTCCTATATTATGATGAACGTTTTTCTAAATATTATATATGATGCGAATAAAGTTGGTGCATAAGTTATCAGCTCATATCGTATATGTGTTTTGGTTAGCTCATCCGTTTTCCATTTATCATTTGACTCATATGAGATTCTATATTTGTCCAACTGTTATTCTGTCTGCTTTCATACCAATACGTGTTGTTTATGTACTGACTTCTCGGGCCCACCATATTTTATTAGCCCACCATATTTTATTAATGCAGGCTCAGATCCTTAGGATAACAGACATCCACGTTAGACTCTTTTGCCGTTTTCAGCTGGTATTTTGGTGAGCTCCAACTCTCTCTGGAGCTAGTCCATGCCTAGCATTTTTTTGTATATGTATAAGTCTCTGGTTGGGCATGTCGGGCCTAATGCCAACTAGTCACTTGTAGTATAGTGTGTTAAACTGACTAGAGGCTTCATGAACATCACGTAGTATTGTATTGTACAGTCTTGCTAGTATAACCCCCCTCGTGTATGTATATATATTTTGTTGGGTATCGTGCTCACTATTGTCTCATAATCTTGTGTATGTCACTTAGTGCTAGTAAAGTAAGTGTATACGGCTCTTGTCCGTCGTCATCCTTTTGGGACATGACACTCATAGACTGACAAACAGGAAGGTAATACGTATCTAACTGACAGTACTTCTGTTTAACACCCTCCCATATTGATTCACTTAAACAATCCTTCACTGGTAATGGTATCAGCTGTGTAGTATATCCCAAGCTCTCAAGTTCTAGAGAGACTAACTGACAGTAAACGATATGAAAGAGGGTTACCTCCACATAGACCATTAAAAAATGAATACATCCCACCAGGCTTCAATAATCTAAGAAGATGTTGATAAAATTCCCGCATATCTTTGTCATATTCCCCATAAGTATCAAAAGATAAGCCTGCAAAACAGAGTAGATACACATTAAGAGAAATCACAAAGACGAAAAAAAAGGCAGCAGATAGAATCAAAGCTTTAATCTAGCAAAGAGACCTGAGCTTAAATAATTAACTGAAATGTTTGATTACTACAACATTGGAAATATATAAGTTTTTGCTTCATCAAGTTATAGAAGCAGGCCAACTTGACACTCATGCCTCTTATTATTTGGGTTATTGCTTTTCCTAGCAAGCGAAATTACAAAATGCCATGTATGTTGTTTTTTGTGAGGCATTGTCATTGGAACAACAAGAATCAGCATATGAAACTAATAACTGGTAGCTTGAAAGAAAATTGCTCCTTCGTGAAGATAAAAAACACCTGCACAGTTTTTTATAGAGGAAATGAATTTTATGTACAGCAGTGTCATTCAATGGACATATCAAAGAATAAAGATTGTGCATAGTGCATACATCTCCTGAAGAAAATGTATTAACAGCCACCAGTACAAACTTCAGAATAGTGTAAAATTATAATATTGATGACAACAAGAATCATGCACTAACTATCGATTTAGGATACTTTGTAAAATAAAGGGAGAAAAGAGCGACTTCATAGTTAAAAATGATATGTTGATATGTTTTCCAAAAGGTTTTCAAGTTTTCGTTGCTTAACTAAACACAGCAAAACCATAAAGTAGTATACCCTCATCTTCTCCTTCATAGTTCATAGGCATGATGAAAGAGGGTAGTTTCTTCCTTTATTTATTTTTTTGATAACCATAGTGCCCGGGCTAACTTGTTAGGCAGTGGGTATGGTATCAAGAAACGTTGTTTACCTGAAAAAACACTTGCTTGCTGTCCTTCAAGACTGGAAAGCCGTTGATAATGTCATCTGGACCAGAAAAGAAGTTGTCCAAACTATGGGTAACCCACCAACGGCTTCTTGTATTATCATAAACAGCAATGACTATTAACTTTTTCTAAATGCATACAAGGGTAAGTTTACCTTGCGCTATCCCTAGCCATATATCGCCACCAGTGGAAATTTTACCGTAGCTGAGATCATACTGATCAATAAACCCAGATGAAGCAAAATAATTTAAAACAGATGAATGACTGAATGTTAAATCAAGAAACGCAAGTGAAAGAAGAAAAGATGTAGCAGAATTGAAACTAACACCCAACCTATGTTGCTTAGACTCTCCAAACATGATGCCGCACTCGTGTCGGAACCTCCAAAAGTGCACTACTTTTGGAGGATTTTGGAAATGACTCATCACAAGGAAAGAAGCAATTGTATCAATATTCAGATTGCAATGATCAGAAGTCATTTTTGAATAAGTAAAAATAAACTGAAAGAATCTCGGTGTACGTTGCTTGTTACTGACTGTACATGTTTGAGTTTAAGTGCATGTAGTTATCTCTTTAAACATCATACAGTGGATATACTCTACATATATAGTTGTTTTATTTATGCATAGAAAAATTAATAGGAGTTGGCTATTAGAATATTTGTAGAACTAATACTAGAACTCCTTTATGAGCTATATATACATGAGGATTCTTCCATAAACTGAGCAATGAGCCTTCACGTGACAACTTCTCTCTCATAGACACAGTCAGAATTTAACGCTTATGAATTTGGAGTTCTAATTATTTTGAATAGTGAATTCTAAATTAGTAGTTTATATATATTCAATGATTTACTTAAAACGAGTATAAGATTTGGACCAAAACTAATTAGTTTGAGAATCCATAGATCCTATTCAAGTTCCGCCCCTAACACAATTAAACATTAGTGCAACATTAATATCATACTAACTGTATAATGAAATTGAAAAATCAAATGAGATTAATATAACACTCACACGTTCTCCTTTAATGTGAGACAAAGGAACGAGAAGTTGTTGCGCTTTGCTATGTTCTCTGCTATAGATAAAACTCTATATTTGATTTCTATAAACAAAATTAAATTTCTAATACATGGTTAAAATAAACTGCATCAGGAAATCATGAGGACCTACAGTAAGTTCAGAAAATTGTTTCTTTTTCTACTTACATCTCCTGGACGTGTGTGAGATCGTTGAGCGTTTCTAGCACCGATCCACTGAATGAATTCCGATCAAGACGACTGTTACAATACCAGTAACTTAGTTCACAAGCAATTAATAAGGTATAGAGCACGAGACACTTCACTAGATTATAACGGGAAAGCATAAGATAGAAATACTTACAGTACTTTCATCGTCTGGACAAGTCCTAACATATCCGGATTTATTCCGCTAAAATTATTATTCTCAACTAGCCTATAAGTTAGAATATCAAAAGGTGAGTTCAACACTACTAGTGAGTTCTCAAATATTTACAAATGTAATAATTTACTCACTCTATTTGTCAATTTCGATGGAACTTACAGATGTATCAAACTCAGATTAGAATGGAAAAGAGAAGCTGGAATTTCACCGGATAGCTTATTCTTCCCAAAGTGACTGTGAAGAGATGTAAATAATCTTAGAAATGCAACCTTTGCAAAATTGTGGCCTACAACTTACCATTCATCCATTATAGAACCATTTGACAAATAACCAGAGATTATCTTGGAGGGACAATAAAAATAGGATTTGGCAGTTTTATGCATGATATATGAGACAACAGCTTCTCATTGCTATATTTTTTAGAAAGAAAAAGGGGAGAACATCAAAGGACCATTTAAATAATGACGACTAAAGCATCCAAAGAGTCTAATGGATGAATAACACAGATCTGGACCTCAATTGAACCATTAACAGAAGAAGAGTTATTAAAAATAAGAAACAATTACCTGGGAGCTGGGAGTTGTAGGAGTTTGAATACATCGGAGAAAAAGCTGAAACAGAAGGAAATGACCCACCGGAGATGCCGGAGTAGCAATGGCCGGAGTAGAGAGTAGCAATTACCCTATCAATGGCCGACGGAGAGTTCAACCGTAACCTAATTAGCTTATTTGGGGGGAAATGAGAGGGAAATGTTTTAGGGCAATTTCCAATGGATATTGGGGAAAAAGAGGGAAAATATTTTTGATTTACCGCTATTTTTTTGGTATGGATAGCGGGGGTTAAAAACCCCCAAATATACAATTTTTAGCAGTATATTTTTAACCTCGCATTTCATATAATTTTATGGGGGTTAAAATAACCACCGCAATTAGATTCGTTTTTTGAAGTGTTTCTATTCTCCATTAATATATGTAATATATAACAACTTATAGCATTGGATTTTTAATGTAAAATTGAATTATTGAAGGTTATGAATATAAAAGGATTAGGAGTATTGAATATTATTACTAAAAATTACACAAATACACAACTTATGTTTCCAACAACAACAACAACAACATATCTAGTGTATTCCCACCTAGTTAGGTCTGGGAATGGTAGAGTGTACGCAGACCATACCACTACCTCAAGAGAAGTAGAGATGTTGTTTTCGATAGACCTATTACAACACAACTTATGTATCAAATATTACAAAAAAATCCCAACTCCCTAAACATATTACTACAAAAGTCCCAACATATACACAGAATGTTATGCATATGTCGGCTATGTTATGTATATTAATTGGGAGAGAGTAAAATAATTAAAAAAATGGGAGAGTGTAATTACTTCTAAAAGGGTTGATATTTATGTTATTTATACTTATTATTAAAACTAATTAAGAGCATAATTTATGAGGACAAAGAAGTGTGAGTTATAAAAATAATTTTTAAAAATAAAATATTTAAAATAAAAAAAATGAGAATGAAGGCCATCGAGAGCTAACACATTAGAAGCCTCCAATGTTTTCTTTATTATTCGTGCTTCGCGCGGTATGTGTGAGCCTTTTATGCATTTGTAGTTCTTTTAAGAAATCCTTAAATGTTACTATAAATATTAATTGACGTATTTGCTAAAAAATGTATTTCAAAATAGTTAGCATATTTAAAGAAACAATAGATAATTGAACACATTTTTTTCCAATTTTATCCTTAGTAATTTAATGAAAAAGTAATTAACGATATTAGCTTGGGAGTCACTAATGAATGGACTCATCTCAATCCTACTAAAAAGTATATATATAAAGAGCACGAAAAGAAGAAAGACATGAAATTGATCAACCATCTACCTTGTGACAAAAGCATGAACTTAAAAAAATCCAAAGCTTGTTTCAAAGTGAAAATTGTGGAGAATTACAATATTCGTCCGAGTTTTTCCACATTAATCTTGTCATCCCCTTCTATCTCCGTCCGTTTTATTTTACTTAACCTTATGTTATAAATAAATATTTCAATTGAATTGCCTACTCACACATTAAAACAAAGGGCACAAACTTCAATAATATAAAATTCAAGGAAATCAAGTTTTGTAAAATTTATAACCAAGTTAGTCAGTAATTACTAAGAAAAATGAACTCAATTATAAGAAATAATAAGAGAAATAAAAGTAAAAGAGATCGATAAAAATAAATAGAATACTCACTAGTCATCATACATGAATGAAGATGCTTATAGAGATATATAAAAGACTAAGATTGATAACCTCCTTTCATAATCTATATAGTTAGTAGTCGTTTATGAAAACTCTAATCGAATTAATAACTGGTAGAAAAAATTTAACTAATTCTAAAAATAATGATATAAAAAATTCAGGAAAGAAGAAAAGATAATGTCAATTCTCACCATACATATAACATGGATGAAGATGCTCTGGAGATAAAGAGCTAAGATCTCAATTCTCATCTTCCGTTGAATTGTTTAGACAATTAATGATAGACTTTTCGTCTTCCTAAATTGAAAAAGAATTTGGAATAAATAAGAGTAATGAAGGAAAATGCAATAAAGAGAGTTAAAAATAAATATTTCCAGTTTTTGGATATAACATTTCTAACATAATCTCTCTCTCTATATATATAAACCCCTACGTCTCAAATTACCCGTCTCAAATTGAAATGACACATTGATTAAGAAAAATAATTAATAATATGATTAATTTATCATAGTGTCTTTATTAAATGATGTTTATATTTTAATTTTTTTTAAAAAGTAATTAATGCAAAGCGTAAAACATGAAATATTTTTTTATCTCTTCTTAATTAATGAAAAAAGATAAGTAAAATGATAAATCAAATTAAAAAAATTGGGACGGATAATTTGAAACGAATGAAGTATTAGGCATGCAAATCAGAATCGTTTCTTTTTAACGGATGAACACTTCATTTGAGAGCATTGATTCAGCAAACTTGACATCATTAGATCTCCCCTCCGGAGGGATTCAAGTCAAAGAAAACAACTCAATTGTAGATAACAGTAAATTATGATCTGAATTGTTTATCATCACCCTTGTTGAATAATAAAATTTTGAGTCAGAAAAAATAAATAATTCGAGACAAGAAAATATATTACAATAATCAATTTATTGATTTCAATGCGAGTGTTACAATCTCTATGAATCCTTTGATTCGTCTTTTCAAATATAAATTCAAGAGCTTAAAGCTTGATCTTGAATTTGAACTTGATTTGTTGATTTGAGGGACTTGATCTTGACTTGTGCTTGAATTCAAGGACTTTTGAATTTGTTCTTGAATATTGCGGTCTTGATCTTGAATTTTGATGAACTTGATTTGAATGCTTGAGTTTTTTAGAGAAATTGCGGCATTTGATCCACGAGCTTTCTCTTGCTTCTTGTTAGAGTTCTGGTTTTTTTTTTCTGAATTATGAGACCCCTATTTATAGTTGTGGAAAGGGGAAGAGTCATGATGAAGATGAATTTCTTTTGACCAATCAAATTTGAGTGACGTGGTTCTTTTTATGGGCTTTGATTTCATGGGTCTGCTGTATCATTTTGACATGTGGCATGACCCTATTGGATCCTTCCCTTGACTTGGCATGCCACGTCATTTGACACGTGATGCTTATTTGGGTCTGTAGAATATGACAATATCTTGGGCTTAGTAAAGTGAGCTCATCATTTGTAGCCCAAATTAATGGACTAACCCAATAAATATTGGACTTTATTTATATTTATACATGTTTGAACTTAAATAATTAATCCAATTATATTAATCTGCAATATTTATTTGGGACTAATCTATTTTGAATTTAACATAATCCGAATTTCGTAGGAATTTCAATTTAATTAAATTTCGTTGTCCACAAAATACCCCCTACTTCAAGACTTTTCTAGATATTTAATCTTTTTGAGACTTAGCTAGAAGTATGATTTATTTAAAGATTCTTCCTTTGTGTTTCAAAGATTTCCAAAAAGCTGAACCATGCAATTTACATATTGAGATCGCCTCTAAAAAAATCTCTTGTTTTTTTTATGAATCTTTACACGTAAGACCCGTTGGAGAGGCATGACATCCCATTTAAAATAGGTTTTGAAAAACTGTTTACCGCCTTACTTAATCAGGAATAAAACTCTTTCAATTTGAATTTATATTGGAGAAGGAAACACTCCCAATTTGAATTTATATGGCAGAAGAAAATAATCTCCAATTTAAATTTGTATTAGAGATGGAAACTCTTCCAACGAGTATTGGGGAAGTAAACAACCTCCAATTTGAATTAGTATGGGAGAAGAAAATAACCTCCAATTTGAATTTGTGTGGGAGAAGAAAACAACCTCCAATTTGAATTTGTATTGGAGATGGAAACTCTTCCAATTCAAATTTATATTGGAGAAGGAAACATACATCCTACAACTCTATAAAAGGATGTAAGTTCCACACTTTTTCAATATCAATTTTGAGGTTTCAAGCCATGAACAATATTGAGGTAATTTTTCCCCCTCCTACTTTTCTTTTATTTTCGTCACTATTTTTTAGCACAACATCTAAGTGGTAGAAAATTCATTTCTTATGGTAGGAATCGAAATCATGAACCATTTAATACTCCAGAAACTAGACATCGAGATCTATAACATATAAAAAATTCAGCTTTAAATTTCGTCAATATAATTCTTGATAATTTTTTGAATTTAGCCCTGGATTTTACCATGCTGAAAATTTCAGATCTGTGTGTCTTTACTAAAACTTTCATATCTTGAAGCAGGAATGACAAAATTGTAAGCCGTTTGATTCTTGTGAAACTAGAAACAAAGATCTATAGCATATACAAAATTAATAATTTAATACAATCGAGATATTTTTAGGTATCATCCCAAAATCAGCATTGAGTTTTGATGCATCAGCAGTTTCAAATTTGCACGACGACACCAAAAATTTATATCTCAATGTGAGAGTATCTAAATTATGATCTGCTTGAATCTATAGATACCGTAAACATGCATATATAACATATCCAAGATTTATATTTTAATACTTCTTGAATTGTTCTAAATGAATTTTTTGAAGTCGATCCTAAATTCTATCCGGCAGAGGATTCCAAATTTGCATCGCCTCACCAAATAATATATATCTTGATGTGGGACCATCACCATCAAAGAGAGTTTTGATTTCTTCAAACTAGATTTTGAGGGTTTTATTTTCATCAAGGCATCTTATCTCAATCCATATTGGTGATATACAACTTTTAAGATTGCAACGCTCTGACAGGTAACATCCTTTCTATTTGTGTTTTTATTTTCTTTCTTGTTTTCTCCTTTTTTTTCAGGGTTGAAACAAATATCAATATGCAACAATCGGCTTAGGGTGTGAGATTTTAACTTCGCCTCCGTACACTCTAAGACCGACCAATTTTGACTCTAAGTCGATGGCTATGCAACAATCGGCTTAGAGTGTAAGAGTTTAACTTCACCTACGTACATTCTAAGACTGACCAATTTGACTTCAAGATGGTGGAAATGCAACAATCGACTTAGGGTGCGAGAGTTTAACTTCGCCTCCATACACTCTAAGACCGACTAATTTGACTACATAGTTTATACTCATGTGGGCTAGGAGTGGACATGCAGTTTATACTAGTGCCTTAAGGAGTGTCCATGCAGTTTATACTCATGTCTTAAGGAGTGTCCATGCAGTTTATACTCGTGCCTTAAGAAGTGTTCATGCAGTTTATACTCGTGCCTTAAGGAGTGTCCATGCAGTTTATACTCGTGCCTTAAGGAATGTCCATGCAGTTTATACTCGTGCCTTAAAGAGTGTCCATGCAGTTTATACTCGTGCCTTAAAGAGTGTCATCCTCCTTCAAGGATAGTACTTCTTTAAGAACTTGGCATTGATAGGGCCGATTTTCACTCCATCTGCATCGACAAGCTTGTAAGCACCATTTGAATATGTCTCTTGTACAACATATGGTCTATCCTACTTTGGAGTAAATTTGCCTCCAGACTTACGAGAAGTAATAATGGGCCTTCTTACTACAAGACTTGATCTCCAACTTAGAAACACCTCAAACGAACTCTTTTGTTGAAAGAATGAGATAGACGGGCTTGGTAACATTCAAGATTTTATTGAGCCTCTAGTCTTTTTTCATCAAGAGCTTCTAATTCTGCAAGATGCAATTTAGCATTTTCTTCGTCGGTGAGCCCTTCTTGAATAGCCAGTCTCAAAGAAAGTATTTGACGCTTAAGTGGCAAGATTGCTTCAACTCCAAAAACAAGTGAGTATGGTGTTGCTTGCGCCGGTGTAAGGTAAGTTATACTATGCACCCATAAAGATTCTTCCATTAGCTCATGCTAGTCTTTTTTGGATTCAGAGATGACTTTCTTCAACAAGTTGCATAAAGTCTTATTTTCAGCTAGACCATTGGCGGCAACATGGTACATAGAAGACTTGCGCTGCTTGAAACCAAAGAGATCACAGATTTTGTTCATCGGCTTGTTATCAAATGGCTTTCTATTATCAGTTATTATGTATTGCGGAATTCCAAAGCAGTAGATGATGTTCACTCAGATGAAGTTTGCAATATTTTCTTTCTTTACTTCCTTGAGCGCTACAACTTTGGCCCATTTTGAGAAGTAATTTGTCACGGCCAAGATGTATAAGTGTCCACCATAAGACTTTGGTAGTAGACTAACAACATCCATTCCCCAAGCATTGAATGGTCATGATGCTACAGTTGGGTGTAATACTTTTGGAGGTTGATGTATGAAATTTACATATAATTGACAAACTTTAAATCTTCTAGCATAGTCCAAACAATATTTCACCATCGTCATACAATAATATCCCATCCTTTTAATATGAAAATGGAGCTTCGATCTAGACTGATGTGATCCACAAACTCCTGAGTGCGCTTCTTGCAAAGCTTGAATTGTTTATTCCTTTCTCAAACACCGTAAGAGTACTCCTTCAAATGATCTTCTGTACAGTGTGTCCTTATAGTAAAGGAAGTGAGGTGCACGACGATGAATGTCAGTCCTTCTCATTTGATCCTCTGGAAGTATCCCATAACATAAGTAATCAATGATAAGTTGTTGCCAATCTTCTTTTGCAGCTTTAGATACGACAATGAGGTATTCAACTTTATTTTTTTCATCCTCATTTGATGGGGGCACTACTCATTCTGGGCGGATAGTAACTTGCATCTTATTTGGAAGAGTCCGGGTTGAGGCCAAAGTAGCTAGGGCATCAGCTTGCTTATTTTCTCTCCTTGGCACGTGTTGGAGGGTTACTTCTCCAAGACATCCCGTCAACTTCTGTGCATAATCATGATGTGGTCATACCTTAGGCTTTCTGACTTCATAGCTTCCCAAAAGCTGTTTGATCACCAATTGGGAGTCACTAAAGACTTGTAATTGCAGTTGTTTCATGTCAACTGCCATCTTAAGTCCAAGTATTAAAGCTTGATATTCAGAAACATTATTAAAGCAATGATTTGTAAGGGTAAAAGAGTATGGGATGACCTCTTTTTGTGGAGTGACGAATACCATCCCGGTACCAGCTCAATCTCGATATGTGGCACCATCAAAGTACATATTCTATGGGGGGTCTGACTTTAATAACCATTGCATCTTTATCAAGAAGTTCATCGCTCAATTCCCAATCATCAGGTATCGGGTGGTCTGCCAAGAAGTCAGCCAATGTTTGTCCCTTTACGGCCTTTTGGGGAACATACACAATCTCAAACTATTGACCTTGAAGGTACAATCTTGCAAGTCGGTCACTAAGGACTAGTTTCAACATTGCAAACTTGATGGGATTTTCCCTAAACACAAGAAGGACAACACGAGCTTGAAAGTAGTGTTTCATCTTTTGAATTGAGAAGGCCAATGTCAAACACAACTTTTTGATTGGAGAATACTTTAGCTTATTTAGTGTCATCATTCTACTCAGATAGTAAAGAAAGTTCTCTTTGTCTTCACTATTTTCTTGAGCCAGTAGTACTCCAACTAACCTCTCTTGTGCCGCGATGTAGAGTATCAATGGCTTCCCAGGTATAGGTGCTGCAAGAACTGGTGGCTTTATTAAGTATGATTTGATACTCTCAAAGGCATTACTACAAGCTTGGTCCCATTTGAAAGGAGTGTCCTTCTTCATGAGATGACTAAATGGTTGATATTTTCCAACAAGGTTTGACATGAACCTCCTTAAATATGCTATCCTTCCTTGCAGGCTTTTTAACTCATGAATACTTTGAGGCTCGGGCATCTTCAAAATTGCATCGACCTTGGCTTGATTAATTTTAATTCATCGGTGTCCCAAAATGAAGCCAAGAAATTTTCTGGAAATAACTCCAAAGGCACACTTCAATGGGTTCATCCTAAGTTGATATCTTCGAAGCAACTCAAACACCATTCTTAGGTCTTTTAGGTGGTTGTCTCTCTTTCTCGACTTCACCACTAGATCATCCACGTAGCATTCAACATTTTTTTGGAGAAGATCACCAAAGATGTTTTGCATAACCCTTTTATAAGTGGCACCAATGTTCTTCAAACCAAAAGGCATTACCGTGTAGCAATAATATCTTTTGGCGTGCGAAATGCAGTGAGTTCTTCATCCTTTGGCGCCATGCGGATTTGATTGTAGACGGATGAACCATCTATGAAGGATATTGCCTCATAAACAATGGTGGCATCAATCATCAACTATGGTATGGGGATTGGAAAGTCATCCTTAGGGCAGATGTTGTTAAGATCCTGAAAGTTGACACAAACTCGAATTTGGACATTCTTCTTTGGTACTAGAACAATACTTGAAATCCACGTGGGATATTTGACTTCATGAATAAATCCAGCTTCAATGAGTTTGTTAACTTCATTTTCAATTAATGGAACCAACTCTGGCCTAAAGCGTCTTTAGGCTTGCTTAACAGGATGAGCACTATTCTTAACCGCCAACTGATGGACTGCTACTTTTGGATCTAATCCAGGCATTTTATTATAGCTCCAAGAGAATACATCCATATATTCTTTGAGTTTGTCCATGTAAGAGATTTCCTCCTCCACTTCTAGAAACGCACTCAGGTAAGTTGGTCTTGGGTCTTCATCCGTTATAAGATTAACTTTCTTCAAGGGATCTATTGTGTTCTTTACTCCCTTTTTAAGTTGCGACGGAGCATCTCCAGTATCTTTCTCCTCTTGAGGATCATCTTCATTGACGAATATATGATAACACCAGAAAACATCTTCTATCTCTTTATCAACCTTCATTTGAGATGAGACATCTTTCTCATTCTGGGTCTTAACATAATATGAGGAGCCAACACTCTTTTCATCTTCCTCGCATTGCTTGGTATAAACCATAGTATGAGCCATTGCTTTTAGCACCTTATTGCATGAAACTACCAGTTCCGTCTGTCGCCTTATTCTAGAAGTAATCAAACTTTGGAAATCCTTCTGGATCTTAGGCGAAAAATGCATTGTTGTACTTTGATAACTTCTCCGGCACTTCTATTTCTCTTCTTATTTAGAGGACCCAATCTTTTGAACACAGAAGTTCTTGCGGTTGATTCTCTAAGTCGATCAAATACAAATGGTCTTTTATTAGCACCAGTGGATTCTTCTTCCACGGTGATGTAAGACTGTCCTTCTTATGGAGATGCGAATTGGTAGTGGTTGCGTGTATCCTGGGCCTTTACGTACCTTCCTGGTTGTACACTCCGATGAAATTTTCCCAACCTTGGTAGCTTATTAGGATTGTATCCAGCCTTTACAAATAGCTTATATGCATTTGGGTCGAAGCCATCCTTCGTACATTTCATAGGAAGTGTCATATCTTCTGGTGAATTTTGAGCCACAGACTCTCCAAATAGTCTTGAGGGCGGATTTATTGCGTCAGTCCTCCTGATAGGTAAAGTTATCCCTTTTAGCACATTATTTTGGGCATCAGATGGGTGATCTTTCTCTTTCTTTACCTTTGGTACGTACCGAAGAACGAGAGTTTCCTTCTTTTTAGTAGATGCAACGCTTTCTTTATTCGAAGTGAAGAGTGGCTTCTTGGTGGTGAATTTTTCGATAGTCACCGCGACCTTCTTAGATGCAAGATCATCACCCTTGGTCTTGGTGACATCTTCAACCCTTTTCTCATTCACAACATAATTCTTTAAGTAGAATTTTGCATCGGCAAAGTGTGACTTAGCTTCAGTGAATGGTCTGTCATCGACAACTATCTTTTTTTCCACTCTGAAATTGAGGTACTTTAAGCATTGATAGTTAGAGGACGATATAATTTTGTTCTCATGTACCCAAGGCCTACCAAGTAATATGTTGTATGAATTTTTGGCATTAATCACATGCATCAATGCATTTAATTGAAAATCATCCATACAAATCTCCAACTTGACAGCTCCCATGGCCCTTTGGCCCCCTTGGTTAAAGCCTTGGATCATTATACGGCTTTCAGCCGGTTCGTCAGTAGCGATGTCCAGTTCCTTTATTGTACGGATAGACAGGATGTTAACTCCGGATTCCTCATCAATCAAGATTCTATTTATTTCTTTTCCTAGAACTTGACCTACCATGTACAAGGGACGATTGTGTAGGGTTCCTCCAAGCAGAAGGTTGCTATTTGTAAATGTGATTTTTGTATCACATACATGTGCCTCTTGGCTAAGTTGCTCCGTAGGCTTTTCAGAAGATGGAGGAACCTCCACGGGTGGGTTTTCACCTTTTGCCCCCTCTTTGGTAGTATTAAAATAAGACACCTCAAGGTTGACTTGAGCAGTCTTTGCAAGAAACCAACTTGGTAAGAATTCTTCCAAAGTTACTAGACACCGTGGTTTTTGGTGGTAAAGCTCTGTCACCCTCATTTTCTTTGGAAGTTCAACCAACTTCTGTTTTCTTAGTTTCTTCACCATTCTCCTTTTGATTGGCTTCTCAAATGTCTCCTTTCTCAGACTCATCTTCTTGCGTCTGTGCCTGGTCACCAGAGTCCAACCTTCATTATCGCCTTCGTCAATTGAAGACCTGTCAGACTCTAATATTTTCTTATTATGCTCTTCGACACATATTTGGATTGGTTCGAGTGAGCCAAAAGTGACAAAGATTTGATGAGAACTGATTGTCTCATCATCGAAGAAGATCTTCTTCTCATTTGCCAGTTGCATGACTTTGTCTTTAAAGAAAAAACACTTTTCAAAAGGGTGACTCATAAGTCTATGATATTTGTAATAATTAAGGTCATTCATCTTTCCAGCTTTGTTGGGCCACTTCATCTCTAGGAGTTCAATGAGCTTATGCTGAAGGAGTTCATAAAAAATCTCGGCAACATTAGAATCAAGGAAGTGATATTCTTTTTCTTCCATATCCTTTAAAGTTTTCTAATTTGGACTTGCTCCAGAAGTCGTCTTCACACTTTACTTCTTGCTCACCTTCCTGGTGACCTTCACAAGAGACGTGCCAATATTCATAGATTCTTTGTTGTCACTTTCGGTGACAAACTTTCCCCATCTTTTGGGTTCCTGCTTATCCTTTCCCCTTCGAGGGTCATGGTTAGGTGCTACTCCCTTTCTAGCAGAAGACATGCTCAACTCCATATCGTGAGCATGGGGTCAACTCTTTAAAGGATTTAGGCTTAATGCCTTGCAAAATATAGAGAAGCTCTTAGTGAATTCCTTGGACGCATATCTCTATTGCAGAAGCTTCACTGAGCCTATCTTTACAGTTTAGGCTAGCATTTCCCCATCGATTGATGAAGTCAATAACTAGTTCGTCCTTTTTTAGCCAAGTATTATTGAGCTCTACCATGCTCACTGTATGCCTTTTGCTATAAAAGCGATTTAGGGAACTTATGCTCCAATTGCTCCCAACTATCAATGGAGCTAAGCTCGAGGTCTGTATACCAATCAAAGGCATTTCCCTTTAGGAAATGAACAAACTGTTTGACAAGATATTCATCGTAAGTTTTAACATTATTACATAGCTCAACAAAGTGTGCGACATGTTGTTTTGGGTTTCCTTTGCCCTCAAATTGTTGAAATTTAAGGGGTTGAAAGCCGACAGGCATTTTGAGGCTATCTATTCTCGCAGTGTAGGACTTGGCATACACAAGAGAAGACTTGGTGACAACATTATGCTTGTCTTTGAGGGTCCCTTCAATGAATTCCTTCAATTGCTCAATCGGGATCATTCCCTCGGAAGAAACTTGCACCTCTTTAGTCGGTAGTGTTTGTTTCACAGGATTTTATGTCTCGTAAGCCTCTGGAGATTTTTTAGGTGTATGGCTATACTCTCCGTCTATCAGACCTTCCACCCTATCCACTATCTTATCAATCCTAGCATCTTGATTCTAAGCATATTTGGTTAGGCTCTCAATTGCCTTTGTCAGTTTCGCAAGCAGTTCCTTCATAGGCGAGGCATCAGTCACCATCTCTTACATGATCACTGGAGACATTGGAGAGGAATACATAAGTTGATCTTTAAAGTGCTCAGCTTATGCAGTGTAAGTGGAGATTACGCATTTTTTGAACGATCATCGCTCTTTGCGCCAGAGTATTTGGAACCGAAATGCTCAAGCAGAGCTAGAGTTTTCTTAAGCGATTTCGCCACACTGCTTTATCTTTCCGAAGTACTTGCATTGGACATCGTTCTCTTTGGGGTTGAAGATCCAAAAACTGAAGTTGACGCGGATGACACTGGATGTGTTTGTTGTCCTAGCAAGCCTGCCTTGCACCTTGTGATAGCTCCCAAGCTTCTGAAAGTAACACCAAGGATGCTTTCTACTTCAGCAAAGAACTTTGAATCAACAGCCTTGGAAGCAGTTGATTGAGAGTTGACCTTCTTGGAAGTTATTTCGTTGTTCTTAAACTTTGAAGTATGAAAAGTTGAGATGAGAGGTAGAGATTGTCCCACTGGGCGTGCCATAATTTGTTGAAAAATAAAATTTTGAGTCGGAAAAAATACATAATTCGAGACAAGAAAATATATTGCAACAATTAATGTATTGATTTCAATGCGAGTGTTACAATCTCTATGAATCCTCTGATTCACCTTTTCAAATATAAATTCAAGGACTTAAAGTTTGATCCTGAATTTGAACTTGATTTGTTGATTTGAGGGACTTAGTCTTAACTTGTGCTTGAATTCAAAGGCTTTTGAGCTTGTTCTTGAATATTGCGGTCTTGATCTTGAATTTTGATGAACTTGATTTGAATGCTTGAGCTTTTAGAAAAATTGTGGCATTTGATCCACGAGCTTTCTCTTGCTTCTTGTTAGAGTTCGGGGGGGGGGGGTTCTGAATTATGAGACCCCTATTTATAGTTGTGGAAAGAGAAAGATTTATGATGAAGATGGACTTCCTTTGACCAATCAGATTTGAGTGACGTGGCGCCTTTTATGGACTTGGATTTCATGGGCTTGCTGCATCATTTTGGCATGTGGCATGACTCTATTGGATCCTTCACTTGAATTGACATGCCATGTCATTTGACACGTGGCGCTTATTTGAGCCTCTAGAATATGACAATGTCTTGGGCTTAGTAAAGTGAGCTCATCATTTGTAGCCCAAATTAATGGACTAACCCAGTAAATATTAGACTTTATTTAAAGGTAAAATTAACAAAATAAACTTATTAGATTGTTTATTGCAATTTATAACAACTCTTTTTAGTTTTCAAGTTATAGCAACTTTCATTTAAAAAAAAATAAAAAAATAATATTTTATATATTTTTCATTTAAAAAAGAAAAAACATATCAAAATCATTACAGAAAAAAAAAATATCGATTTAATATAACTAAAATGTAATATCCCTTCCTTAAATATAGTTAATAATAGCTAATAGATACCAATCACACCACTATTCTCTCTTTAACCTTTTTTTTACACCACAATTTTCTCTTTAATTATTTTTTCTCCATTTTTTAACAATCCGATTTCTTTTTTCACCTTCATATACATTCGTTTTTTTCTATCAGAAATTATTATTTCAATAAAAAGCTTCCACAAGTTGTTGTTTCATATAACGTTTGAATATTTTTATTGAAAAAAAACGTCCAATAGTCTACAAAAAAAAATGAGACACACAAATATGAATTGTGCTAATTTGTATTCAATCATGATCTATCAAGGAGGAAGATGGGATGCCTCAGGTATATCTTGGTATTAACTTTGATATTTTGCATTAATTCTTTTTTTTCCTTTTTAAATATATATTGTCTAATTATTGATTAATAAAAAGACATTCAGAGAAAGAGTTAACATTGTTTTTTATATTTGTTTTTAATTACGTGATGTTGACATGTTGATTATTCACGAGAACATGGTGGAAAGTCACAAAAAAATATTGTTCAATCAATTTATAGGTGTATGATTATTGGTTGTCAAATATTTTCATTCGGTCATATTACATTCAGTGACCTATTATGATATTATATTTATTATTTTAGTAATTTTTTAATTTTTTAATTTTATTGATGTGTATGTTTTGACAGTATTAAAATATGTTGAAATTATCAAATTTCATATATTTATCATTTTTTTATTTTTTTGATGTGTATGTTTTGTGAATTTTAAAATGTGTTGTAATTTTTTAATTACATATCGTTACCGATTATTGAGTATTAGTTACATAACATATCTATATTATATTTGCAGGTAGACCTAAAGATTTTTCTATAGATGAAACTATGTATGATTCAAATTCCAAGTATAAAGGATTGCTAAATGCAATAGCAAAACAACTCAAGATCGGCATCAACTCAATTCAAATTTGAGATAAGTTTTTGATTGATCGATTCCCACCAATGATCATACACAATGATACAGGAGTCATGATGTATCTAGATCGAAAAGACTGTTATCAATAATCATACACAATGATAAAGTCATGTTAAACTTTTGTTATGTTTTTGCATGATGTTTTCAGATATTGAAATATGTTTTTGTTGATTTTATAAAAACAATATCATCTTTAGATTCAATAACATAAATTTTTGTTTCTGAAATTGAAGACTCAATATGTTATATATGTATACTGAAAAATATAAGTAGATAACTAATAATAAAATATTAAAATACATAATTTCAGACATCTGATATCATTTTTAAGATTTTAAAGAGACAAATGATGTCAATTTTAATACCAAAAAAATACTTAATATAAGTAAAATATAGTGGAATACGATTTAAATCGTAAAGTATAAGTTCACGAAAGCAATAATTTTAAGTTATTTTATATCAAATTTAATACAAAAGATCATTCCCATTAAGTAAGAAAAAACAATTACAATTGTATGCAATTTGCATGATAAATCATATATTATGTGTTAATGAAACTTGAATAAAAAAATTAATCTGCAAATTTATTAATGTGGCAAAATGAATATACAAGTGTAACAAAATCTAGATAATAATTAACAACATAAAAAGATATTTTAGATATAAAATATCCAGTGATAAAATATCTTATTTGAAGTTGAATCAAATTTTTATTTTTCAGACATACCTTAAGAAAAATAAATAAAAAATAATACTAAATTGAAGAAACTTTAAATCCGAATGAAGCAATGAATGTTGGAAAATCCAACTCCATACACATGAATATGAAAAGAATAGAAAAAAAAGAAGAAGAAAAATAATTTATGGAAATGAAGATAAATTAGTGGTTGAAAAAAACTTTTATCAGCAAAGTTGATTTGAAAATCCTGTAAACATTGGACTACTAAGTTAATTAATAAAATTAAAAAAAGTCAAATGTCATGTATAAATGTAAAAAAATATCTTTACTATATTTGATTCCTTAATTTGAGAACAAATTATGAAATTTAATTAACAAAATAAAAAAATAAGATATAATTATTGATACCAACAATAATACTTGCTATAATTATCAAAAGATTTAATGAAGAGTGATAACTATTAAAGGCTATAAATAAGGATATATTTGAATATTAAATATGAAAAATAAACGTATTTTAATATTTAAAACAAATAGTTTAAAGAAGATAAAGTTGAAAAAAACTTTTATCAGTAAGTTGATTTAGAAATCCTGTAAACATTGGACTACTAAGTTAATTAATAAAGTTTAAAAAAGTCAAATATCATGTATAAATATAAAAAAAATATGTTTACCATATTTGATTCCTTAATTTGAGAACAAATTATGAAACTTAATTAACAAAATAAATAAAAAAGATATAATTGTTGATACCAATAATAATACTTGCCATAATCATCAAAAGATTTAATGAAGAGTGATAACTATTAAAACTGTAAATAAGGATATATTTGAATATTAAATATGAAAAAAATAATATTTTTTTAAAATATTTTTTTTATGAGTAAAAGATCTTGTGTAAATAATAATGAGTTTTAAAAGTTTTATTGGAAGTTGGTAAAAGGTAAAAGAGTTTGCATATGATTTTAGCTAAAAATATCCCGCAAAACGTGAATGTTTTTTGAAATAAAGTTAAAAATATGAAATAAGTTCTTTTTTAAATTTATAATTTTTTTAAAAAGGTAAAAATATAAGAATTCTATTGGTAATTAAAGACAGTAAAACATGAAAAAGTCTTGAAGAAAGTTAATTATTCAAGTTAATAAAAATTTAAAAATCAGTTCTTAACTTTAAAAGATATATTTATCATATATGACTCCTTAAATTATGAACAAACTTTAATAATTAATTATTAAAATAAAAATAAAAAACATTGATACTTTAACTTGCCATAATTATTCAAAGCTTTAATGAAGAGACATAAATGTTAAATATAAGGAAAGAATATAAATAATAAATATTAAAAAAACTGATTTTCAAAAAATTAATTAAAATATATATTTTTCAAAAGTTGCTATAGCTTGTAATTATTTCTTTAGTCTAGTAATTATTGAAAAGTTATGTTATAACTTGTAATTAACAATCTAATAAGTCTATTTGGGATAATTTTCACTTATTTAAATCCATACATGCTTGGACTTAAATAATTAATCCAATTATATTAATCCGCAATATTTATTTGGGACTAATCTATTTTGAATTTAACATAATTCAAATTTCATACGGATTTCATTTTAATAAAATTTCATTGCTCACAACCCTCTCGATCTTAAGAATATCTAGCCACATTGACTGGCAATAATACAACACAAGAAATGAGCAAATGAAGGAAGGAAATGGACATTGATGTTGGTGACAGAGGTGCTCCGTTGGTGCAAAAATATGGTCATACTCTGTAATCCACAGAGCTTCCTCAACACAAGTTACTAAATCACCTTCCACATGTATTCAGATTTTTATTAAAAAAGATCAACAATACACACCAAAAAAAGAGAGAGAACAGGAAAAGGGAGAAGAGGAAAAAAACACTGCTTAATAGCGGAAGCCGTTCAAATTTTCTTGCGAAAATTTTGTCAGAAACATCACTTTCACCGGCGATCAAACAATTCATCCCCACCGAAAACATCATTAACCAACATCCAAACACCCAAATCCATCAGAACCATCAAAATCTGCGACCAAATCGTCGTTAGAGTTATAAAATTGCTGACATGCCGCTCTCTAAAGTCTAAATCCTATTTACCTTTTTTTTCTCATTTTTTTGGGACTTTTTCTACTATTCCATGAACAGGAACTCTAGTAATGCCAGGTAAGTCCACCATGGTGAAGTCAGAGACACCATTCTTTTTTACAACAAATGTTAAGAGTTTATTCTATACCCCCTTAACATGTCCAGCAATCTCCTCAGTAGCGAGAATGATCGTGTCTGCAATGCCAACTTCATCAATATCGATTGACTTTCCATTGTACTCCAAGCAAAGATGTGGTTTAGTTTTGGATTGTGGATCATTCTGTAACCTCATGATTAGAGGGACTCTGCAAGGGATTCAAGAACACTAGATTTTTTGGATGATTGATCACCAACTACTACGATCGTTGGCAGTTGAATTCCTTCCTGCATTATGTTAAGGTGACGGAGCCTATCAACACAATCAAGAAGTGTCCTGATTCTATCATTGACAGATGCCACAATGGGAGGAGGACTACTTGGTGCTACATCAATTACAAGTGACTGTGAAGAAGAGGAATCATCCATTTTTTGAACATTGGAAGGTTTTGTTGATGCTTTCACCATTGTTTTCTTGATATAATTTTTAAGGGTTCTTACAAAATTTGCAATTTATAAAGGATTTATCTCAATGTGTTTGGTTACATGACCTTTCAACTCTTCAGAAACGGTGATGGAAGAATTAATGTGTAATTAGTTTTTCACATAAATAAATAAAATAAGAAAGAGGGAAATTTTTTAAGAAAAAATAGTAGAAAAGGTCCAAAAAAATGAGAAAAAAAGATAAATAGAATTCTAGGCTTTAGAGAGCGCCACATCGGCGATCCTATAACTCTTTATATATATATATATATTGATTGATTTGTAGTTGAAAAAAGATGTTGCCAACATTTTAACAAATAAATGCCTTAAAGGCAATTTAAGAAATTTAATACAATTCATTTTTGCATAAAAATAGACGTTAGCGAGGAGTGAAATCCTTGATCAATATTAATACTGTTGCTAGTGGCTCATGAATAAGAACAAAATAATTATGGCTCATCAATGATATGTTACAAGCCATTAAAATATTGGTCAAATAAGATTATTCAAGAGTGGATACTAAGTTAAAAAATTCTCATAACAAAAATTACTAAGGCTATTCAAATAGTGAAATCTCATTAAGATAATTAATATAATTTTTGAGATATCAAATTAACTTTTCTAACAATCCCCTACACATCTAAAAAGTAATAATATTTCAAAATAAAACAAATAAGGAGTTTTAATTTGATAGGTTTTCGCATGTGAGTACAATGCATCGAATCTAATATTCGTAGACTATGAACAGACATGGATATAAATAAGATTAAATTTACAGAATAATTGGTGAAGTTTGGAACTTTTATGAACTAAGAATTCTTTTGTAAGCTCATGGTCTTATTCTATCACATTATATTCATATAATCTTTGTCATTATCGCGATTTTTTACATGGTCTTATTCTATTAATTATACTCGTACAATCTTTATTGTTACCATGATTTTTTGCTAATGTGTCCTGATATTCATGAGTGCTCTATAAATTTGTCACAATTTCATAGAAGCAACACCACTCCACATGCACTTATATAGATCGAATCATCAATTGTATTCCAGAGAGCAATACACCACATAAAAGGTATAACTTTGATTAAGAGTTTCAACTCAATCATCACTTTGCCTTGCCTTGCACACTACATTATATTCACACATGAACGGAAGGACAAATTTGTTATTGCCCATATAAATCTAATTCATGAGATCTCAAATCACACAGATTAGGTTACCATCATTGTTGATCTTCTCAAATTAACTAAATATTTTCACTCTCCTTAATATTTCTTTTAGTTTGTGAATTGATCAAATTCATCACTGACTGTACATAGTTTATTTACGTAAATAACTTCATCTCATATCAGCTGTTTTATCACATTATATCTCAAACTCATATATTTAATTTTACGACAAAAAATTTATATTTTCACAACAACTAATGTTGCTTAGCAATCACAAAAAATATATAGACACATGAGTTTTATTTCAACCCAAAGGCTCACTAAGAGATCTTATAACCACTTACTCTCATCACTAACCAAC
This sequence comes from Capsicum pubescens, assembly GCA_030864215.1. Lineage (NCBI taxonomy): Eukaryota > Viridiplantae > Streptophyta > Magnoliopsida > Solanales > Solanaceae > Capsicum > Capsicum pubescens. Next base: position 371,918,967 of record CM061548.1, on the reverse strand, counting down.
TCCAAAATAATAATTATATTTGGCTGGATTTTATTTTATTACACCTCATCAAGGATGTAAACATATAATAATTTGGAATAATAAGATCACATAACCTTAAATAGATACCCCTGAGTTTTCAAATATTTTAAAAATAGGAGATAACTTTTTCATACTTCATAAGTTTTTTAATTTTACGTTACACATTACTACTATGTAGAAACGCGGTAAAGTAGGCACCTCTTCATCGACATGTTTGGTTGTTCCGTGATTTTATTATATCACCCTTAATTAATTATTATGTCATTTACGTATTAAAAAAATATTTAATAAAAAATTAAAAATAAATATTTATGACATGTTTGCTTTGTAGACACGTGATTTTTGATCCTCCCTAAATTTTAACTTCTTTATCGATATTAAATATTTATATTTATATTTAATCATATATTATTTTGACTATTATTTTATTTTTAATATAATATAAATAATTAAATGAATTTAATTTTAGGATATTATTCTGTTTTATTCCTTTTTAAAAAAATAATTAAAAAAAATAAAAAATATTTATATATATATTTTTAAATAAATAAGTTAGTAGTTTTTGTACTATCTTAATTATATAATTTATTTTTGACTATTTTTAGACTTTTATTATATTTTTGAAATATAAAAATTAATTAATTATTATTATTATTATTATTATTACTTTATTTGTTATTATTATCTTATTTATTTATTTATTTATTATTTTTTGTTATTTAAAAAAAAAAAAAAGAGGAATCTTATTCTAATCTGCCCACCCCATCAATCCTCTCCCCACGTTCCTTAACCTCCTTTCCCCACATTCCCACAACACACGGCACCTGCACACACAACTCCCACCGCTCTATATATAAACACCCACCAACACAGTGTATAGAGGGGGACGACACACAGACAGAAAAAGGGCAGAAGAAGAGAAGGACAAAAAGAAAACAAAGGAAAAGAGACCGGAAAACCTAAAGCAAAACAGTAAGAAAATAGGAGGGTTTGGGGAGTCAAGTTCGAAGTTCGGTTGCGGTTTAAGTTTTGGTGGCGTTATTACTATTTCTTCATCGTTAACTACATCATACAGGTATTGAGATGGTGATCCTCATATATTGATTTGTGTTTCCTTAGTGATTGATTCATAGATTCCTCAGGTAGCGATTGCTAATCCCAGAGATTACTGTACTCTTTACGTATGTTTTATTTTTATAGATCGCAAGTGTAAGTTGTATTTGCATTCCCCCTTCTGTACATATTTATTTTTTTGTTTTACTTCATCAGACATTTGAGTTTGAAGATTTTCCCACATCTATATATCCATCTATATTAGCCACATTCAAATTGTAGTTTCAAAAAAAAAAAAAAAAAAAAAAACTGAAACAAAGACGGAAAGAAAATCAAAAGGAAAAGAAGGAGATACGGATACACTGAAAAAAAAAAGAAAAGAAAACCAAAAGCAAAAGCTAACGTTTTGATTATATCATGATTAATGAAGTATGTTAATTCATGATTATATCCATGTTTTTATGTAATTTTGATTCATTGAGAAATATGAAGTATCCATTTTGTATTATTTTATTGTTAAGTATGCGACGAAAATTATGAAGATAATGCTAATACAGATAGAGTTTGTTTCGGTCAGTGTATTTGTTCATATCCATGAATGAGGGTTTTGTTAAAATTAGTGTGTTCATGTGTGAAGTGTATGAAAAATAGTAGAGGCAGTAAGCAATATAAAGTAGGTGGGATCTTTAACTTATTTACTAGTAAATTATAATATTTATGCTAAGTAATTACTTTGTTTGCCAATAAATTGAAATTTTGATTAGTATTTAGGAATAAAAAATGATTTAAATTTTTTAGTTTAGTTATTTTGTAGCTTTTGGAATTTTTCGTTTAATATGTTTCTTTTCGTTTTAGGTTTTAATTGCTTAATTTGATTGATTTTAATTAATTTTATTTTTATTTTATTAAAAAATAAAATTTGAGAATCAAGATTAGTGTAATATGGATAGCTTTGTATATATATTTTATTTTTATTTATTATTGCTAATAAAACTTAATAATTATTTGTTAAATTAATTAATTGTTTTAAATAAATTTTGCTTAAAGGTTGTTGTTAAAGCTAAGTAGTATTTCGAATAGATAAAATTATTATGAGTTTCGAATAAGCCAATCAATGTTTTAAACGCTAAGCAAATTTTAGATATATTCAAAATATTAATCTCGATTAAGAATGCGGCGTACGCATCTTTCTGCCTCAACACAATTTATCGAAATAATTTTAGTTAAGTATAAGTCAATAAAAGCGACCGTGCTAGAACCACGGGATTCGAGGGGTGCTTCACACCTTCCCCTCGATCAACAGAATTCCTTACCCGTTTTCTGTTTTCGTAGATCAAATAAGAGTCATTTCCTTTTGATTAGGGATTCAAAAAAGGGTGACTTGGAACACCAAAACTCAATTCCAAGTGGCGACTCTATAAATAATTTAATCCCTATTCAATATCGTCACTTTAATTGGAAAAACCCTTCGACTCAGCTTTCGAGCGAAAAAAGGGGTGTGACATCTCTGGCGACTCTGCTGGGGACAGGTAGAATTCGAGCTTTGGATATTGACTTTTACTTGCTTTAATTATTTTAATATTGTGTTTGTTTGTTGGCATTATGTGCTACTTGTTGCTCATTTACTGCTTTGATATTATTTGAATTGTATTATATATTGTCTTCTCTCACGTACCCCCTCTGAGTCTCTGAAATAGGATAGAGGGAATGCAGCATATGCATCCCACCTTCTTTTTGAGATAACCGGAGTGTCAAGACACCTGGTGAAGGATATAGTCACACATGTTAGGCGGGGTTCGGATCGACAACGAAGGCGGTGTTGCCCTGCTACCGACCAAGTTGTCCCTCCCCGGCTCGAGTGTCCGCTCGAGTAAGCCAGTCTAGACACTTATCCCTATTAGATTTTAACTTAGAAGAACTGAAAACTCAGAATCTGGTTATCCCTATTAGGTACCGCTTTATTTGCATCATATGCATTCGACTTAGCGGGACTCGACAAAGGGGCCGGGTCCGTCTAGGACAGGTCACCTACTTAATAAAGACCAACATGTGCATCCTATGTGCTCTTTGATATTTGTTTGGAAGGCTATTTGTGTGTTGACCGGCTTTAGGCAATTTTAAAATACGAGAGATTAATTTATTCTCAAATTTAGTTGATCATTTTGAAAGAAAAAATTTATTTTTAAAATAAAGAATTTTTTTTTTAAAATATACATCAACACAATTTTACAATCTTTATGAACTACGAGGGTCTGATTCTCACATATTTGTGAGATACGTAGGAAGTCCTTCCCAGGATACGACCTTATCTTTTAAATAAAAATTTTGTTCATAGATTTATTGGAAAATATTTTGAAAATATGATTATTTTTCATAATTATTTTTCTAATTTTCAAGTCCAATTTTCATATATTTTAACAGCCCTGAATCTTTAGGGATCATGAGGCTAAGATTAAAATATATATATATATATATATATATATAAAATAATAATAATAATAATATTAATAATAATAATAACAATAAAATAAAAATATATTTCAATATCCCGGAATCTTTAGGGATCATGAAGCTAAGTTTTTACAAAATAAATAAAAACAAAATATGAATTTTAACAGCCCAGAATCTTTAGGGATCATGAGGCTAAGTTTTTACAAAATATATATATATATATCAATTTTAACAAATCCTGAACCTTTAGGGTCGTGAGACTGAAAATTTTATACCGCTTCATACATAAAGCGGTCATTCTATTTTTCTTTATTTCTGAGTCCTTTTATTTTATTTTTGCACTTAGGGAATATTGTCTTCAAACATATAGATAAAATTGTCTAGAAGTCTGTTATAGCAAAAATTTTGATAGAGTCAATTTAAATAATAATAAAAAAAGATAATAATATATATATATATATATATATATATATATATATATATATATTATCAATCTTGTTTCTCTCACTTTAATTTTTGATGAAATTATTCTTTGCAACTAAGTTTAAATAATGGTCGCACTAAGTTTTACAAGTTAAGTTATAAATTCTTTTCAAAATTAATAAATTAAGTTTTGTCTAAGTTTAGATATTTATTAATTTTATGTCCCTTTCAATAGGTATAAAATGTCCTCCCCTGTTCGTGGAGAGCGTCCAAAGAGAAAGAGAGATGGGAATGTACCGGTTCAGGTTGTGGATTGTACCCCTCTGCAACTTTGGTTATGGTGGAATGCAATTGATACATTTGATTATGACGAAATACATAAGTACTTGAGTTTTTTAACGAGTATCATGAGAATCAACCCTAATAGGGAGGTGATTGATGCATTACTGAATTTCTGGGACCCAAAGAATAATGTATTCCATTTTTCAGATTTTGAGTTGACACCTTCTTTAGAAGAGATAGCAGGCTATGTTGGATATGGTGATATGCATCGGAAGAAACTTATAGCCCCAAGACTTATTTCAATAAATAAATTTTGCAAGCTCATGAACCTAAGGAACACAAAAGAAGAATCAATGAAAAAAGGTTGGGTTTCCTTGCAGTTTTTGTATGACAGATACGGAAGGCAAGAGGGGTTTCAGAAGTACGGTAAAGAACTTTGTAATAAGGGAAGTTTTGAGACTTGGAAAGTTCACAGACGATTTGCATTCATGGTAGCCTTTTTCGGCACTATGGTCTTCCCAAGAAGAGAAGAAAAAATTAATATTCGTTTAGCGGGAGTGGTACAGATACTGATTAAGAAAGATTACACCATGATACCAATGATACTAGCTGATGTTTACCATGCTCTGACTGTTTGTCAGAAAGGAAAAAGTTTTTTCGAGGGATGTAATATCTTGTTACAGATGTGGATTGTAGAGCATCTTTATCAACGTCCTACATTGACAAGGTTCAATCCCGAGCGATTCAATCGAATCAACGATTACGAGGAAAGGATGGAGAAATATAAATGTCCAAAAGAGATTGGAGATTGGGTTAAACTTTTTCGTTCTTTGACAACAGATAAAATCACTTGGAATCTCCATTGGTTCCCTTGGAGGCAAGTCATATATAGTTCTGTCATCCGTCCGTTCTTGTTATTAATGGGTATTAGAGGTGTTCAACCGTATGTTCCATTGAGAGTTCTACGTCAGCTAGGCAGGCGTCAAATAATTCCCGTAACGGAAGACATGGCTGAGTTCGTATTTGAGGTCAGACCAGAGATTTCACTTCCAGAAGATTTGGCCCAGCAGATTTGGGAGGGTCGCCGTATTATGGGAGTCGAAACGATGGTCATAGAGCGTGAGAAAGGAGAAGTGCACCCAGATTATCGGGAATGGTTTGAAGAACAGTCGAGTCCTCCAGTCAGACCAGAAAAATCGGTTAAAGGACCTATAGATCAGGAAGCTGCAATCAGGATAGGAATTGAATGAGCCATGCGAGAACATCATGAAGCCAACCAAATTTTGAGAGAAGAATTAGAGCATGCCAGGGCAAAAATAGACGAACAACAAAGGGAATTCTCTGAAGAGAAAGCTAAATCAGCAGCTATTGAGGTTGCACTTCGAGGACAAATCAAGTTTGCTACCACTAGAGGGTCACACGTTGCAGAACTTGCCGCATCTCGCCGACAACAACTTCAAGAAGTTGAAAAGAATATGCAAGAAGAATTTAATCGAGAGAGATCTCAATGGATTCGTGAAAGAGGAATATTGCGAGAACAGTTGGAGGTTGTTTCCACTCGTGAACAACGTGCAAGAGAGATGATTGATTTCCGAGATCGACAGGCTCAGGAATGGGATCAGGCTTTCAGTTCTCTTCGAGGGAAGGTCCACTGTGTAGCACAGGATACTGCCAGAATGGGCTTAGATTATCAGCAACTGGATTGTGAGGATTTTTTGGCACAAGTACCTGCTTTTGCACAGCGACTCACTACTTCATTGGAGGAAATATATCTGAGTTTGGGAGGACATATTAAATCGAAATCTCCTTGAAAGGATCGTTGTTTTCTTTGTCATAGTTTTTTCATTTTCAGTTTTAAATTTTTTTTTTGTTTAGATATTATGTCTTTTAGTTTTCAGAAGTCAGTTAGTAGGTTTTATTTTAGGAGTTGGGTCAGTTATTTTATCGTAGAATGTAATGAAGTTGAACGTTTATTTCTATATATATTACATATGTTTTACTTCACTTTATTTATTTTCTTCAATAATAATATTAAAAAAAAAACAATTTTGTTAAATTACACCTGAACTACGCAAGATCTGATTCATGTCCTAACATGATACGTAGGCAACCCTCCAAAGGGTTCAATCATAACTTTTGAAAATATGCCTAGAAAAGCCGGGATGAAACACAAAGCTTCCATGATAGGTTGGGAAATGCATATAGAAACATGACATATAATGTGGCATTATAATGTGTTAAATATATAACACTCACCTGTTTGCTACTTGATTACAGAAAGATAAAATAATTGGTGGTTGGTTTGTGGTTTAAACTAGCATCACATCCGTATAATACCAGATACAAGGGTAAAAGAAGAATGACTCCCAGAGAAGATATAGAGTCTGATAGTGAAGAAGAGCAGAATCAGTTGACTTCGCAGGAAGTAGCATCAATGGAAGAAATAAAGTCATTAAAACAACAGATGGCGGAGATGTACAAAGCTTGGTTGAATGGACAAGCCCCGCCTTCTTCAATCCCTGTACTTTCAACTTCAAATGATCCAAATTCTGACCCAGCTCAAACTAGTGATCCATTTTACCCACCAGGATTTGGCCCATTTGCTAATATGTCTGGAGTTGTTGGTACTTCTACCGTGCACCCACCAAATCCATCGGTTGCAAATAACCCACTCTTTACTTCTGTAGCGCCAGCTACTGCGGGTGTTCAACCGACAATACCAAAAGATATGGGAAAACCAAATCATGATATGTTATATCCTCCTGAAATGACTTTTAAGTCACAAAATCCGCATTATCATGTTCATCAACGCAATACTCCTATCGTGATTGAGAAGATTGCTAAGAATGAGGAACAAGAGGAGATGGCTAGAAAAGTTAGAAGCCTGGAACAAAGTATGAGAAATATGCAAGGAGTAGGTGGACCAAAAAGTGTTTCGTACAAAGATTTATGTATGTTTCCTGATGTCCATTTACCGATAGGGTTCAAAATGCCAAAATTTGACAAATATGAAGGACACGGCGATCCTGTAGCTCATTTGAAAAAGTTCTGCAATCAATTAAGGGGAGCAGGAGGAAAAGAAGAATTATTGATGGCGTACTTTGGAGAAAGCCTTACAGGGATAGCTTCTGAATGGTTCATTGACCAAGACATTTCCCGTTGGCACGTGTGGGACGACATGGCTCGAGATTTCGTTCAATAAAATCAGTATAACATTGAGATAGTCCCAGATTGCACTACGCTTGCCAACATGCAAAAAAAGATGACTGAAAGTTTTCGAGAATATGCCGTCAGATGGAGAGAGCAGGCTTCAAGAGTTAGACCATCGATAAAAGAATCTGAAATGATTGATATTTTTCTGCAAGCACAAGAACCTGATTATTTTCATCATTTGCTTTCTACTATCGGAAGCACATTTGCAGAAGTTATCAAAGTTGGAGAGATAGTAGAAAACAGAATCAAATCAGGAAAGATCATCAGCTAGGCCGCTTTGAAAGCAACAACACAGGCAATTCAAAGTGGTACAGGAAGTTTTGGGGGAAAGAAAAGAAAAGAGGATGTAGCAACTGTCATGGCAGGTCAACGACAAAATTGGAGAGGTGCGCGTCAACCATACGAGCAGAATCCATTATATTTTGTTCCATCTCCCCAATATCCTATTTACAATACACAACTATATGCTTGAGGTCCTTCTTACCCGCAGTGGCGTACACCAGCAATCCAAAATCATCCAATAGCCCCGCAAGTTCAAAGAGTCCGTCCGAGGTCTAATTTTCGGCCTAGAGCGGAATTCAAAAGGGATAACATGGTAAAAGATAATTTCACTCCTATTGGAATATCTTACACCAGTTTATTTCATAGACTTAGAAAAATGAACGTTCTAAACCCAATTGAGAGAAGGATCCCGAATCCTCCTCCGAAGAATTTGGACTATTCTAGAAGATGTGAATACTGTTCTGATGCCCCAGGGCACGACACAGAGAAATGTTGGTATCTGAAAAGAACCATTCAAGAGTTGATTGATACCCAACAGATTATGGTAGAAAGTCCAGGCACTCCAAATGTCAATCAAAATCCGCTGCCAGATCATAATGAAACAAACATGCTCGATGTGATACTCAGTGGTGAAGATGCTACGATTTCCTTTAAGCCAATCATTAAAATTAAAACTGATTCAGAAAAATCAGCAAATGCTGTAGATTTAACGAAAGAAAAGCCTGCAGAAGCGGAGGTGGCGATAGCAAAACCCGAATCATCGAATGATCCCTTGGTGATGGGGAAAGAGATTTCTGAAAATATTGGGTCAAGTCAAATAAAGCCGAAACTCATTATTCCCGAAAGATCCAATAAGCCTCTTTTAATCATAAAAGGAGCTCCTGTAGCTCCTATTGTTATTAAACCAGTGTCACAGCTGCCTATGGTTGATACCAAGGCAGTCCCTTGGAATTATGATCACGTTTTGGTGATGCACAAGGGGAAAGAAGTGATTGAAGATGTAGATGAAGTAGGGGGACTAACTCGATCTGGAAGATGTTATGTTCCCGTAGAGTTAAGAAAGAATAAACAAGGCGGTGAAGAACGAATGACAGTCAAGAAGCCTGTCACTGATGAAGAAGTTGAAGAATTCTTAAAGAAAATGAAATTGCTAGAATATTCTATTATAGAACAGTTGAGGAAGACACCAGCACAGATTTCTTTGTTGTCTTTATTGATATATTCAGAGGAACACCGCAAGGCTGTAATGAAGATTCTTAATGAAGCATGTGTTCCTAGTGAGATTAGAGTAAATCAGCTGGAAAAAGTTGTTGGAAGGATCGTTGAAGCAAATAAAATTGCTTTTTCAGATGATGAACCGCCTATAGAAGGTACGGAGCATAACAAAGGTCTGTACATTTCTGTGAAATGCGAACATTCCATCATCACTCGAGTGTTAATTGATGGAGGATCAGGCGCTAATATTTGTCCTATGTCAACTTTACAAAAGTTGAATGTTAATGTGGAAAGAATCCGACCTAACAATGTGTGCGTCAAAGGTTTTGACGGATCGAAAACTGATGCCATTGGTGAAATAGAACTTATATTGACAATTGGGCCTGTGGATTTTGCTATGGATTTTCAAGTACTGAACCTTGATGCTTCATATAATATGTTATTGGGAAGGCCATGGATTCATAGGGCTAAAGCAGTCGCATCAACGTTGCATCAAATGGTCAAATTCGAATATGACAGGCAAGAGATAGTAGTTCATGGTGAAGGAGACTTATCAATGTATAAAGACTACTCTGTTTCTTCCATCGAAACAAATACTGCCAATGTGTTAATTCATCAAGCTTCTGAGGTAGTGGCTGTTGAGCATATCCTCGAGGGGAATCTCATCGCAAGACCACAATTGTCCTCTGCATCTGTTATGGTAGTGAATGAAATGTTGAAGCATGGTTTTGAACCAGGAAAAGGTCTAGGGATGTTTTTGCAAGGCATAGTTCATCCGGTAAACCTCTATGAGAACTTTGGTACTTTTGGTCTGGGATACGAGCCTACTGCTGAAGATATAAAGAAGGCTAAAAAGCATAAGAAAGAGTCGTGGTCACTTGCCAAGCCTATACCGCCACTTTATGAGTCTTTCATCAAATTTAGTGTTGTTAGATCCTCCAAGTTACCTGATGCAAAATCAATGAATGATGATGATACAGAGTTGATTGACCTTTTTCAGAATATGTTCATTGAAGCAGATATGGTTGAAATTGGGAAAGGTACCAGTAATGCAGATGTGCAGTTTGTCGGCCCTGATGTCCAGCTTAACAATTGGGAGGCCACTCCTCTCCCTATTATAAAAGAGTTTTGGTAGTTTGTTTGTTTTCTTACAGTCTTAGTAGTTTGCTTGTTTTTACTTCTGTAATTTAAATTATTCTAGGATTATAATTCAGAACTTTAAATCTGGTATGTTAGGTTAAAACTCTTTCTATCTATGTTTCTAATTAAGTGCAGTTTCCCTTTGTTTTATTTTAAGTCTAATTTTTATTTATTTATTTTTTATCATACAGTTCTTTCTATGCCGATTCTAATGATATGACATGCATGAAGAATTGTTCACCAGAGTTAAAAAACCAATCTAATTTTGAAATAATGAATAAGGAGGTTGAATACGATGAAGAAGAAGCATTTGAGGATATAAACAAAGATTTCAAACAGTTTGAGAATAAGACAAATCCCAATTTGGAAGAAACTGAGGCGATCAATCTGGGAGATCATGAAAATATTAGGGAGACTAAGATAAGTGTACATATTCAACCACAACAAAAGAAAGCTATAATTGAAGCGTTGCATGAGTATAAAGATATCTTTGCGTGGTCTTATGATGATATGCCCGGTTTAAGCACTGATTTGGTAGTTCATAAGTTGCCAATTGATCCTGCTTTTCCTCCTGTCAAGCAGAAGCTAAGAAAGTTCAAAACTGACATGAGTGTAAAAATTAAAGAGGAAATCACGAAGCAACTTGAGGCTAAAGTCATTCGAGTAGCCCAGTATCCTACTTGGTTGGCAAATATTGTCCCTGTTTCAAAGAAGGACGGTAAAGTTCGGATGTGTGTTGATTATCGCGATTTAAACAAAGCAAGTCCGAAAGATAATTTTCCACTTCCCAATATTCATATTTTATTGGACAATTGTGCCAAACATGATCTTGCTTCTTTTGTGGATTGTTATGCGGGGTATCACCAGATCATTATGGATCCAGAAGATGTGGAAAAGACATCATTTATTACTCCATGGGGAACATATTGTTATAGAGTTATGCCTTTTGGATTAAAGAATGCTGGGGCAACTTACATGAGGGCAATGACCACAATGTTTCATGACATGATGCACAAAGAAATTGAAGTTTATGTGGATGATGTGATCATTAAGTCGAGAGAGCAATCTGATCATATCAAAGATTTGATAAAATTCTTTGAAAGGCTTCGGAGGTATGATCTCAAACTTAATCCAGCAAAATGTGTATTTGGAGTTCCGTCAGGGAAACTTTTGGGTTTTATAGTCAGTCGACGTGGCATTGAGTTAGATCCTTCAAAAATAAAAGCTATCCAAGATTTACCTCCACCGAAAAATAAAACGGAGGTGATGAGTTTACTTGGAAGGTTGAATTATATCAGTAGATTCATTGCTTAGCTTACGACAACTTGCGAGCCAATATTCAAGTTGTTGAAAAAGAATGTTAAAGTTGAATGGACTGAAGAATGTCAAGAGACATTTGACAGAATTAAGAGACACTTGTCGAATCCGCCTATTTTGGTTCCTCCAGAGCCAGGCCGACCCTTGATATTGTACATGTCCGTTTTAGATAATTCTTTTGGCTGTGTATTGGGTCAACATGATGTCACAGGAAGAAAAGAACAAGCCATCTACTACCTCAGCAAAAAGTTTACCACTTATGAGGCTAAGTACACTCTTCTTGAGAAAACGTGTTGCGCCTTAACTTGGGTAGCCCAAAAGCTGAAACATTACTTGTCATCTTATACTACTTACCTCATCTCTCGTATGGATCCTTTAAAGTACATCTTTCAGAAGCCTATGCCCACAGACAGACTCGCGAAATGGCAGATATTGCTTACAGAGTTTGATATTGTTTATGTGACACGAACTGCAATGAAAGCTCAAGCCTTGGCGGATCATTTGGCTGAAAATCCTATTGATGAGGAGTATGAGCCATTGAAGACTTATTTTCCAGATGAAGAGGTATTGTATGCTGATGAGTTTGTTTCAGAAGATTGTCATTCAGGCTGGAAGTTGTTCTTTGAAGGAGCTGCTAATATAAAAGGAGTGGGGATAGGAGCGGTTCTTATTTCTGAATCAGGACAATATTATCCCATAACAGCCCAACTTCGATTCTACTGTACCAATAATATGACAGAATACGAAGCTTGCATTCTAGGTTTGAGATTAGCCATTGACATGGGGGTCCAAGAATTGTTGGTATTAGGAGATTCAGATTTATTAGTCCACCAAATCCAAGGAGATTGGGAGACTCGTGATTCGAAACTCCTACCATATAGAAGTTGTTTGCAAGATCTTTGTCAACGATTTGTATTAGTAAAGTTCAAACACATTCCCAGAGCTCATAATGAGATGGCTGATGCTTTGGCGACTTTATCTTCGATGCATCAACATCCCGATAAAACTTATATTGACCCTTTGCATATACAGATTCATGATCAACATGCATATTGTAATGTGGTTGAAGAAGAATTTGATGGGGAGCCTTGGTTCTATGATATCAAAGAATATATTCAGACTGGGAAGTATCCTGTACATGCTGATGGTAATCAAAAGAGAACCATTCGACGTTTGTCTAGTGGATTTTTCTTAAGTGGAGGAATCTTGTATAAGAGGACTCCTGATTTGGGACTTCTGAGGTGTGTAAATGCTAAAGAAGCGTCAAAAATCATGACTGAAGTACATTCTGGGATCTGTGGACCACACATGAGTGGGTACGTTTTGGCAAAGAAAATACTTCGAGCAGGTTATTATTGGCTCACCATGGAGCGAGATTCCATCAATTTCGTTCGTAAATGTCATGAATGCCAGGTACATGGAGACTTGATACATTCCCCTCCATCTGAGTTGCATACAATGACTGCTCCATGGCCTTTTATGGCTTGGGGAATGGACGTAATTGGACCAATTGAACCAAAGGCCTCGAATGGACATAGGTTCATCTTGGTAGCCATTGATTATTTCATGAAATGGGTAGAAGCAGTGACTTTCAAGTCAGTGACCAAGAAAGTTGTGGTTGATTTTATTCACTCCAACATCATTTGTCGTTTCGGCATTCCAAAGATAATCGTCACGGATAATGCCGCGAATCTCAATAGCCATCTGATGCAAGAAGTGTGCCAGCAATTTAAGATTATGCATCGAAATTCAACTCCTTATCGTCCAAAGGCGAATGGAGCTGTAGAAGCTGCCAACAAGAACTTAAAGAAAATACTCCGTAAGATGGTACAAGGTTCCCGACAATGGCATGAAAAGTTACCGTTTGCTTTGTTGGGTTATCGTACTACAGTTCGGACTTCAATTGGTGCAACTCCTTACTTGTTAATGTATGGAACTGAAGCAGTTATACCTGCAGAAATTGAGATTCCATCTCTTCGAGTAGTTGTGGAAGCTGAAATTGATGAAGACCAATGGGTCAAGACTCGTTTGGAGCAATTAAGCTTGATTGATGAAAAAAGATTGGCGTCAGTATGTCATGGAAAACTATATCAGAAGAGAATGGCACGAGCATATAATAAAAAGGTGCGCCACAGACATTTTGAAGTTGGTCAGTTAGTACTAAGACGCATCCTTCCTCATCAGATTGAGGCCAAAGGCAAATTTTCTCCTAATTGGCATGGGCCATTCATAGTAAAGAAAGTGTTACCTAATGGCGCGTTATATCTGACTGATGTAGAAGGAAAAATGGAAGGAATGCCGGTCAATGCTGATGCAGTTAAAAGATATTATGTATGATATTCATGTACAATTTTGTTATGTATGTTTTGTACTTATATTTTTAAAGATTGAAATGATGAAGGCATTTTGTTCTGCTATCTGAATAATATATAAACCTTTGCTTACCCCTTTGAGCCTTTATTTTTCTTCGAACCCCTCTTTTGGAATCAAAATAAAAGGTGTGTTTTAAAAAAAAAAAAATAAAAAAAATAAAAAAAAAAAATCAAATCAGTCAAAAATTCAAAAAAAAAAAAAGAATGATGTTTCATGAACTACGTTTGACCTGATTCTTGCTATGACAAGATACGTAGGCAGCCCTACTCCGGGGTTCGGTCTAACCAGAAGAAAATTTAAATTACCCAGAATGAAATGAAACTGGGGCAAAATTAATTTTCTTAAAAGGATAGATTCCAAAAGTTGTATGTTTCACCCAATGTTATAATTTTTTTTTTTTTGAGACTCATGCCTACCTTTCTTTCTAACCCTATCCAAAAGCCAAGTTACAACCAAAGAAAGACCTTCGGATTAATCTTTGAGAATGTCAAGGCTAAACATATTATGAGTGCATGATATTTCATATTTTGGATGTTTATTAAATAAAAAAGGTGATGAAAAAATAAAAATGAGAGAGTCTTATTGGTGAAAACCCTTTCGGGCACCGTAAGACGACTGTGAGCTAAGGCAAGAATAAAAGGAGATAGACTCGTTGGCAAAACCCATTGAGGTGCCACTAGTTTAAGAAAGATTGTTATCAAGAAGGAGCAAATTCAAGATTGGCTTAATTTAAAGTTCAATATGTCGATAAAAGTTGTAATGATTGGTGTGGGTAGATCTGGTTGTTTTGTTCAAAATGCATGTCATAATCACCAGAATCGACTTCCACATTCAGATAAGTTTTCTCTTTGTTTTGGAAAAGAGATATCTATTGTCTTTTTATTTTGTTTTATTTTTATTTTTGATTGTTGTGTCTTTGTCATCAAACAAAAATTTTTGTTGTCTTTTGAGTCAAATTCACATCAGGTCGGGTCAGAAAATATTTCAAACTCGCTACCAACTCCTTTAAGGGTACAAAGCAAGACAAAGGGTCGATCTACAGAGACAACATTTCAAAGTAAAAGTAAGAAATATGATTTGAGTCGAGGATCTCAGTAGTCAGAATTCTGATTCAGAAATATGACAATTCAAAGAAGATTATCATGGATTGGAAAGGAGTCGAGCATGGCAAGTGCGAGAGCGGCCACTTCAAAAGCCAAATGCCACAAACTAACCACCACATGTTTTAAAACTCACAATTTTTCTTTGTTTGGAACAGAGATGAAATAATGTTTTCAGCTAAAGGATGCAATTTTGACACTTCATTCAATGCAAAAAGCATGATTACAACGTCCGATACTGGATCTCGGTCATGATAAACTTTATTCTTTGCGAGATACATTAAGATCCAGTAACACATAATTTTTTCAGTACAAACTGGGGCAAAATTTTATGTGTGTTATATGGAATTTATTTTATGCTCAGGACCCTCCTGAAGAATGGGAATCTGTTTTATGCTCAGGACCCTCCTGAAGAATGGGAATCTATTTTATGCTCAGGACCCTCCTGAAGAATGGGAATCTGTTTTATGCTCAGGACCCTCCTGAATAATGGGAATTTATTTTATGCTCAGGACCCTCCTGAAGAATGGGAATTTATTTTATGCTCAGGACCCTCCTGAAGAATGGGAATTTATTTTATGCTCAGGACCCTCCTGAAGAATGGGAATTTATTTTATGCTCAGGACCCTCCTGAAGAATGGGAATTTAGTTTATGCTCAGGACCCTCCTGAAGAATGGGAATTTATTTTATGCTCAGGACCCTCCTGAATAATGGGAATTTATTTTATGCTCAGGACTCTCCTGAAGAATGGGAATTTATTTTTATGCTCAAGACCCCCCTAAAGAATGGAAATTTATTTTATATACAGAACCCTCTTGAAGAATAGGATGTTATTTTTCTGTTTCACTATTTGCTTTGAGTTCAGGAGCCCGCTTGAAGAATAGGGTGAAAAAGTTGCAAGTCAGGAGCCCGCCTGAAGAACAGGGTGAAGAATTGTAAGTCCAGGAGCCCACCTGAAGAACAGGGTGAAGAAAAAAAAAGTTCAGGAGCCCGCCTGAAGAACAGGGTAAAGAAATTATAAATCCAGGAGCCCCACCTGAAGAACAGGGTGAAGAAATTATAAATCCAGGAGCCCACCTGAAGAACAGGGTGAAGAAAAAGAAAGTTCAGGAGCCCGCGTGAAGAACAGGGTGAAGAAATTATAAATCCAGGAGCCCACCTGAAGAACAGGGTGAAGAAAAAGAAAGTTCAGGAGCCCGCCTGAAGAACAGGGTGAAGAAATTATAAATCCAGGAGCCCGCCTGAAGAACAGGGTGAAGAAAAAGAAAGTTCAGGAGCCCGCCTGAAGAATAGGGTAAATTTTCAAGTTCAAATCATGAAGATTTGAATCAAGAGATTACAATTTTTACTTGTATTTTTCCATTTTTGATTTTTATTAGTCAGTTGAATGTAAAAGCAGAAGTTGTCAACCGGAAACTCGACGGAATCTCACTCGACTTTCACTTTTTCTCTCACCAAAATACCTTTTGAACTACTCATGACCTGATTCCCTTGTAACCCGGGATAGGTAGGATGTCCAAACACAGGACTCGGTCATATTTATCTTTTTTATTTTTATTTTTATTTTTATTTTTACCTCTCAAGTAATTGGAGGATCAAAAATCATATCTTGTCTACTTCTTTGTATGAAAACTCTTCGAGATTTCACACAAAGAGGGGCAAAAATGTAGACACGTGATTTTTGATCCTCCCTAAATTTTAACTTGTTTATCGATATTAAATATTTATATTTATATTTAATCATATATTATTTTGACTATTATTTTATTTTTAATATAATATAAATAATTAAATGAATTTAATTTTAGGATATTATTCTGTTTTATTCCTTTTTAAAAAAATAATTAAAAAAAATAAATATTTATATATATATTTTTAAATAAATAAGTTAGTAGTTTTTGTACTATCTTAATTATATAATTTATTTTTGACTATTTTTAGACTTTTATTGTATTTTTGAAATATAAAAATTAATTAATTATTATTATTATTATTATTATTACTTTATTTGTTATTATTATCTTATTTATTTATTTATTTATTATTTTTTGTTATTTAAAAAAAAAAAGAAAAAAAAAGAGGAATCTTATTCTAATCTGCCCACCCCATCAATCCTCTCCCCACGTTCCTTAACCTCCTTTCCCCACATTCCCACAACACACGGCACCTGCACACACAACTCCCACCGCTCTATATATAAACACCCACCAACACAGTGTATAGAGGGGGACGGCACACAGACAGAAAAAGGGCAGAAGAAGAGAAGGACAAAAAGAAAACAAAGGAAAAGAGACCGGAAAACCTAAAGCAAAACAGTAAGAAAATAGGAGGGTTTGGGGAGTCAAGTTCGAAGTTCGGTTGCAGTTTAAGTTTTGGTGGCGTTATTACTATTTCTTCATCGTTAACTACATCATACAGGTATTGAGATGGTGATCCTCATATATTGATTTGTGTTTCCTTAGTGATTGATTCATAGATTCCTCAGGTAGCGATTGCTAATCCCAGAGATTACTGTACTCTTTACGTATGTTTTATTTTTATAGGTCGCAAGTGTAAGTTGTATTTGCATTCCCCCTTCTGTACATATTTATTTTTTTGTTTTACTTCATCAGACATTTGAGTTTGAAGATTTTCCCACATCTATATATCTATCTAGATTAGCCACATTCAAATTGTAGTTTCAAAAAAAAAAAAAAAAAAAAAAAACTGAAACAAAGACGGAAAGAAAATCAAAAGGAAAAGAAGGAGATACGGATACACTGAGAAAAAAAAGAAAAGAAAGAAAACCAAAAGCAAAAGCTAACGTTTTGATTATATCATGATTAATGAAGTATGTTAATTCATGATTATATCCATGTTTTTATGTAATTTTGATTCATTGAGAAATATGAAGTATCCATTTTGTATTATTTTATTGTTAAGTATGCGACGAAAATTATGAAGATAATGCTAATACAAATAGAGTTTGTTTCGGTCAGTGTATTTGTTCATATCCATGAATGAGGGTTTTGTTAAAATTAGTGTGTTCATGTGTGAAGTGTATGAAAAATAGTAGAGGCAGTAAGCAATATAAAGTAGGTGGGATCTTTAACTTATTTACTAGTAAATTATAATATTTATGCTAAGTAATTACTTTGTTTGCCAATAAATTGAAATTTTGATTAGTATTTAGGAATAAAAAATGATTTAAATTTTTTAGTTTAGTTATTTTGTAGCTTTTGGAATTTTTCGTTTAATATGTTTCTTTTCGTTTTAGGTTTTAATTGCTTAATTTGATTGATTTTAATTAATTTTATTTTTATTTTATTAAAAAATAAAATTTGAGAATCAAGATTAGTGTAATATGGATAGCTTTGTATATATATTTTATTTTTATTTATTATTGCTAATAAAACTTAATAATTATTTGTTAAATTAATTAATTATTTTAAATAAATTTTGCTTAAAGGTTGTTGTTAAAGCTAAGTAGTATTTCGAATAGATAAAATTATTATGAGTTTCGAATAAGCCAATCAATGTTTTAAACGCTAAGCAAATTTTAGATATATTCAAAATATTAATCTCGATTAAGAATGCGGCGTACGCATCTTTCTGCCTCAACACAATTTATTGAAATAATTCTAGTTAAGTATAAGTCAATAAAAGCGACCGTGCTAGAACCACGGGATTCGAGGGGTGCTTCACACCTTCCCCTCGATCAACAGAATTCCTTACCCGTTTTCTGTTTTCGTAGATCAAATAAGAGTCATTTCCTTTTGATTAGGGATTCAAAAAAGGGTGACCTTGAACACCAAAACTCAATTCCAAGTGACGACTCTATAAATAATTTAATCCCTATTCAATATCGTCACTTTAATTGGAAAAACCCTTCGACTCAGCTTTCGAGCGAAAAAAGGGGTGTGACATGCTTCAGCTGTTTCAACCGTACATGTTGTCAATATATTCGTTTGTTACATCAACTCTAATTAATTATTACATATCATTTACGTATTAGAAAATTAATAATATTTAACTAAAAAAAAGTAAAATTAACATTTATGACATGTATGCTTCAACTGTTTCAATTGTACGTGTTCGTTGACATGCCTGCTTGCTTTGTAATTTTACTATATCACTCCTAATTAATTGTTATATGTCATTTATGTATTAAAAAATAATAATATTTAATAAAAAAATGAAATAGACATTTATGACATATTTGTCTTAACTGTTTCAATCATAATTTTACTATATCATTCTTAATTAATTATTATAAATCATCTAAGTATTAAAAATTATAATATTTAATAAAAAAGTAAAACAAACATAAAATGATAAATTAACTTTTGATGTTTTAAATTAACTTGACATCTTACATGAGAACCACTTAAAAAAAATTCACAACTATGTTTTATAACAATTTTGCAATATCACATCAAATCTGTTATTATGAGTCATTTAAGACATATCTGTTTCGCTACTTCAATTGTGATTTGGTTGACTCTTATGTATTAGAAAATTAACCATATTTAATTAAAAAAAGTAAAATAAACATTTATGACATGTTTGTTTCAGCTGCTTCAATCATAATATTACTATATCACCCCTAATTAATTATTATAAGTCATTAAGTATTAAACAATTAATAATATTTAATAAATAAAATAAAATAAACATAAAACAATAAATTAACTCTTGATGATTTAAATTACTTGACATCTTATATGTGACTAATTTTTTTTTTTTTCACAAGTATTTTTTATAGCAATTTTTCTATATCACTTCTTATTAGTTATTATGAGTAATTTAACACATGTTTGCTTCGCTACTTCAGTCGTGATATTTGGTTGATTCTCGAAATTATATCATTGTTACTTAAAATTGAAATAGAAGAAAAGATATTACAAATCACAATACTTAAAAACTTGAATTATTTTAGAAATATAATTGACTATCAATGTCACAAAAGTTTGGACAAAGAGAGTATTCTAAATTACGATAACTAACAACTTAAAATAGTAAATTACAATGCAAAAAAAATACATTATAAATTACAATAGCTAACAAATTAAAATATCTAAAAATATATTAAAAATATAATTAATTATCTAAATTTTATTTACGAAAAAAGTATGAATATACGCCTGAGCTTTAATAAATGATACAAATATATATCCCTCGTTATACTTTAGGTACAAATATACTCTTGCCGTTAATGAAAAGGTATAAATATACCTTATCACTAACGGCGGGACTTTCGTTTAACCTTTTAAAATTATTTTAACCCATATAATTAAAACGGATCCTAATTAAATCCCAAATCCGCCCCGCCCCGAAATTATCAGTAGCCTTAACACTCGAGACTTTTAAGTCAATAAAAAATGAACTCTCTTTCATTTTAAAACAACTTATGACAAGCACGACCTGATAGTAAGGCAGAGCTGCCCTTCACACGACCTCAAACTCATTTTTTCAATTTCACTTACAGGAGGTCGAGGCCTTTAATTTCTTCAGCATGTATCTTCCCCCATTTCTTTAGAAACAGCAGTTTTGCTCGGAGTGCATCACCCATTTTGCGTAACAATTTTAACCTCTTTTGGTGGAGGAACTGAGAAATAATAAACAAAACAACAGGAATACGTAAAATTGAAGCGTACTGCATAGAACTGATCATATCTAGTATTTCTAGTCATACCTTTTCTTCTATATTCTTAAATGCGATGAGGTCGGGTCAGGTAGTAAAATTTGGGTCGGGTATCAGATTTAATTAGGGTCTGTTTTAATTATATGAGGTCAAAATAATTTAAAAAGGGAAAACGAATAGGAAATAAACACGTGTCCTGCCGTTAATGATAAGGGTATATTTGTACCTTTTCCTTAAGGATAACGATATATTAGTAACCATAGTATAACGAGGGATATACCTGTACCATTTATTAAAGTTGAGGTATATTTTACACCTTTTCTGTTTTATGTATGTCACGTAATCTGAGACAAGAAAAAAACAGCACGAGCTCCCAGTGATCTGATATAATTTATCCACGATTATATTAAAAGTCACCAGTATAAAATAATAGTGTTGCAAGGCTATTCGTTTCTCACAGATGATCACCGGTCATAATGTAAAAAACATATGCATGTATTACTTATTACTATTCTATAGAAGTGTTGCCATTCGATTGAAGTTTAATCGCCATTTCTTCGTTTCCACCGCTTCTTAGGAGAACACCAACACAATAGCGTGTTGCCATTCAGCCGAAGTTTAATAGAAACTTTTTCGTTTCCACCGCTTCTTTTCGAGATCAGATCTTGACTTCAAATTTTAGAGTTGGAAATCTTTTGATTTTAATATTCAGTAGGATTATTCGACTGAGGTGTTATTTCTTGTATCGGTAAAATAATTCTCGAGTATTTTTCATCACTTTAGCTACGTATTAGCTTTGGTCAGTTTAATTACAAAGTTTCTATCTAATCTGAATTTTACCCCCAAATTGTTGCTTGTTAAGTACCCCAGTTGTTGCTCTTTCTTTTGATGATGAAATCTGTTAGTTCCTGTGATTTGATAATTTACTGTTTTTATTGTGTTCCCCAAACACTTTTTGGTACTTCAGCTATTGTTCGCAGGCATTGATTTATGACTGATTAATTAAAATTATTATGTACAATGTATTTTCTTTAGTTTTGCTCAAGTTGACTTAAATAAAACTCTTACGAAATATTTCTTGTATGATTTTAGCAAAATTTAACAGAACACAAATTTGTTGGTTTTCGTATTAGTTGTAGTTGGTTATTCCAATTTTTACATGCATGTATTGTGAACAATTGTTGGGTCTTATAAAATTCCTAAAGAAGGCAGAAGGAGGTTGTCCTGCCAGCTAGCCCAACTGCTATTTTCGTTATTCCAAATGAACTTTATATGTGTAAAATTAGTGTTATGCATTCTACTCTATTGTTGGATATTTTGCTTATAAGTGTATTTATATATCTAATCTGACACAATTGTTGGAACATGTTATATATGCATTGCACATTTGCATATTACATGTCTAATCTGACATTTTAGTTATTTTTGAAGTTTATGCTACGTATAGTGCAAATTTTTGGATTTACAAAAGCAACTCCCAGATTAGTACTCAGATTAATGGGCTCGAAAGGGTTAACACTATATCATCTGAAGAGTCATTTGGAGGTACCTTCTGTTTCTTGATCACCTCTTTGTAGATACGTAAAATTTATTGGGTCAAATTTATATAAAATTTAGATTTGACCCATATTTTATTGGGTCTAAAATTATTTTGGGCTATAAAAATAATAAGTCTATTTTATTCCTCATTAAGGACTTCAAGGTCCATCTCACCTTGAGGCCCAAACTTATGCCACTCATCAAGTGACGTGGCATCCCAGCCAAATTCAAGACCAATGAGACACCGCCACATGTACAAATGATGTGAAAATCTCATTCAAATTCAACAACCAGTCAAAAGATGCCAAGTGGCAAAGTGACATGTTTCGACCAATCACAAGCTACTAGGCCTACCCCCTACAACTACAAATAGGGCAGTAACATAACATTCTAGGGAGAAAAGAAAAAGGAGGACATTCTGCAAGCATTGGAGGAAGCTTCTGCATTGACTACACAACTCTTCAACGAATTGACTAACGGAGTTCTGCCCGAAGATCAACTTGACAAGATGAAGTGCTGTCAAACAATTCCTGGAGATCTAAACACATTTCTAGGAGGCTTAAATCATTATACATTCGAGAATCACGCTGCAAAGGCCCTCGAATCACGAAAAAACTTAGGAGAGAAGAATCGAGAGAATAACGGAATTGTACCCGCAAAATTCATTTATATAAAATTATTCTTTTGTTTATTTTATTTTTGCTTGCAGTTAATTTTCAGCGTTAACGAAAATTTATTGCGAACAAATTGGCACGCCCAGTGGGACCGAATCTTCCCTTCATCTCTTCTCTCATAAATCATATCTGCAAATCTGCAGCCGCATTAAGATGAAAGCTCTATGGGTCATCAAATCTACACTCAAATCTACACTTTGACAAGCCTTGAAGTAGGGGGCATTTGTATACATTGAAATTTTGTGGACTCTACAAAAAGAGTTCAATTTTTATTAGAGTTCTTGGGGGCTACTTTACTCTAAATATAGCTTGGTGGCTACTCTACCTAAACCCTAAATTACGCCTATATAAAGGGGGCAAATATCTCTTTAAAAGGCATCCCCAAGATCTGGAAAGTCCCAATAAATTTATGGGATATTCATAAAGAGATCAAAACCCCTCTTCTTGATAATCAAATACATCAAGAAATTTAAAAAGTCCCAATAAATTCATGGGATATTCATAAAGATCAAAACCTCTCTTCTTGATAATCAAATACATCAAGAAGACAAACCCTCCTTTCATGGAGATCAAATCCAAATGTTCCTACGTTTGAGAAATACGCCACTAACGACCCTCAAATTACGGAGAAATCCATATCAAATCCTACGTTCGAGAATACACTACTACTGACAGCCCTCGAATTATAGAGAAAATCAAGAAAGAAGAATCAAGGGAGGAACAGATTTGTACCCACATCGTTTATCAATAAAATTGTTGTTTCTTCATATTTTTATTTGTTGTTGAAGTTTATTTTTCATGAATTAAATTATGTTGGAAACAAATTGGCACGCCCAGTGGGACTAGTTCTGCTCTTCATCTCTTCCTCCTACAAGTCAAAGGAAGTCACATATTCAACTACTACAATGGACTTCAGAAAAATCAATGAAGTTTTGTGCAAGAAGTCTACTACTGCCACATCTACTGAGATCAAACTTGTTGGCCCCATCAATCGATACAATCTCAACGCTTGTGCTTTGGATGGATCCCAATACTTTACCATTTTGGAGATGACAAAAAGGAGAAAATCTCAAATTTCAGCAGTAACCACAACCCCTGGGGCAACTTTGCATCTATTTTATCAGATGAACCGTCTGAAACTGGCTGCAACTTTGGAGAATCTGAAAACTTAATGAATTCTCCAACTTCAACGAAAGTCAGCAGCTTCATGGTTGATGCAATTGACTTGGATGAGAAGTTTGCAATGATGGAGCAAACCATTGAAGCCTTGAAGAAGTCCGTTGATGAGAAAGATCATCAAATCACCCGACTTATGAGCAAGTTAGATCTCTACAATCCTAGAGAGTCAAATTATAATCTAACACCGCGAGAAAAAGTTGATGGTGAATCTCTCATCAAGACAAGTGACAATTACTGCGATGATCGATCCACTTCAGTGGCTACTCTAACAGTTCAACAACTGCAAGATATGACTGCAAACACCATCAAGGCACAATATGGTGGTCCGTCACAAAGTATCGTAGGTACTCAAAGCCGTATTCTAAGCGAATCGAGGGATTATCGATGCTAATTGGATATCAACCGCCAAAGTTTCAACAATTTAATGGAAAGGGAAATCCAAGGCAACACATGATACGGAACAAACAAGGAAACACAAAATCACACCCCAAAACAGTCCACAAATCACAACAAATCGTGGACCAAATGGGGACCTCTCTCGAATTCACTATCTAGAACAAGAAAGAAGAGGATATAAGGTGTTAATACACCAAAAAAGCCAACCAACAACAAGTTTAGCAACACAAGATGAAGCTCCACAATATTACAATAGCAACAAGAACAAACGGGTTACATTAACAACATAAGAAGCCAAAACTAAAACAAGATACAAGATAGGTAGTTAGACAAGTGTTGATGTAGTCTTAACAACCCAAGAGCATATTCCACTCTTGGACCTTTAAAACTTCACACAAAAAACACCTAACTCTTACAATTGACACAAGAGAGACGTCCACCACCCAAGCACCAACGTATCAAGCAAAATGTAATACACAAGAGAATCCACCCTTATATTATGCCCTAGTTTCAATTGGACTCTCTCTCACTCTAAGAGAAGTATTCTTCAATAATAATGATCAACTAAAGAAATAAACCCTACAATGTTCTATTTATACTACATTACAATAATAGACAAAATGACAAAAGGGACCTTTAGTGACTAGTCTTCAAAAATACTCAAAAGTGTCATGATCATGATCATACTTGTATCATCCTCTCCATCTTGAGAGGAATTTTACCACAAATTCATAACCTCACCTCTTTTACAATGGCACTTCACAATCTCCTTTGCACGATCACACATCTTCTACATCTTTCCCGCCTTGTATTTTAACCTCTTTTTGCTCTCCATCTTAAGGCTTGCCATCAACCTTAGCCGATTCAATTACTACTTCTTCCCCAAGATAGTACAATTTTCCCTCCCTTAGGATCACGTTCCTCCGGTTTGGGCACTCACTAGCCCTGTGCCCCTACCCTTGGTATTTGAAGCATTGAAATCCCTTGGGATTGGAAGTAGAATTCAATTTACCTTCATACCTTGTAGGATGTTTTTGGACAACCTTGGTGGCCTCGTATTGGGTAGCCATGAATGAGTCATCTTTGAGCTCCCTCTCAACCTCTAAAGCCGCATGAAAGATGCCATCTATGGTGTCGAATTTGTGAATCGTCATGCGAGTGGAGATGTCCTTGTTTAACCCAACCTTGAAGTGCACAATGTCATGACTTACTTGCTCGCCTCGGTGGTCAAGTTTCAACATCAATTGTTGAAATTCATTGTAGTAAGCCATGACACTCTTGTTCCCTTGCCTCAAATTGTACAATTTAGGAAGGAGCTCATGCCTATAAGTCTCGGGCAAGTACCTTTGTCGCATAAGGTTCTTCAATCGAAACCAAGGAGGAGGTTGTCCCCCAATTATCTCATTCTCAAACTGTTTAACATACTCCCAACATGTATTAGCATACCCTTCGAAGTAAGCTATAGCATAACAACTTTTTTTTCTTCGATGAGATCATTAAGTTGGAAGATCTTGTCATAAGATGACTCTCATGCAAGGTAGGCTTCGGGATCACTCTCACCTTTGAAAACGGGAAGGCTCACTTTGATGGAATTGAGACCTACATCTCAGTTTAGGTGGCCATCTCTCACTTCTCAACCTAACTCCCTATGTCTACGCCTCATTCTTTCTTCCCTCAAGTAAACATCATCATACAACCCATAACCATCATATTGTCCTCCCCTACCATATCCCTAAACATGGATGGGTCTATTTGGGTTAAGTGGAGCTTGTAGTGGCGGGATTAGATTTGAATTGTGAGGTCTTTGGTCAAGTGGAGTTTGGATGGGAGGGTTCGGGTTTGGTGATGGTATTTGGGTTCCAAGCCCTTCTTGTTGGACTTGGTGGAGTGGAGGATGGCTTGGTCTATCTTGTTCTCGGCTTTGGGAGTAAAAATTGGTTTGATTTATGGCAATTGGTGTATATTGCATTTCGTGCAAGGTCTTGGGAGTATTAGTTGGAGAAATGTTTTGAGGGGTAGAAGGTCGACTTTTTTGGATTTCCAAACGTTCTAATCTCCCACTCATTGATGCCACATCCGTATCTAATTTCTCAAGGCCCACATTCAACCTAGCCACATCTCTGGACATAGTTTCATGGCGAGCCAAAATGAGATTGATGGCATTATTATCCATTGTTTAAGCATTTGAAGCCTCAAGTTCCATTGTGGTGGTATCGAAAATAACCCTTCAAGTTACGTTCCAATCAAGATGCCAAATCAGTCCGCAATGTCACACATAACAATACAATGCAAAACCTACAACACAAAACACACGTTATTTCAAAACAACCTCCCACAATGAGATCTCACCTTCAAGTTTCTCCAAACTCAAGCTCAACATTGGTGGATGGCTCAAATAACCTCCAATTTAGATCAAATTCGAACCCTATACTCCTATAGTGTTAGGGAACACAAATCTAACACTAAAAACACAAGAAAAATGCAAAATCAAAAACTCAAAATTTGACCTAGGGTCAAAAACGGGTTTAGCATATTTTTGGGGTATTTTCGATTTTGACACTTCTTTTTTTGTTGAAATTTTTAATTTCTATACTCTAATAGTGTTAGGGAACAAGATCTAACACTAGAAACACACAAAAATCAAGTTTTTTGAAAGACCCTAAAAACGTGAACAATAATTTTTTTTTCAAGATAACAATCCCAAGATTGATTTTGTTGGAACAAAATCAAACCTTGCTTTGATACCAAATGATACAGAACAAACAAGAGAACATGAAATCACACCCCAAAATAGTCCACAAATCACAACAAATCGTGGACCAAATGGGGACCTCTCTCGGATTCACTATCTAGAACAAGAAAAAAGAGGATACAAGGTGTTAATACACCAAAACAGCCAGCCAACAACAAGTTTAGCAACACAAGATGAAACTCCACAATATTACAATAGAAACGAGAACAAATGGGTTACATTAACAATACAAGAAGTCGAAACTAAAACAAGATACAAGATAGGTAGTTAGACAAGTGTTGATGTAGTCTTAACCACCTAAGAGCATATTCTACTCTTGGACCTTTAAAACTTCACACAACAAATACCTAACTCTTACAATTGACACAAGAGAGGTGTCCACCACCCAAGCACCAACGTATCAAGTAAAATGCAACACACAAGAGAATCCACCCTTATGTTATGCCCTAATTTTAATTGAACTCTCTCTCACTCTAAAAGAACTATTATTCAATAATAATGATCAACTAAAAAAATAAACCCTACAATGTTCTATTTATACTATATTATAATAGTAGACAAAATGACAAAAGGGCCCTTTAGTGATCAGTCTTCAAAAATACTCAAAAGTGTCATGATCATGATCATACTTGTATCAACACATCGCTTGTTTCATTGGGACTTGTAGCAGTGCTGGTACACATGACGATATTTTTGTCAAGAAATTTGTTCGCTCCTTGAAAGACAACGCTTTTGATTGGTACACAGACTTGGAGTCTGGATCAATTAATTGTTGGGAGCAACTAGAAAGTCAGTTCCTAAATTTCTTCTACAGTAACCATCGTATGGTCAGCATGATGGAGTTGACAAACACAAGACAAAGTAAAGATGAGTCTGTACTGGATTACATAAATCGCTGGCGAACATTGAGCTTTGATTGCAATGATTAACTTTCTGAAACTTCCGCGGTTAAAGTTTGCATTCAAGGGATGCGTTGGGGCCTTGTGTATATCCTCCAAGGAATTAAACCTCGAACTTTTGAAGAATTAGATACACGCGCTTATGACATGGAGCTAAGTATTACAAGTTATAGAATGGCGTCACCTCTTTTTATCCTAGGAAGGAAGTCACGAAATTCGAAGACTCATCTGAAAACCAAATTGGGGAATCTATGATGATAACTGTGAGTTTTACGAAGTCTCCTACAAGACAAAAGTTAAAAGAGGAAGCTCCAAAGAAACAAATGCGAGAGGTGAAAAATCAACCAACCTTGAAAGAATTACAAGCAAGGGTATATCTTTTTCTCGACTCTGATGTTCCTGAAATTCTTGACGAGTTGTTAGCTAAATAAGTCATTGAACTTCCTAAGTCAAAGCGACCCGAAGAATCAAACAAAGTCGATAATCCTAAATACTGCAAATTTCACCGCATTGTTGGTCATCACACCACAAAATGCTTTATCCTGAAGGAAAAGATCATGACATTAATGCAAGAGGGAAAGATCATCATTTATGAAGGCAAAAAAGTTGACGCAAATCATGTTAGCGCCAAACTGCACCATATGAAAGGTTCAATTTCAAAAGCTCTACAAGCCATGCGCTTTGTGGAATCACCAAAAGTTGTAGAAATCATCATACTGCAATTTGGGATCTTTGACCCATTTGGGGTTCCAGCCTTGAAGAAAACAACGAGAAAATTCATGCAAAATAACTTCTCCAATAGCAAGAAGGGTGATACTTGTACATCGATCACTTGCAAAAGAAGAAAATGTCAAAGGACTTCTAAACTCCAACTTCCAAAAGTCGACACAAGATCAAGTGCAAATCTGCTTCAACCAATGGAGGAAATAAATACCAAACTGAAGTGCAACAATACTCTATTACAAAGGGTTGGAAGGAAAGTTACATTACAAGAATTCCTCCCCAAAATGCTCCTCGACGCACGAGCCTAAACTGCAAGTCAAAACGCTCATTAAGGCACGAGCTTAAAATGTATGTCACTCCTGGACCGCATGAGTCTAAACTGTGAATGACTCTAAAAAAAAGAAAGGAAATGTATGAAGCTTGAATGCATATTTGGAGTCCTTTGAAGATGTCGTCTTAAAGCAAAAGGATTCGTCATTATCTCCCAAGCAATAAAGTCTTCTCGATAAGAAAAAGACTTGTGGCACTTTGAATATTACTCTAGTCTGGCCTTCAACATATTACGGAAGTGATGCGGCCCAAAACTTGAAGTAGATGATGAAATTCATAAAGTCCAAAATATGAGGAGAAACAAAATATCACAAGATTTAGGCTGCAATTTTGGAAAAGTACCTGAGAAAATATAAAGGTTATATGCTGATGGATTTCGTGCTTAACGTAGATCTGTGAGTCTAATTTCCAATGCAAAAAGTGGAACCTGATTCCGATACTTCCACGTCAAGATATGGAATTTATCGTGACTCTGCGCAAAGCTAAAATAACCAGCGAAACAAGATTAGAAGTCTGTATTTTGAGCAATATCTGGGACAATTCATATGCAACCTAATTGTGGTTTCCACGTGAGACGTAGCACTACGAGTCTACTTTTCAATGCCAAAAATGGAACCTGATTTTGATACTTCCACGTCAAGATATAAAATTTATCGTGATGCTGCGCAAAGCTGAAATAACTAGCAAATCAAGATTAGAAGGCTGTTTTTGGAGCAATATTTGGGTTGATTCAGATGCAATCTAATTGTGGTTTCCACGTGAGACGTATCTCTACGAATCTACTTTCCAATGCAAAAAATAGAACCTGATTCCGATACTTCTACGTCAAGATATGAAATTTATCGTGACGCTGCGCAAAGCTAAAATAACCAGCGAACCAAGATTAGAAGACTGTTTTTGGAGCAATATCTGAGATGATTTGGAGGCAATCTGATTGCGATTCCCACGTAAGACGTAGCTTTATGAGTCTAGTTTCTAACGCAAAAAAATGGCTCCTGATTTCGATACTCCTACATCAAAATACGGAATTTATCGTGACGCTGCGCAAAACTGATGAAATAGGACATTGAATTCCATTTTTTATGAATCAAACAACTCATTTTGTTCTCCCATCGGAGAATAAATATTTTTATGGATGTGTGCCTAGCCCTTGCTCACCAAAATCAGAAAAGGCTACTCCCTGTCTCAATATTATCAAGCTGGATGGCACCACGTACGTGCTCCTTGAAAAGAATGGGATGCTCTTACTCGAAGCCTCTTTATCGCCGAGCCCCACGGATGAGATGCACCACATGCTTGCTTTGCAACGATGGATTGCAGACACTCAAAACTTCATCATCACAAGGTCGCAAGAATGACACCAAGTACATGCTCACTGAAGCTAAAATGGAAAACTTTCAGCGTTGTCAAGGATAAAATCAGATCATTCTAAGTCACTTTCTTATCAAACAGTAAGGAAGTAGTGCACTAAATGGGTCAACATCAATCATGTCGACTTTTTTGGCCTGACATCAAGACCATTTGTATAAACCTGCACAAAAAAATAAAGATGTAACACATTTACAGTGTTGACCGGATAAAGCTTCTCGGTTCTATGCGGAATGATGCCAACTACGTGAAACTTCAATCTGGCGATAAGTGTCGGTACCAAACGCACGATGCTTCAATTTGACATGATGAACATTGGGAGAAACAAATACCTTTGAAATCTCGAGAATGAAAACACATTCATGAGTACTTCAAGTCTCGCTGCCAAGTTTCGGCAAGCCTACACGTCGACCAACTTTGAAGTAAGGGGCATCTGTAGACATGTAAAATTTATTGGGTCAAATTTATATAAAATTTAGATTTGACCCATATTTTATTGGGTATAAAATTATTTTGGGCTATAAAAATAATAAGTCCATTTTATTCCTCATTAAGGACTTCAAGGTCCATCTCACCTTGAGGCCCAAACTTATGCCACTCATCAAGTGACGTGGCATCCCAGTCAAATCCAAGACCAATGAGACGCCGCCACATGTACAAATGATGTGGAAATGTCATTCAAATTCAACAACCAGTCAAAAGGCGCCAAGTGGCAAAATGACATGTTTCGGCCAATCACAAGCAACTAGGCCTACCCCTACAACTATAAATAGGGCAGTAACATAACATTCTAGGGAGAAAAGAAAAAGAAGGACATTCTGCAAGCATTGGAGGAAGCTTCTACATTGACTACACAGCTCTTCAATGAATTGACTAACGGAGTTCTGCCCGGAGATCAACTCGACAAGACGAAGTGCTGTCAGACAATTCCTGAAGATCCAAACACATTTCTAGGAGGCTCAAATCATCCTACATTTGAAAATCACGCTGCAAAGGCCCTCGAATCACGGAAAAACTTAGTAGAGAAGAATCGAGAGAATAACGAAATTGTACCCGTAAAATTCATTTATATAAAATTATTCTTTTTTTTTTTTTTTTTAATTTTTGCTTGCAGTTAATTTTCAGTGTTAACAAAAATTTGTTGCGAACACTCTTATCAATCTGTCTTTTCTCTGTAATGACTCTTAATTCTCCTTGTACTATTCAGAAGTATAGACTTGTAGTTTCTTGTCCTTCGAATTTGATTTTTGTCTGCGTTGTTTTTACATTTCAGTTATTATTTTATTTTGTTTTGACTAATGTTTAGGCTGATTTGTCAAGTTGTTTAACAGTTTTTTGTTATATGATCGTCTGCTTCTGTTAATTTTTTCTTTACACTGTTTGAGACTGTTTTTTCTTGAGATGAGGATCTATTTGAAACAATTTTTCTACCTCTTAAGCCTCTACTTCATCCGATCACACTATTTTATTCGATTACACTGGATATGTTAAAGTCGGAACATGTCTGCAAGATCATTGGACCTTTTGTATTTGGTAATCACTAAAGCAGGCCTTAAAGATCTGGGAAAGTGTTAGTACAAATCAATTTAGAAGGACCAAAATAAGTTTAAGAATTTGATGTGAATAATGTTAGCCATGTTAATAGCTACTGGAGCAAAAATATTAATTCCTCTCTTGCTATTTTCCTTTGAATGAAATAATTCTGTGTGACTTGATTATTGGCAAAATATAACAATACTTTTCAAATGAAAAACATGATAATGATGGCCGAAAACATGTTACAGCTACCTATTCTTGAGCTTCTATTTTAATTTTTGGATAGTGCCTTGTGAGAAATTCCCACCAGGGAACCTAATGTGCCGTTGTAGACATTTTCTATACATATGTTGTTGCCACTATTGTTAAGGCTTAAGATGGTAACTTCACGAATTGCTTAAATACTCACCTTATAAAATGCTGTCATAGAAATTGTCAAGTTTGTTAAACAAAATTGGACATAGGTTTTTGTATGATCTTTGTTCTTGAGAACAATTCACTGTGCCCCATATTTTGTACATTGTTTTTTCCTATTTCTGCTTGGCAGAAATGGTGTCACATCCATTCCATGCTCTTTTCTTGATCTATATGCTTTATTGAACCAGAGCGAATGATAACACCTTCCATCGACTGAAATTTTGCTCTAAAATCTACCTTGAGATATTAGTATTGGTATTACTTCATCTGAAATTAATCTTCCTTTCACTATTTCTTCCCCGTCATTCATCTAACAGTTATTGTGTTTGATTTTTCCTTTTTGTTATTTGAACAGAGATACTCCTGTTTATCGTGAACAATTGAAAGAGCATTCAAAGTGCTGCGCCTTGTGAAATCATTTCTCTCATTCGTTCATATTGTTGACAAGAAGATTCAATTTGAAGTATGACAACCCATCAACTAAATCTCCACTTCATCGTCTGATTTCTGCCATCAATATTTGTATCTTAAGAAACTTCATATTTAATGAAATCCACCTGTACACAAACATTTTTCAGCTCTCTTTATTGTTGTTCTAAAAGAAGTTTTTCCGTCTTATTCAATCACCTTCAAATTGAACTAAAAATGAGTAATAGAACTAACCATTAAAATTTATTTGAATCTACAACACAACATCAACACAAAACATTGGGCCCGTGCTTGCACAGGCTCTTATGTCTAGTACTATTAATAAGTGTGAAAAAGCAGGCAATATTTCGTCGACATGCCTGCTTCTTCACCTGCTTCAACTACTCCATGGACCTTGAATTAAAAGTGAGGGTCCTTCAAGTTTTAAAAATTAGGTAAAATGAAAAAAAAATTCACTTTTTTTTAAAAAAAATATTTTTTCTCCAGCAACTTTGCACAGTTATTGAACAAAAGTTGTTCAACAACTGTGCAAAGTTGTTCGACAACTTTAATAGTTGTTGAGACAACTGTGCAAAGTTGTTCAACAACTTTAATAGTTATTAAGACAACTAATGCAGTTGTCGAACAACTGTCCCAATTGTTTAAGCGACTTTATCTTTTAACTTAATAATAGTGTGGGATCCATTTGTCCCCTTTTTTAATTAAAGACTTATAAGGGTCTTTCAACTCATTTTTCTCTACTCCATGACTTTACTATATTATCCTTAATCAATTATTATAAGTCATTTACATATAAAAAAATATATATATATTTAATTAAAAAAGTAAAATAAATATTTATAACATGTCTGTTTCAGCTGCTTCAATCATGATTTTGCTATATCACTCCTAATTAATTATTATAAGTCATTTAGGTATTAAAAAATTAATAATATTAAATAAAAAAGTAAATAACCATTTATAACATGTCTACTTCAACTGCTTTAACCCGTGATTTTACTATATCACACCTAATTAATTATTATAAGTCATTTACATATTAAAAAAATAATAATATTTAATAAAAAATAAATAAACATTTATGACATATCCGTTTTAACTGTTTCTACCTGTGATTTTACGAAATCATCCCTAATTAATTATTATAAGTCATCTACGTATTAAAAAAATAATAATATTTAATCAAAAATAAATAAACATTTATGACATATCCGTTTCAACTGTTTCTACATGTGATTTTACGATATCATCCCTAATTAATTATTATAAGTCATTTATGTATTAAAAAATTAATAATATTTAGTAAGAAAAATAAAAAGACATTTATGACATGTCTGTTTCAGCTGTCTTAAACATAATTTTACTTTATCAATCTAATTAATTATCATAAGTCATTTAAGTATTAAAAAAAAAAAATATTTAATAAAAAAGATAAATAAACACAAAATAATAAATTAACTCTTGATATTTTATATTAACTTGGCGTCTTATATGAGACCCACTTAATTTTTTTCACAAATATTTTTTATAGAAATTTTTTCTATATCACTTATAACTAGTTATTATGAGTCATTTAAGACATGTCTGCTTCACTACTTCAATAGTGATATTTGGTTGACTTTGGAAATTATATCAGGATCACTTAAATTGTAATAGAAGAAAAACTATTATAAAACACAATAATTAAAATCTTAAATTATTTTCAGAAATATAATTGACTATCACTGCCACAAAATTTTTGACAAGGAGAGAGTATTATAAATTTTAATAGCTAATGGCTTAAAATAGTAAATTACAATGTCAAAAAATATTATAAATTACAGTAGCTAGAACTTAAAATAACTAAAAATATATTAAAAATATAATTGAGTATCTAAACTTTATTTGTGTCACATAAATTGAGACCAAATAAATCCGTGAAAAAAATACTATAAATACAATAATTAACAACTTAAAAAATTTAAAAGATATAGAATATTTCACAGACTCTCAAAATTATATCAGTGTCACTTAAATTGGAATAGAAGAAAAAGTATTATAAATAACAATAATTAAAATTTTAAATTATTTTAAAAATATAATTGACTATCAACACCACAAAAGTTTGGACTAGGAGAGTAACATATATATTTAAAGTTACATGAAAAGTATTATAAATTATAATAGTTAACAGTTTAAAATGTCTAAGAAAATTAATCTGTTATATATTTCAAGAAAATACGTAAAAAATATTAAAAATCACAATAATTAACAACTTAAAAATTTTAAAAGATGTGATATATTTGATTGACTGTCGAAATTATATCTGTGCCACTTAAATTGAAATAGAAGAAATAATAGAAGAACGTTTATTCAGCACAAAAGACATGTCTGTTCAACTCCATTATATTAATTACATTCAAACTAGTGGTATTTTATTTTTTGTGAAAAGTCGTGACTTTTTCTTTTACATTAATACTTCTCACCTTTTGAAAATGGTTTGAGATTTAATAAAAACCGGTATTATTGAGCTATTGCAACAGATCGTCCATCTGTCGCAATAGATTTAACATTTGTTGCAATAGATGGTCTGTCAAAATAATTTACCATATGTTGCAACAAATGGTTTGTATGTGCAACAGATGAGACATTTGTCGCAACATATGTATTATCTGTTACGACAGATGGACCATTTGTTGGAGGAGATATTTTAATTTTTTCTAACAGCTGATTCATCAGTTGCAACAGATAAAGAATTCGGTTCATTAGCTATTTTGAATGTGATAGATAAAAATTCACGACTCTTCATCTCTTTTTTAATAGTCATCACATGCGTGCAGATGAATAAACACTGTCTGCTCTGTCGCAACAGATTTACCATCTGTTGCAACATATGAATTATTTGTTGCGAAAGATGGACCATATGTTGGAGGAGATGTTTTGATTTCTTCCAACAGCTATTCATCAGTTGCAATAGATGGAGATTTTGATTCATCAGTTGTTTTGAATGTGTTAAGATAAAAAGTCATAACTCTTCACACCTCTTTTTTAATAGTCATCACATGTGTGCAGATGAATAAACAACATTGTCTGGCGTGTCCTAATGGGGTAGGAAGAATAGAGTACGTGCAATGGATCTATTTTTATGTGTGGGAGTTATGTATATTATTGATTAGGCTACTATGACAGACACACATAAAGTGCAATGATTTTGTGAATGCAGTTTTTTACCGATTAGACACTGATTCTTCAAATAAGATCCTGCATTGTACAATTTAGTTTGATAGGTACGAACTGATAAGGCCGAATGGTTCCAAGACGGTGTGTCGATACCCCGTTACAATTTAATGACAGTTTGTGTTCATGTTTTTGTGTCAAGTTTGGGGAAGGTTTCAAGTTTTTGGCGGCAGTTAAATATCCAATAGTGATTGGACCTATTTTAATGGCGCAATGGACTTCTTAAAAGGCCTCCGAGGCCTCGCACTTTAGCAAAACATGATGGAGCCAATAGAAATTCTCTTGGTCTAAATTTATAGAGATGGATTGCTGGAGGAGAATTTTATACAACAGAAAGTGCTTGGGAGAATACTTATGCAGTAGGGGGGAGGGTGTGGAGAAGGTCATATATCATCTTAGACCTTGTTTAAGAGGAAACACAGGGAAAAAAGTAAGGAACTTCTAGCGAATCTGGCCAATGAAATTAACATGAGAAACGAAAAAAATTGATGAGCTTCAAATGTGGAAGTGTATCAAAATATAAAAATCCATCAGTCGTTGAAGAAAAAAAAAGAATGGTCAACAGGATTGGAGCTGGACACTTTGCTAGAGAACGCAACTAGCGAGTGTGGCCTCAATGAAGACTCTCACAAAGTGCAGGCCAGAACTCTAAGGAAGAAGCTTCGTGAGCACAGGACATTGTTAAGATTGTAGGTCAGAATTGAAACCTGAACTAACAACTCTTGAATTAAAAATAAGAGAAGCCAAAGCGTCAATTTCTGAAGTCTAACTTGCATTCCATGCTTTCTTTTTGTGGCTATGATCAGGTCAATGGCAGTAGAAACAAAAAGGACTGAAGTTGGGTAGAAATCCCATTCCTTGTTGTTTCCACTACCTTTGACCTGACCAGAGCCATAAACGGAAGGCATGGGATGCAAGTTTAACTTGAGAAATTGCCACCTTGGCTTGATCCCGTATTTTTAATTCAGGAGTAGTTGGTTTAGGTTTTAATTCTGACCAACAATCTTACCACCTTCCATGCTCGTGAAGCTGTTTCCTTAGAGTTCTTGTCCTGCATTTGGTAGGTCTTCATTGAGGCCACACTCATTAGTTGCAGTCTCTAGCAAAGTGACCAGCTCCAGTCCTCTTGACCATTTTTCTTTTTCTTCAACGACTGAAGGATTTTCATTTTTTGATACACTTTCGCATTCGCAACTCTTTCACATTCACAGCTCATCCAGTTTTTTAATTTCACATGTCAATTTCATTAGTCAATTTCGCTACACTTTCCTTCCTACCCTGTGTTTCCTCTTAAACAAGGTCTGAGATGATATATGGCATTCTCAACCTCCCTTTTCCTGCACAGTTATTCTCCCAAGCACCTTCTGTTGTTTAATAGTCTCCTCCAGCAATCCATCCACATAAATTTGGATCGGGGGAAGTTCTATTCGTTCCATCATTGTTTGCTGCAGTACGAGGCTTCAGAAGCCTTTCAAGAAGTCCATTGCGCCATTAAAATTGGTCCAATCACTATTGGATATTTACACTGCCGCCAAAAACTTGAACCTTTCCCCAAACTTGACACAAAAACATGAGCATAAACCGTCATTAAATTATAATGGTATCGACACCACCTACTTGGTCCCTCAGCCTTACTAGTTTGAACCTAACAATCTTAACTGTAAAATATCATATCTTGTTTGAAGGATTAACGCCTAATAGGTAAACAACAAACATTCACAAAATCATTATACTGGCTATGTGTTTTCATGATAGGTTGATCAGTAATACATACCTCCCACATATGAAGTGGTTCCATCTGCAAGCAACTTATTCCTTCGAACCCATCTTTACTCTATCCTTTAATATTGGTCGGACAAAAGTGGATCCAATTTCACTTCCTTTTATCTGCAAACAAGAGAAATACATTTGATGTAAAACAAGAGAAGAACAAAAAGAACATTACAAAAGGGTAACACAAAATTGAGTGAATTAACAAATGACCAATCTGATGCAACAGACTACCTATCTGTTCAATCGATGAGGCATCTGTTGTAATAGATGGATGGCATGTTACAACAGATGGTTTATCTGTTGGAATAAATCAAACCAGCCTTGCTACTGGTTTGATTTCTTCAAACAGTTGCTCCGTTTGTACAAAAGGGTAACACAAAATTGAGTGAATTAATAGATGACCAATATGATGCAACAGATTACCCATCTATTCAACCGATAAGTCATCTGTTGCAACAGATGAATGACATATTGCAACAGATGGGTCATCTATTGGAATAAATCAAACCAGCCTTGCTACTAGTTTGATTTTCTTCAAACAGTTGGTCCGTCTATTTCAACAACCGATTCATCAGTTGCAACAATTAAGGAAACTGTTGCAACACCACCAATAACAACATTAACAACAAAGAAACAACACTATATGTTCCAACATCATCACAACACAAACACCATATGTTCCAACACGACCACTACCCCCAACAACAGCACCACCAAAGTAACAAACAAAAGACATAAAAAAAACTATTTTGACAACAAGACCTTTTAAGTTCTCCCAACAGATAACTTTTTTTTTTGCATATTTTAATAAAAATAACATTTCATTTATTCAAGACTTAAAAGTCACCTTTCCTTCAATTTTGTCAATAAATAGAAAACTGGTAATGGGTAAATCATTAATAGCAACAAATGTAAATATCTAATTTAAATGAGATACAAATAAGAAGACGAGATGGAAAGAGCAATAATGAACTATACCTGCAATGTCAAAAAAGCAAAGAAATCAGAATATCTAGTTCAGTTGAGAAAAGATATTGATCAGTTGAGATCCAAAAGGATCTTCATTCGAAAGAAAAGAGAAAAGAGAGGAAAAAAGGAAAGAAAGAGAATTGAGAATAAAAAAGAGAGAGATGAGTTGAGTTTCTCGGCTCAAGTTTATGGCTGAAGGAGAGAGTATTCTACTCCATCTGTTTCATATTAGTTGAGTTGGTCCCTATAGACTTGACATATCCATTAAGAATAATATTTATTAGAGGTCTATTTTTTTACCAAATTAGCCTTATTAATTATGCTTTGAAAATATAAATTTGAATATGTACAACTTGTTTAGTCATTTAATGATAAGGGTATTATTAGAAGAACATATTAAAATTCTCTTGATTTCATCATTGGGACAACTATATTGAAGAAAATATTTTTAGAAAGAGGGTCAACTAAAATGAAATGAAGAGAGTAGATATGGATTTTAAATGTTCATTAATAACCTTTGAGGGGCACAAGGAGACGGTGACATTGAAAATACCAAATAAGACTACTCTCTGAGGAGATTTTTAAGTTATCCAAGTAATATTTTTTACCGCCTTAGTATTTTATCTATTTTATCTCGGACAGAAAATACCTAAATTTCTTTAAAAAAAAGGATCTTAAAATATCAAAGTCATACTTTGCAACAGATGACAATTTCTTTTTGAATATTTCCAAAGCTCGGTCATCTGTCGCAACAGATGGCAACACCTGTTTATAATTTACAACAAATGAGTAATATGTTGCAACAGATGACTTAATATGTTTGATTATATGCAACGGAAAATACATCTGTTGCAGCAGATTGAACATTTGTTTTACACAATTTCAATTGAGTTTATATATTAGACTAATACCTTAATTGATTAATCTAGGACCAGGGACGAGTTCTCATAGGGTCAACTACAACTTCGATTGAGTCTTTTGGCAATTGCATGATGAGAAGGTCTTGCGTTTCTCCCGACCATAGTCGTCGATCGATCACTCTGAGCTGAACCAATTCTTATTACCTTATGTGTTCAACTAATACCTTAATTGATTAATATAGGACCAGAGACGAGTTCTCATAGGATTAACTACAACTTCAATTGCTTCTTTTAGTAATTGCATGATGAGAAGGTATTGCGTTCCTCCCGACCAGAGTCATCGATCAATTACTCTGAGCTGAACCGATTCTTATTACCTCATGTGTTCAACTAATACCTTAATTGATTAATATAGGACCAGAGACGAGTTCTCATAGGGTCAACTACAACAGATGGCGACGTCTATTTGATAATTTACAACAGATAGGTAATCTGTTGCAACAGATGACTTAATCGATTTGATAATTTACAAAAGATTGGTAACTGTCGCAACAAATGACCTAATTTGTTTGATAATTTACGACAAATGAGTAATATGTTGCAACAGATAACTTAATCTGTTTGATTATATCCAACAGAAAAGACAGTTGTTGCAATAGATTGAACATTTGTTTTTATACAATTTCAATTGAGTTCATATGTTAGACTAGTACCTTAATTGATTAATCTAGGACTAGGGGTGAGTTCTCATAGGGTCAACTACAACTTTAATTGAGTCTTTTGGCAATTTCATAATGAGACGGTATTGCGTTCCTCTCGACCAGAGTCTGCGATCATTCACTCTGAGCTAAACCAATTCTTATTACCTCATGTCTTCACCTAATACCTTAATTGATTAATCTAGGACCATGGACGAGTTCTCATAGGGTCAACTACAGCTTCAATTGAGTCTTTTAGCAATTGCATGATAAGAAGGTATTGTGTTCCTCCTGACCAGAGTCATTGATCGATCACTCTGAGCAGAACCGATTCTTATTACCTCATGTATTCAACTAATACCTTAATTGATTAATATAGGACCAGGGACAAGTTCTCATAGGGTCAACTACAACAGATGGCGGCACCTATTTAACAAAGTTTTAAAATCCTATTGATATTAATATGTACAGTAATGAAATTCCAACAACTGAAAGAACATCGAACAAAAAAGATTCTAAAACTATATCTACCAGAGTTCTACACAACTAAATAGTTTATGGCCTTGTTAGCAAATGAGAAATCTTGTCGCAATGCCTTTTGGCTCTCAACAGTTTCTTGATGTTCATACTATGGGCTCGAGTTATAAATTATATTGATGTCTTTGGTAGCACATATGGTTCCGCTTGTAAATATTTTTGAATTACAAGTGGATACTTCCATATCTAGTGATTGGATTTCACATATTTGCTTTGCTCACAGAAATTACCTTATTTTGATAATTTCTTTTGTGAATAACACTGGAGTTTTGAGTTTTTTCAAGTAAATATATAAATAGGTGATTGAACTAAAGATTTAAGCACAAGTACTCAACACTTATGCTATTTTAACAATAAAAATCGTCGACCTAGAAGGAAAGGGACACTCTGCAAAAACTTGATGTTTTTTCTTTACTAGGTCTTAGCATCACGAATCCAGATTAACTGGGGCGTTGATACAGATATCATAAATTTAATGAGAAAAAAAAAGGTATTTCATTCTAAACAAATTGTCCAATTAGGTCCCTCAACATTTCAATATCTTATAATTATACTCAGAGGTGGATTTAGAATTTGTATGTTTCGGATGCCAAATTATTCAAATAGGATAAATGGTTGGTTTTTTAAATTTTGGGTTGCGGTTCGAATTATTTATCTTTTTCAACTTTTATAGACAAATTAGTCGAATATGGACATAGTAATATTCTCTTTCAAGATATTCTGAGATTCAAGATACCTAATTAGTCCAATTTCTTTTTTACGAATAAGAGAAATTATTCTCTAAAACTTTGAGAAATAAAAAAAAATCATGTTAAAAAATCAAATTTTGTAAAACCATTTAATACTGTTAGTTGAATATATTCATATTCATTAGCTTTATGTGTTATTATTGGTATATAGTTCAGAAGGAGTAAAAATTATAGTTTCAACATAGTTATCTTCTCTTAGCACAAACATTAGTGAAAGATTAAACTAATTTTTTAAATTTAAAATATTTAAGTATAATAATAATCATTTTTAAAAATTAATTTTTTAAAACAATTTACTATTTGAATATATGTTATTAATATTATTGTAACAATTTAAAATTTAATATTCATTCATATGGGATATACAGAATACTTGTATCAACAGATTGATAGTACTTAATAAAAAGAATGTAAAAAAGTTAGGAATTAATTAAAGCAAAAATATGAGCAGTAAAGAATAGAACTTTAAAAAAAGTTAAGGAAAAAGCAAAAGAATAAAAGAGTGTTGAAGTCCATCAGCAACAAGCTTTATAGAAGAAAAAAATAAAAAGCAAGAAGACTGTGTTGCTAGAAGGCTTCAAACTTGCGTCAGTCGGGTGGCATGAAGCTCCATTTGCCACTCGCGTCATTTAACTATTTGATCTTTCGAGTGGCAAGTTTAACTTATATCATACTTCTTATATATATATATAGAGAGAGAGAATTACATAAATATTAATAACATATTTAATAATAAACATATATATATATATATATAATAAACAGGTAGTAGGATATAGTAAGTGAATATATATATAAATTATAAGCAGATATAACAATAATAAACAGAGATATTAAGCAGATATAATATGTATATAATATAATATAATAAGCAGAGACTAGTATTTATATATATAAGCAATATAAGTCTAAGTATATATATATATATATATATGTTAGTAAGTATATATAAGTAGTATATATATGTTAGACAAGTGGATATAATTAGTATAATAAAATAGACAGATAAATATAACAAGTAAATTATTATAACAAGTTATTAAAGCAGGTAACTAATTTTTTAAGTTATTAAAGCAGATGAGTAATATTAAGATTTTAAAGCAGAAATATCGTGAGTTGTTTTAATATGGTGTAAAATCTTACTCAGTACTCCCTCCTTCGTTGTCCTTAGTCCAGTGTAAGTGTTTAAGTCATAAAGGTCCAAGTGTATTTTCTCCCAAAATATATTATTTTTGCATTTTTTGAGTTTTTGAGTTTTTTTTTTTAATTTTTATACCCTGTTCATCTCTTTCTCTTCAGTTTTAGGTATTTTAGCAAAACCTTCTTTAATCACACCCTGGGAGAATAACAACAGTCATTTTTTCAATCTTCTTCGGACTTTCCAAATCCCTAGGAATTTACAGATTAATCAATCGTTATTGCTAAAACACCGAGAGAGTAACCATATACTGAGGGTATTTTTATAAGTGATTTACAAATTTTATAAGATCAGGAAAACTATCGAAAAATCGCCGGTGATCCAGATCTTAATAATAAAACATATGTGAAGGAAAATATAAACTTAATTAATTCAAACATAATTTACAAACTTGGGAGAGAATTACAAAGACCTATGTAACTACTACTTACATGTCTTAAGAAAGAAGTGAGGTTTCCCTTTCGGGAGTCCCCTGAAGACTTGACAGCTACCGGAAAATGAAGAACTAAGAAAACTTTTCACACTTTTCACACACTTTTTTTTTTTTTTGAAGTAACTTACAAACTTTGGAAACTAAGAACTTTAAGAAAAGCTAAGAACTTTATGAAAACTTTCTCACTCTTGATTTTCTCTCTCTCTCTGGTACACCTATTTTAATATGCTTTCCAAATTCTAAGGTATTTATCATATAATCTGGACTATAATAAAAAAGTCCTCCATTATTAGTCATGTCTACTTTAGTTATTCCTATTATAGATCTTTAAGTGTCTGACCATCTATTATCATATATTGTGATTAATACTTTAGTTCCTAAATTTTTTCTAGTTAAACCTTTTATGCCTATCACTATTAATCCCATGTGCATAAGATTCATGTCTAATTTTATGATTTCTTTTAAAGAGTCTGAGCTTATTAAATTTATGCTACAACTATTTTCTCCGATAACACACATTTGTTCTTCTCTATAATGCCTATATAGTTGTGCTCTTGAAAACATTCCTTCATTATATAATGTTCTTACATTTAACAATTTTAATTTATTTTGTCGGAATAATTGTATTTCTTTATCTACGTTTATTACCTCTTCTAACTGTTGTCTTGAAGTCATTCTTGGTTTATTTATTATTTTTAATAGCACATTATTTGCTAAATTGTTTTGTGTAAAACTTGATCTTTGTCTACTTGGGGATGCTGAAAAAAGGTCCATGATTTTGGCTTAATTGGTATAGTTATTTTAGCTTCTTTTAATTCTTTTTGAGGGGTTATTTCTAACCTTTTTAGTTGTTCTATTGATTTTTCTATATTTTTATCTTGACTGTCTTTTTGTTTTTGTTTTTCTAGGGTTTCTTTTTCTAGGTTCTTATTTAGTTCTAATAGTAACAAAATTATAATATTATTTTATTTTATGATTAACG
This sequence comes from Capsicum pubescens, assembly GCA_030864215.1. Taxonomy (NCBI): domain Eukaryota; kingdom Viridiplantae; phylum Streptophyta; class Magnoliopsida; order Solanales; family Solanaceae; genus Capsicum; species Capsicum pubescens. Next base: position 371,874,816 of record CM061548.1, on the reverse strand, counting down.
AGTCTGCTTTTCCCTGGGGTTGATGGTTTGATAATCCTTCGGGATTTGGTTGGATCTGTGCTGCTTTTTTTAATATTGCTAGATAAAGTTTATCTTGGAGTATATAATTCATGAGAGTATTATATTTCTTATTTTATTAATTTCTTTTTGTATTTCTTGTAATACTAGCCTTATTTCAAGATTTTTCAAATTATCTTTGTCTTTATTAATTAAATCTTTGAATTTCTTTTCTAATTTTGCTTGTTGGTTCTTTAAGAAATCAAAATTTAATTCTATTTTATCTAACAATTTCTTTTATTTGTTTTGCAGGTCTTCTAATATCTCTAGAGTTTTTAATATTTTTGTATTTTCTTGTTGAGTCTTTTCTCCTAGGTTTATTATAAAATCTGTAATAGTATTTAATTGTGAATTTTCTCCATGTAAAGTATGTTCTCCGATTATTTCTAGCTTATCTAGGATTTGTATTATTTTTTCTAAGTCTTTTTGATCTTTTATTACTCATATCTGTTGTATACCTTTCTTAAAATTGTATAATTCTAAATAAATATTTAAAAATATTTCTAGCTCTTCTTTCTCTGCCTTTTGTTTTATTTCTTCATATAAAAACCAATATCTATCTCGTATATTATTAGCAAAAGAATGTCTTTTCATTTATTATTATTTCTAAACTTAAGATGTTTTATTAAATGATATTCTAATTCAGATATTGTAGTAATTAGTTTATCCAAGGTTATAGGGTCTTCTTTTGTAGTATTAAGTCTTTTATATTCTATGTATAAACTATATAAATTGTTTTCAATTTTTTTTAATGATTTTGTATTTTTAGGTGGTATATCCACTTAATATATACCGCCTTATATTATATTATTTTAAAATAAGTATTAAAATATCCACTTATTAATAGGGTCTATTAAATATCGTGAGTTTGTTTACAGTTTCTTTTTGTTTTGAAGAAGGAAAAAGATTAGACAGTAATCAATGTTGTTTTTGTAAATGGTTTTCAAGTAAAAATAAAAGGGCAAAATGTAGAAAATGTTATAAGGAAGCATGCATAAAATGTATAGAGAAAGCATCAGAAATCTTAGAAACTCCAAAATCAAACCGTAATTTAAATAAATTTTACAACAAGCAACCAATAACCAGAACAACAGAAGATAGAATATTAGAATTAGAAGAAAGACTAAAAAGACTAGAGATAAGAATATACAGTAAAAATATAATTAAAGAAGAAGACTTAGTAGAGGTAGAGTTATTAAATATATCTGTTGAAAGTAATAAGAAATCAATGAATGTACCATTTGAAGAAATGGTAGGTAATGAAGAAAAGAAAATCAGTACAGTCAAGGTTTTAGCGAGAATAAAAATTCAAGACTATGAGTTCGAGACTTTAACTATAGTTGATTCAGGATGTACAAGGAGCATTTTAAATAGCAGAATTTTACCAGCAAAACTAATTAAAAAATTGTCAAAACCTCAAGAATCCATGCAAATGGACGGAATATATAATACCTATACAGACTATATACCAAAAGCAAAAATAAGTTTTATTAATACTTGTGAAAAATTCTACCAACCATCATATACACTTAGTGAAATACTAGTTAGAGATTTAAACATAAAAGCAGACTTTGTGTTAGGATTAGATTTTATGGTACAAAATAATGGAGGATGTCTAGTTACAAAAAATTGGGTAATATTCGTCAGTAATATCACTCACTCACCAGTACAGACACAACCTACTTTAACTAAATATCGCCTTCTTAAGGATAAGCCAGAGGAAAGCTTAGATAACCAAATAAAATCCAAAATATCACTAGAATGTGATGAAGGAGAAAATTATACATGTAATGATAATAAAAAGGCAACAATGTATGAGGAATTACAAGATTTATTAGTAGTAGAAGAAATAGAAAAAAACTATACTTTAATAGAAATAGATACAAAATTATACAATTTTAAGAAAGGTATACAACAGATAAGAGTAATAAAAGATCAAAAAGACTTAGAAAAAATAATACAAATCCTAGATAAGCTAGAAATAATCGGAGAAAAACCCTTGCAACATTGGGACTCCAATCAAATTACCTGCAAATTAGAAATAATTAATCCAGAATATACTATAAAAACAACATCTATAGAAGCTACAAATGAAGACCTTAAAGATTTTGAAATACAAATAAAAGAGCTACTAGAATTTGGAATAATTAGAAGATCTACATCAAGACATAGGTCAGTAACTTTCATAGTAAGAAATCATAGTGAAATAGTGAGAGAAAAAGTTAGAATGGTAATAAATTAAAAAAGACTAAATGATAATACTGTAATGGATGGATATAAGTTACCAGACAAAACAGAATTGATAAATAGAATACAAGGAAGAAAAGTATTTAGTAAATTTGATTGTAAATCTGGATATTGACAGATTAAAATGCATGAAGATAGTATAGAATGGACAACTTTCACATGTCCAGAAAGACATTTTGAATGGCTGGTCATGCCTTTTGGATTAAAGACGGCTCCTTCAATTTTTCAAAGAAAAATGGATAGTATTTTTAGAGACTATAAAATTTTTGTATTAGTTTACGTAGATGATATTTTAGTTTTTTGTAATAATATGAGAGAACATTTAGGACATTTACAATAAGTCTTTAAATTATTTGTAGATAATGGAATAATAATAAGTAGAAAGAAAATGGAATTATATAAAAATAGTATTAATTTTTTAGGAGTAGTTATTGGAGATGGTAGAATAAAATTACAACCACACATAGCTAAAAAAGTCTTAGAAATGCCAGATAAGTTAGACAAAATTAAAGATTTACAAAAATTCTTAGGATTATTAAATTCTGCTAGAGCTTTTATAAAAGATTTAGGAAAAGTAACAGGACCACTATACTCTAAAACAGGATCTACAGGTAAAAAATCCTTCAATACTGAAGACATAAAACTAGTCCAACAACTTAAAAACATGATACAAGACATCCCAGACTTAACATTACCTTTAGAAATAAATTATTTAATAGTCGAGAATGAAAGCCTTTTAGGATGGGGAGCAGTATTAAAGGCAAAATTCAATAAATACAACGATAAAAAGGATGAAAAAATTTGTGCTTATTCAAGTGGAAAATATAAAGAAAAGGGAAAACTAAATAGCATAGATGCGGAGACACCAACAGTAATTTACAGTTTAAATAGTTTTAAACTTTATATATTAAATAAGCCCGAAATATTAGTAAGGACAGACTGCGAGACTATAGTAAAGTTTTACCAGAAGATAAAGAATAAGAATAGTAGTAAAAGGAGATGGTTAAATTTCCTAGATGCTACTTCAATTTATAATATTGTTTTAGAACATATTAAAGGAAAAGATAATAATTTAGCAGATCAACTAAGTAGAATAATTAAAGAAGACAACTAATGATTTTTGTTTCAGTATGAATACAGGAAAAGGAAAAGGCAAGGCAAAAGCCTCATCACCCCAAGACTATCTAAAGACACTAATGAGCAACACTCGTTTCAGACCACTTACGATGCTAGAACAGTCAAAATTAGATAGAATAATTTTTGGACCCCACAACTTGGTATGCTACAAACCATCCAACTTAACTTTCAGACGAAAGTCAGACGTACAAGTGGATAAGCCGCAGATATGTCTACTAGACAATTTATGGATAGCTTATAATAGAAGTGACTTTAATCATTTTATTTCAGTTCTAAATGCATTAAGTTACTATTTTACTGAGAAAAATACTACTAACAAGTTTAAATTCTATGTTGTTCTCAGAGGACAGTAACACGGAGTGTTCCAGACTTGGATAGAGGTAATGAACTCCATAAAAGATTATAGAACACCTCTTTATAAAGGTTTTTATAACCTCTCAGAGACTCTAGACTATGTCCGAAGAAATCTGGGACCAAATTATTTTATTACTTCAGCTTTAAGATCAGAAACACAAAAAATACCTCAATATAATATTAACAAAGACACAGACAAAATTATATTTTGTGATCATTGTTCCTCTATGATCGAAGCTTTTCAAAGACTAAATCAAGCCAATGAAATTTTGAAACAAGATAATGAAAACCTTGTAAAAGAAAAAGGAAAGATGTTAGAACATATAAGTATTTTACAAGACCGTATAAAAATTCTTCATTTTGAACTTTCACAACAGACTTAGCCAATTTATGAGACCCAGCCAAAGAGTTCTCCATCTTCTTTTAAAATGGAAAAACCCACTGTATCGGATAATGATACAGCTAGTCCAGCTCAAACGTTAGCTGGTAAAGACTTCTCAAATCCGTTAATGGGTTTGCATTCCCCAATGAATGCAGCAAGACCCACTGTATCGGGTAATGATACAGCTAGTCCAGCTCAAACGGTAGCTGGTAAAGACTCATAAAATCCGTTAATGGCTGACACTTTATCAAAAAGTGTAGGGAGAATACTCCCAGCTAGTTTTAAAAATACAGGTACTCAAACAATAGATGAAGGAAGTTCTTCTCAAAATAAGAAGGGATTTTCATTAAGAAAAAAGAAAAATAAAAAAAAATATAGAAAAAATAATAGCAGACTCAATAAAAAAGTTGTTAGCAGAACAATCGCCTAAAGAGATATCTATAAATCCAGAACCACCAGAACAAAGACCCAGAATTTCTTTAATTCCAAGAGAAGAGACAAGAACTGGAACAAGACTAGGATTATCAGCGGAGACAGTGATGAATATGAATAAGAATACAACTCAGCCATGAATCAATTTGCCCAAGATCCAAACGCAGACGACGATTCATGAATGGAGTTTGACTCAGAGGCTTTACATAATTTGGATACGTAAGCAATGACGATATCTACAAAAGACAAAATTACAGACGTATGCAATATCTGATAAATAAATGAACGGACAAGAGTTAAGAGACGCCAGGCCCACCCAACTTGTAAAGTCTTGCAAAAAGTCTTCTTAAGCATATTTTATAAAGGATTTGAAGTCCAAAAAATGCCTATAAATAGCACCTAAAAGATGACTTCAAAAGGTGTACCAAAGAGAGAGAAAAAATCAAGAGTGAGAAAGTTTTCATAAAGTTCTTAGTTTCCTAAGTTTGTAAGTTACTTCAAAAAAAAAAAAAAGAGTGAAAAGTATGAAAAATTTTCTTAGTTCTTCATTTTTCGGTAGCTGTCAAGTCTTCAGGGGACTCCCGAAAGGAAAACCTCACTTTTTCCTTAAGACATGTAAGTAATAGTTAAATAGGTCTTTGTAATTTTCTCCCAAGTTTGTAAATTATGTTTAAATTAATTAAGTTTATATTTTCCTTCATATATGTTTTATTATTAAGATCTAGATCACCGATGGTATTCCGACAGTTTTTCTGGTCTTATAAAATTTGCAAATCACTTATAAAAATACCCCCAATATATGATTACTCTCTCAGTGTTTTAGCAATAACGATGGATTAATCTGTAAATTCTTAAGGATTTGGAAAGTCTGAAAAAGATTGAAAAAAGGACTGTTGTTATTCTCCCAGGGTGTGATTAAAGAAGGTTTTGCTAAAATATCTAAAACTGAAGAGAAAGAGATGAATAGGGTATAAAAATTAAAAAAAAAATTCAAAAATTCAAAAAATGCAAAAATAATATATTTTGGGAGAAAATACACTTGGACCTTTATGACTTGGATACTTACACTGGAATAAAGACAACGAAGGAGGAAGTACTGAGTAGGATTTTACACCATATTAAAATAAACTCACAATATTTCTGCTTTAAAATCTTAATATTACTCACTTGCTTTAATAACTTAAAAAATTAGTTACCTGCTTTAATAACTTGTTATAATAATTTACTTGCTATATTTATCTGTCTATTTTATTATACTAACTATATCCACTTGTCTAACATATATATACTACTTATATATACTTACTAATATATATATATATATATATACACACACTTAGACTTATATTGCTTATATATATAAATATTAGTTCCTGCTTATTATATTATCTTATATACATATTATATCTGCTTAATACCTTTATTTATTTTTGTTATATCTACTTATAATTTATATATATATTCATTTACTATATCCTACTACTTGTTTATTATATATATATATATATATCTGTTTATTATATCTTACTACCTGCTTATATCTAAAAATTTAGAAGATCTATCATATGAGATAATCGTACGTGTCAAATGATTGGAATGTGTGGCTACTAAATATGTCTGACTAGATCAATTCTTGGTGGAAAAATGTACCAACCATGATATACGATTCAGAGCTAATATATCCTCCATTAAAAAAATGGTTCATTTAAACCTTTTTTATTACACAAATGGTTAAGGTATATCTTTTTGGCTGACAGAAGTATTAAAAAAAATATATAAGCCAAATGTGGATATATTTAATCTTTCTCCCAAAGTTTAAGGTACACTTAATTGTACTCACACGTAGTATTTTTTATCTTCTTTAATTCAATAGCTTATAATCAAATTTAATTTTCTCTCATTTTCTTGTTAAATGTACGATAGATCTCCTGGAAAAAAATTAATGCAGATACAACGAATTTTGTAATTTGATCACAAGGAAATTTTGGAAATAATAAAGAATCTTGTGATATTGACAGACTTATTTAATTTAAACCATCTCTTGATTTTTATCATTATTGAACAATGTTTATGTCCTTCGTCAATGCACATTAATGTGCAATTTTCATAAATTCCACTATTATACTCTTTAATTATCCTCTCTCTTAAATTTTTAAATAATTTTTTTCTTTCTAGGATTTTAGTTATTCATATTCATAACTGAGCGTTGATATACATTAGTATCTTATATATTAAATAACTATTTAAGCGATATTTAAGGAAATAACATATCTTCCTTTAATGTGGAACACAATTAACACCATATCTATTAATGTGTGATTAATGAAGCCCTTAAATTCTGTAACAACTTTTCAATTTTAAAAATTTCAAACACCAAATCAATTAGCACGATAAAAAAATCTCACTTAGGATCATTCAAGCTCTGTTTTCTCAAGCTCTTCTTTTTCAAAGTTTTGAAGCTCTGTTTTTCATCAAATTTTATCAAGAAGATGAACATTGCAATTCTCTTGAGTCATTTCGATGTCTCAAATTCATGGTTGCATGAACTATCGATATGCAAAGAATGAGATGGAACTTCTTTGATTTGGTATTTTATTCCTTGTAAAGTTTTTACAATGCATATCAATATTAATTAAATCTAAAAGCAAAATTAATCATTTAAGGAGCAAAATAAACTGGCTTGTTCATAAATATGTCTGATATACATAACTATACATAACTATGCAATAGATCAGATTTGAAATACCATCAGTTATTCCATTCTTATACATAACATAGTTATGTATCAAGAGTAGAATAATTGTAGTTATGTCAAATTTGATACATAAAATCATTATGTATATGGATACTCATATACATAGTATAATTATGTATCATAAGTGAAAAAACATCATGACAACAGGAACCCCCATCAATACACATAATAATGATATGTATCAGATAGTTTAGAAGTAATTCATCATATACATCACATTGTTATGTATAACGAATAGAATAACAATAAATTTCAAACGGTGTCTGCAACCCTATACATAACTAATCTATGTATCAGGATTGAAATAACAATAGTTGATACTTTATACCTGTGTATTAGAATATGAAAATTGACAAGAATGTGCAGATTTAGCAACAAAGCCTTTGACCTATGGAAGACGGATTCAAACATATACAAAACCCCAAAAAAGCATCTAAAAAATACTAGGCTAAAGCAATCTATAGGTCCTCAAACTTGTTTCGAAAATTCACTTAGACCCCTCAACTAAGGCATGTACCTATCAGGCCCCTAACCTCCTAAATTTTGATTCATTCAAGCCTTTTTTACACAATCAGCAAAAGGTACATAGAACGTGTTTGTGTAACACACTCGCGTTACGTGGCATAAATAACCAGTTAAAAATGAACATGTGGCAAGAAGATTTTTAAAAAATAACCATAAATTAAAAATAAAAGCAAAAATAATTTATTATATAAAGAAATATTTAATATAAACAAATTCAAAACCCAACCCAACCCAACCCCTTCCCCCAAAAATGCCCCCACCCCCGCACCCCCCTCCCTACCCCACAAAAAAAGAAAAAGAAAAAATTCATTAATTTTACACATCACAGAATATGTAAAATTTATTAAAAATTTAAACTTAAATTATTTATTAATACAGTATTTATTAATAATTTTCTAATTAAAAAAAAAAAGAAAAAACCCACCACACCCAGTTGTCTTCTTCAAGGCCCCCGTCCGGTCCGTCATCTTCAAACACAACTTCACCCACCCCACACATTCCGCCATCTTCTCCTATTCCTAACCATAATCAATGAAAATTAATAAGACTTGAAAGTTGTAATGGTAATCTCCATTTTTTTCGGTAAAAAAGGACGACGACAATGGTGGCAATGATAATCTCCCTTAATTGGTATTTTTTCGTTGAGGACAACAACATACTATTCTATAATGGTAATCTCCATTTTTTCCGGTGAAAAAAGACGACATCAATAGTGGCAATGGTAAAACACAACGGCAAAGATATTTGGCCGGTGAAATATCTTATGCGCGAGTTGGTTGAGAAAGAAGACCTTTTAAAAAAATTAAAATGATCGGATGGCCTTTTGAGGTCTGGGTGAGGAAGAAGACTTTTAAAAAAAAAATTAAAATGGCCAGATGGCCTTTTGAGGAAGAAGAGCTTTCCAAAAAAACATTAAAATGCCCAGGTGGCCTTTCTTTTCTATTTAAATTTTAGCTTTATTTTTTGAATGACATGTCAATATTTAATTGGCTTGTCAAAACTTTTTTTTTGGCTCCATGCGCCTATTTTGAGTAAAAAATACACGGAGTGTCATATAAGTAAAAAAATTCTAATTGAATCAAAATTCGAGGGGGTTAGGGACTTGATAGGTACAGGCCCTAGTTGATGGGGCTAACTGAATTTTTGAAACAAGTTTGAGGGTCTGTCGATCTCTTAAGCCTTTAAAACATTTCAAGTTTTCCCCTATTGTACTAGCTATATAGCTACTGGTTTTAGTCTCGTCAATTTATTTGTAAGCAATAATTTTTTTTGCATGGTTCAATGGTAATCAATCCATTGATTCATGAGAGTAAAATAATCATTATCGTGAACACTATGACATATATAAGAAGTAATAAATATTTTATCATCAAATTTACTAAATAAGCAACGAAGAAGATGACAATGTTCAACTTGAAATATAAAAATATCATTTTTAATTATATTTCGTGAAAACCTTTAAAAGAGGGATTATATACTCATTGAATATAATGAATAAAATTGGGGTGTGAAGAAAAACTAAAAGACAAACCCATAACATCAATCATTTTCACAAATTCTTCTCTATCTACATCTTCACTATATGTCGATGAAGAGCTTGGGCTAGTCGGATTATACATGTTTAAATGAGTCTGAATCATATTACCTCCTACGGATTCTTCCGGCGATGATGTATCATTTTCTTTTTTTTTGCCTTAGCCTCATTTTCTAGATGAATAAATTCTTTATTACATTTACTCAAATGTTTACTTAGCAAGCCTGTCCTGCCATTATTTTTTTCGATCAAATATTTCATAACTCTCTTGCATTTATTATAAGTACCGATATTTTTGCCCTATCATGCTCCATCAATTTTCAAACTAAAGACCTTTTAGGACGAACGATACCTTTGACCCTAGTAAATTTCGGTAAAGAGAAAACTTTTTCACCGTCTTCGATAATTTTGTAATCGGATTAATAGGGGCAGGGGTTTCACCTAACTCTTGTTCTTCTATATCTTCTTCTTCCGGTAAGTCTTTCTCAAAATTATTATAACGCCTACTTAGGATCTCATGATCTAATTTTATACCGACACCAACATCAAAATCGTTAGACTGCGATAAAGAAATTTCTTGAAACCACCAAAGGATGCAGATAAGGCTGCTCCTTCCTTAACCAGAGGTCTCGATTTCGAGCCTTGGGTATGAAAAAATTCTTGGTAGGGAGCGGTTCCCTCGAATGGGCCTTACGCGGTGTGAATTCAAATTAATCGGGCTCCAATGCGAGTACCGGACACCGAATGAGAAATCAAAAAAAAAATCTTGAACATTACTAAATCTTTGGCGGTAATGAATTAATAGTAGCACTATTTTTTTACTTTTACGAATTATCAAAAATTATTGTTTTACCACTATTATTTTTATTGACATCCATAATTAAATTTAAATATAGCTAAAATATTAAAATAAATAATATAAATATTATAATCAAAATAATAATGAAAGAAAACAAATATAGATACTAAAAAATAAAAATATATAGATTAAAGTAAATAAACAGAGAGATTAAAGTTGGAACGAATATATCGAACGCCTGTGTAAAAGCAGACGTATACCAAATGTCAATTTAAAAGATGATAATTGACGTTTGTAATATCTTCAAAAAATCTCCAACCCCAATTAGCTAATACAATAATTATAAATATTAAGAGAATAATAAAGAAATTTTTAGAGTTTAATATATTAGAGAGAGTATAAGATTGAGAATATTGATAAGAAAAAAATAGGTATAAGGGGTATTTATAGTGAAAATTTGATAAGGGAGATAGTGGGGTACTTTCATGGGGGTGGTGTGTGGGGTGGTCTGTTTTGGGACTTAAAATAGCTGTTGGTTGGCCTCCCCAACAGCTGCCAACGGCTATATTAACGTTACTTTAATAAAAAGAATAAATTAAAATCCGACCGTTTACCGATCCGATGTCGGAACGAAACCGGGTCAATCGGTACCGAGTCTATCAAAAAAGTCGACGGTCTGCATTGGTATTGGATTTTGAACCCATTGAATCTCGGGGTTACCGGTACCGTAGTGCTCCGTACTCAAAACCGTGGCCGAAATCGGATTGTTTCGGTGAAGGTCCGGTCCGTTGCCACCCTTAATCGAAGGACAGGATTTTTTTTATTTAAGTTGGTTAATTCCTTTATTAATAACTTCATACTATAAGTTTTTCAGCTTTTAAGGTTCTTATTCAACTTTTAAATTTTTTCATAATTTGACAATCATTCGGGAGAAATATATTAATTCTATCATGTTTTTTTGAGACAAAATTTTTAAGGGTTTTAACATTTTTTTTTAATGATTATAACATTTTCTGTATAAGCTGTAGAATAGATAAAATCATTGATAAGAATTGTGGAGTGGTAAGTAACTTTACATATCCAATGTTTGAGCCTTGAGTATGAATTCGTCATAGTTAGAAAATAACATTTAATTAGGCACACAAATATAAACATCAGATATCGAATAAAAATAAATAGATGATTATAATTTCTTTACAATAATTTCAGTGGTTTTTTCTTTATGACCGAGTAAAGCGAGGCTATGTTGACGAGTTAAGGAAAAAAGAAACTTATTTTCATCGTCATCAGAAAATAGAAAGTAATGCAGGTCAATCAAGGGTAAAAGAGTCATTTCAAACCTGTGTTCTATTCCATTCCAAATCTTAAAAACATCCAAACTCTTTCTTTGTTCTTCACGGTTGTTGTCAACTGTACGAAAAATATACAGCTAAGATTTATTTTGATGAATGATAAAATTGGTCAATATTGCTTGCCTGATAAATATGTGGCGGTACAACAAAGAAAAGCAACAAGTATTCTTCTTCAATATCATATTATCAACCAGGTGCTGTAACTTTTACAACTTTGTCATTTTAGCTCTATCATCTGTAATGTACTCAACACAAACACAATGAATTAATAAATTGCTGAAGGAATTTTATTGATAGATGAGTCAACGATTACAATCTAGCTACACTACAACTCCATAGATGACTTCAAGCTTTTGAATACATATAATGAAGTTTAGGGTGGGTGAAGAATAAGAAGAAGGAAGGACGGAAGGAAGGAAGGAGAGGAAGAAGAATCTAGAGAGAGAATTTTCGGGTGAAGGATACCGGTAAATCAATAACTGTCTTTGCTTGGTGGATCTCTAGGTATTTATTAACATGAAGCTGGATCTTGACAACTGGCTCCTAGCTGGACGAATATGATGCATTGACATGAATAGCTAACTACTAATCTTGGCCCTTGCTAGTTCTGCTCATTAAACGCGTGCCTCCTACGTGACCCATTTACTTTGGATCATTACAATCCTTCCCACTTGAAATTGACCTTGTCCTCAAGGTCACGACAAGGCAGTGAGTTGACATTAGCTGCTGTCCTAGCTCTGGCAGGTGAAATTGAACGCCCACAAAAGTGCCAATGCCAATGATAGTAATGTAATTGGAAGAGTTGTCCCAATGAAGTTCTAGTAAGTTGCCTATAAACTTTTATACCAGCCTCATATTCCTTTGTGGCTGCTGTAAAAGATATTTCTAAACATATGTTCCATAACCCAATTTTCTCATTAACTAACCAAGATGCAAATAGCCACTTCAGTGAAGCACCGTCATAGGTTTGTGCTACGAGCTCGCTCCTCAATGTATTGAGATATCTGTCGCTCCTCAAACAAGTCATGTAGTGGTAAGAATAATCAGTATCTCTAAGGTACTTTCCCCTAGGGTCAAATGGAACATGTAAGATTTTTTCCTCCCGAACAAATTTAAGGCCGGAGTCTTCAAAGCTAACTTCACCAAGATTTCTAGTATATCCCATAGCTTCTAGTCGACCAAATCCCCTCAAGCAACCATTTTCCCCGTAGAAGTGACCATAACTACCTTCTGATCCATTCCGCTCAAAGGAAACTAAGAATTGATATAGTCCGACTTCTCTGTAGATTGCAAAAGGTCGGGAGATAAAAACAAAGTTTTCGTGGAGTACTGGAACAATCTGTTGCTCATTCATTGTCGCCACATTTATCCTTGACCATTCGGAGTTGCCCCAACTTGGCAGTCCTTCAAACTCAACACCCCTACTTTCAAGAACTAAAGCATAGAAGTTATCACTTTCAAGGCAAAAGACATGAATTTTTCTCACATAAACCTATGATAATTTTCCATTATTAAAAAGGAAAGTCAGCAAGGAAAGCTCAAATGCAGGGGAATAAGCATCAACATAGTGTAGAAACCATATTACTGGCACAAAATGACTCCAGAAGTTCTTAATAAATTTGAACTTGTGTGTTGCGCCTTCAACCATGACACTAAACAGAAGCTTCACAGTATAACTTTGTATCCACGATAAGCTATCAACTATAAAACCTGGTTGTATCATGAGAAACAAGGATCCTCTTTGAGGAACAAGGATAGGTAGAGGCTCCATGTATTGTCCAGAAGGTATTAGCATGCAATCCACTTCCCAATTCTTTAAGTGAACAACTACAATTAGACTATCAAACCCAATTTCCCCAGATATGACCATTCGCTACATTATCTGATGTTGCCTTAGTCCTCTCATATCGTGCATTTCCTTTACTTCAACCTTCATGTGAGAAGCCACGCTATTCTTATTTTCGGACTCATCTAATGTGGCTTCAATAGAAGCAATTTTGGTGGTTTTCTCCCATCATGCATCTATGATACCATTAGTCCACTCATTGGACTTTTCAGTGAGACATACACCCTCACTAGATTTATCCATTCGTTCAGAATTTTCATCATCTTCAATTACATTTACTGCTGATGCAATCTCGTCCCAATCCTCTGATTTCATAGCAATTGGTGTTGGTAACTTTGCTTCAGCGTCTACAACATACAAAAATAGAAAGCCATCAAAATTACTGAAAACCAGAACACGACTAAATGAACACACACACAACTTTATCCTATCAAGGCTAACCAAGAAGACCTGTCCAGTATCAACCCAATTACAATTGTATAAATCCAACATGTAGGAGCAAATCAAAAGTTGTAGGAGAACCACAAAATTCTGCTAATATATTCTCCTTTGGCTTTATATCGAAGAGCTTGTCACCAAGAAGAATGTCAAGCTTATGTCCCTTGCCTTTAAATAGAAAATTTAGTATCTTAGAAATTGACAAAGGTGCATAACCGAGGTGTGTCGTGATATTATAATCACTAGACAGATCGTTGAGACCCATCATTTTCGGTATTGTGTTCTCAACAACAAGAGTATAGAGTCGTAAATCCATATGTGGGTTTAGTATCTTGGTCTCAGTGGTGCTTGTAATTCGGGTGGAGTGGAGTTCAACTAGAAATTCAGATTCAACCCATTGAAGACATTAGTCGAACATATGGTACTCATTGTCTTCTAAATTGGCCGCCCAGCTATTTTTAACCTTCGGCAGTTCGTCTAGAGCAAGGTCATCTAAACCACCGCGGTGTGGTTGTCTTCTTTATTTTTTTTTCCTCGAACAATCATCTAAACAAAAGTGGCATTGGCACTCAACACTGCGTATGCAACCATATACGCAAGAGTTGGATTGGCAGTCAACACTACATATGCAATCCTCACACCACTTCTGCAATTGTTTAACATTCACAACTATTCTTGACTTCCATCCATAAGGGCCATTCTATTTGTATTATTTCATTCAACCAATTCAGCCATAGTAGAATTCCACAACTATCTTCTTCGAATTACTACCCACAGTCAAGACAGGTTCGTTTCTCTGATACCACTTGTAATGTACTCAACACAAACACAACGAATTAAGGTAAAAACTCAAGCTTCATATATAGAAATGCCTTTGTGATATTGTTTCTGGATTACTCTAAGAGGATGAGCTATTTTGAGCTCTTTTATTGAGGTAAAAAATTAATTCATTTTGGGTTTATATTCTTGAAACTCCCGATGAAGTTCTACATTACTCTCCAAGGCCTTTTCTCTTGATATTCAAATCCTAGGTGAGCTTTTCCGTCATCGGCCATTATTTGCTTCGATTAACTTAGAATTGGAGATATTTTTTGATGTGTGGTTTTATGAATTGATTTTTTGAGTTTAATTTTTTTGTTATGTTCACGAATTTAAGGTATATGTGGTTAAGATTTTTTTTTTCCAGATGCATGCATGACTCTTAGATGTGTATATCTTTGGTAAAATATTAAATAGAACTTGTGTGTTGACCAATGTATTTTCTATCTTCTTAAACCTTGTTCCTTATAGACATTGATTGCAGAGAAGGATTCTAAGATTGCAGAGATGGAAGCACTTCCACTGGTAAAGCAGCTAAACTTAAAGCTGCTTTTGAAATAATTAAAGGAGACTTGATTGGAACTTGAAAAACAAACACGTATGAGCTAACACCTTTTTCCAATTTGACCTTAAAAAGTCCTTCATAATTTATTGTCACGACCCGAACTAGGGCCTGACCGTGATGGACATCCGGAACTATGAAGGCCCGGAACGCCCTTGTCTATCTGGTAATCATGTACAACATTCATATAATTAAAGAAAATGCAGAAATATAATCGAATACGGAAACATGGTCATACTCTGAATTTAATTTAACAATGAAGGATAAAACCCCAATATCAACAAAACAACATCTGAACAAGTCTGCAAAATGTCTACTACATCTGAAAATGACAACTGTCTAAAATTAGGACAAGGCCCCCAGTGAACCTAAACAAAAATAAATAACATAATATAAAAGACATAGGCCTTCTGGAATAAAGAAGTCTCACCAACTGCATACATCACTGCTGTCTGAAAATTCTACTGCCTAGCAGAACCTCTGAACTGAGTTTTAGACCCTGGAAGAAGGGGGGTCAATACAAATGTACTGGTACACAGAGCAATCTAAAATAAAGTTTTTCATATAAATAAAATAGTTGAGAGCTAGTCATAAAATATCTCATAAGATATAAGTTTGAAACACATGGGCATTGTTGATAAAATCATAAAAAAACTTTCTGTCACTGCAATTCATGATCTTTGAATTACTTCTGAGTTAGGTGGCACTCCCTTACAAGTCTGATATTCTACGGGCTATATGGAATCCGCCATTGACTTGGCGAGGAAGCCCCTAACCCAAGTGTGCCGCAAGGGTTGGAGTGTCTGAGTCTAATACGCCACAGGGCACTAGGCCAGCGTATAATAATATACCCAGATCGGCAAATCACAGTTTTGGGAAATGAGTTGTCTGAACTCGGACCTTCTTCGGAGAACCACCTAAGCTCTCTTTAAGCCCAGTTTTAGTCTGTTCTGAAACATGCATCATTCTAGTTTCAAAATCTGAAAATTTGATTTCAAACATGCATTCTATTCTATTCTGAATTAACATGGCATTATCTGAGTTGGTGTCATCAAATCAAGACTTGCAAGTCCTATTTCCGAGCCATAATATATCATGCAAGATTCTTTCATCAAAAACTCAATTCAAACCACCCAAACATACAAATAGTATAAGAGATTTCATGTTTGGAAAACTATGTAAAAAATTTCATTCTTTCAATAAATGTGTGGTGGTCATGTAATCTTTAACAAACCACGCAACTCTTCTCATTATATATCCCTCTCTTTTGAAATTAAAACCATAATTCAATCATAGCATTTATCAAGACATTTCATATCATGCTTTTCAAGATGCATTTAAAACAGTCCATAACATATGAAAAGTAAAGAAAAATCATAACAAGAGAGGGATTCTTTAGGATTCATGCTCTCAATTGTATATTCATCCTTAAACACATTTATACATATATATAGAGTTTCAAATCAATTCGAGGGAAGGCCTAAAGACCAAAACAATACTGATCAAGGCTTCTAAAATATGATAGTAATCGTACATTCAAAACCCCTTTCTTAAAAATCACGATTTCTAAACCGTTAGCATGAATTAAAGATGGTTTCTTTGTCCATGAAATTTTAGGAAAACCCCATATACCGCAAATTAATTAGTTTAAAGAAAAGAACTCAAATCTCGATTCGTTCCTTGGAAATCTTGAACTTAAAGCTTGATTTTCTTGAATTTCTTGTTCTTAGAGAAAACCCTAGTTTGATTGTATTTTGAGAGTGAAGAGGAAGTTTTTGATGTTGTAAAACTGATAGTGATTGATTAATAATGCTTAAGAGGTGATTTGATTCATGTCAAAAGGTTTTTGAAGTGAGGGAAAGACCAAAATACCCTTAAGGAACCCAAAAAAATTGTATAAGTGTATCAGTTGACGACCAGGGTTGAAGGGCCGTCACTCAAGTGATAAGTCATCACCCAATTCATCACATTTGGGATAGTTTTCACCATTCACTGCCTTAGGACGACGACCAGGTTGATGGGCCATCATACAGCTGATAAGTCGTCAACCTCGTCTTCACGTTTTGCCAGATAAACACTTCAAAGTAAAATGAGTATAACTTTCTACTCTAATGTTGGGTTAAAATGAAACTAGTGGAGTTGGAAAGAGGACTAAAATACCTTTTATTTGATATATAGTAGTCCACCTAGTTTGTCATGTACAAGGAGTTATGATCGATTGAAGTTGATCCAAGTTTTGACGCTCACTAAAACTTGAACGATAGGAAAACTTTCAACTAGCCTTGAGTTAAGGGACCTCTATGATATAAATTCATGGTCAAATAGGTTCCCACACTACATAATTAATTAACATTCCAAATTTGCATAGGATTTAAGGCTTTTGGATCATCTACGCATAGAAATGACGGTTTTCGTTCTAGCCCGTAATGCAGAGTGTTACATTATCTTCCCCTTAGGATCATTCGTCCCCGAATGATGGGTAGGAATGTTGAAGCTTAAAGGTATGAAATAACGCATACATGATGTGTCTTCTAAGAAAGGATATAACTGATCTGAAATATTTAAACTTCTATCATGAAACTGAATTCTGTACTGATTTGACTTTACTTGCTTCAAGGAGCTGATTCATGCTGGGAATTTAGGATTCCCTTGAAGTGTTCATGATTCAATAATATATATTGAATTGAGAAGTGATAACTTAGTCAAGTATGAATTATGAGGTAACAAGACTTAGACTGTACCGGGGTATTACATTGTCTGAGCTAAAATATTTGGGAAAATTTGAGATTATGCGCAGAACTCTTATGAACAGAGTCATGACTAAATAGCTGAATCTGAAACATGATGCTTGGACTGAATTGGATTCGAAATTTACATGGATGGAATAGATTATCTCTTGGGAATGGTTATACGCATGAGACTTCTAATAGTAGGATTGGGTGAAAAGGTGGAAAACCACAGTAACTTGTCTGACTGACTATTAAACTGAATTGCTGGCTATACATACTGAATTATACTTGGAAACTTATGCTTAACTGGAGTATCTCCTCAACACTCTTTCTAAGGAAGTTCTAGTAACATTAGGGAGCAAAAGAATCTCGGGCATAATATACACTAGACATCTGACTAAGGAATCACAACATTGACACTACTCTATAGCATGAAATATAGACATATAAATCATAAACTAGGGTAGAATTACCAGGCCTTAGGCAATGCAACTTCTTACTGTCCAGCTTAGCACACTTCCCAAATACTCCTTTAACTATACTATTTCCCTTAAATACCTCGCTCAATCGATTCAACTTAAAATTCTGATATGGACATTGATAAATCTTTCTACTAATGTCTAAAGTGACTTAAATCCTTTCACTGCGATCAAGCCTAACTCCAAACCACAAAATACAATATGCCGCACAACGATACTAGTCTAAACCATATGATTCAGTTTTCTATATCTTTTTAGAGATCACACCCTAAACATAACGTGCCTTACCACTTCAATGATGACTAACTCTGAACTCTTACTATGGATTTACTAGCACATATTATGTT
Organism: Capsicum pubescens; assembly: GCA_030864215.1. NCBI lineage: Eukaryota > Viridiplantae > Streptophyta > Magnoliopsida > Solanales > Solanaceae > Capsicum > Capsicum pubescens. The sequence goes on along the minus strand of CM061548.1, from coordinate 371,856,022 downwards.
CCTCCACTTAAACCCCAATATGTCATTCAAGCCTATCGTTATAACCACGTATGAACTTTAAGGCAAACACCTGTAAATACATGCTTCACATAGTCTCTAAACCATTGTCAATATAACTCCCACGCGTTATCCCAAGAACATACACACATAAATTTCCACTAACCATCACATGTATCAAAGACTTGGCCCCAAATCTTACTTCGCACTTATGGTCTTATCTAAGACAAGCATACAATGATCTTTCATCAACAAGAAACATCTACTTATCACCACTATCATTACATAAGTAGGAGTCACTAAAAGGTTAGAACATAAGACCTTGAAACATGGAAGGATATTATATGAGAATTGACACTTAACTGAGGCCTAAGGAACAACGAATCAATATCAGAGATTTATCAAAGTGATCTGAATTGAGAGTATACCTGTCTATAAGCTGAATCTCGCCAATCATTTGGCGTGTAGCATGAGTTATAGGAACCGAGCACACTATAAAGCGTGAGTACATGAGTCATGAGTTGTATGACCACAACTTGGAGTTCATAACTTATGGAATGTGATTCCGACTACTGAAATGAACTGGAATTCCTCATTTAGGAACTGGAAGAGCACATGATTTTCTATCATATGCATGAACATGGACCATGATCATGGAACTGAAACGTAAGACATGAGTAGGTATTGGGATAACTGAAAAATACTGAGATAAGAATGGGTTGAGTCTCATCCTCACTTTCTGATGCTCTATATCATACTGACATCACTACTAGAATCTGAGAGCCTGTCTTGGTTATTCGTTCTATCATCTCCCCCTTAGCTTCAAGCCATTATCTTAAGTTTGAGAGATCCCTTACTAGACTCTAACTGAACTACACTTACTATACTCTAGGGTCAGAAAAAACGACCATACACACATATCATAGAACTTAACCCGAATGACTACACCTGAAAGTGGAAAACCCACTGTTAATACTACCTTCTGAGATACCCTCTATCTTCTATAGCCACCAATAGTCATCATATAATACTTGAACACTTACTAACTTCGAATCTTCACGAGTATTCCCATAGTTGAAGTGCACACCCTCTGGTGCTTCTACTCTTATTTCTATTAGTTCAACGTTCAAAACTCAAACTTAGATTCTAACACTTAACATGGATATCACCAAGAATTTAATGAACCATACTTCTTCCATCAAAGCCTACTAATATCGTGACCCCAAACTTATATCTCTACCATGAGAATCAAGATCATATCAAAAGGCTCAGCACTAGCAGTCAAAACTCCTTAACTTGGCCATTTAGAACACCATGTACCATCTAACTAGTCTTTCTCCACCTAGAAACTCAATGGTACCACTAGCCACACACAACATGTAATAGCCTTACAAGGAAACAAATACCGCAACTCATATCACCTTGACTAATAACTCCATCTCTACCTTATACTAAACTAACACTCAAGGACGTATCACTTCATTACCAACTCAATCTCATGTGAAAAGATTCGGCTATACATATATTCAACCAACACAAGAACAATAAGTTGAACAACAAGTTGCCAATGAATCGAAATAGGCCTCACACGGCTTCACTAGACTTTGATTTTGTGTTTTGAACAAGAAAACGAGATGAATGACAAGGTAACTATGCTAGTAAATCAAAAGAGCCCCACACAGCTTCACTAGACTCTTAGTTTCAACAACACAATGATAACAAGATTACAAGAGATAGAAACTTGACACACAATAATCAATAATCTAAGAATACACATCTTACTCTGTATAAATAAAAATCTGAGTCAAATACTTCCCTTACAGACTACCATACAATCCACACATGCTACTAGCTACCACATTAGTCTATCACTATAAAAGGGGTAAATCATCCTCAAACATCAGTTATTCAACTAAAATATTTATCTACACAAAAGTTACCCTCACTTTGACTTCTAACTTTGTGACTTCATATCTCCAACTTCTTGGTCCAATATCACCACCAATAGGTCATGACAACAACACTTTAACTCATACTACTATTCGGGTGAAAATATTATTCCAACATTCTACTACACATCATTCCCCTTTTTAGGCATAATATCAGTAACATAAATTTTGAAAAGGACTGAATACACTAAATACTGCAGGCTGAAAAGCATGATCTCATCAGAATCAAAGTTCACACTAGAATCAATACACTCTGAAGCACTAACGGACTCTTCTCAAGCCTTTGCAAAATTTTAAAATCTTATATGGCTCAATCAGAAAGGACTATACCATTTAGACTCTAAACTTCTGCACTTGAATCACCCCTATAATGAGACATATCTGAGCACATCAAAGTAAGGAAATAATTGGGATAACTTTACTTTCATATGGGCGACACCATAGCATGAATTAGATTATGAAAGAGGAAAATTCTAACTCCATAGCACGAACTAGAACATGAAGGAAGGGAGACATTCCTAAACGCCTAGTAGCCTCCTACTTATAAGTATGGCGCGCTATACACCCATAAATAAGACTCTACCTAACGTGATTTTGTAGACACCCTGGGACCATGAACCATTCTCAGATACCAAGTTTGTCACGACCCGAACTGGGGCCTGGCCGTGACGGACATCCAAAACCATGAAGGCTTGGAACGCCCTTCTCTATCTGGTAATCATGCACAAAATTCATATAATTAAATAAAATGCAAACATATAATTGAATACGGAAACATGGTCATACTCTAAATTTAATTTAACAATGAAGGATAAAACCGCAATATCAACAAAACAACATCTGAACCAGTCTGTGAAATCTCTACTACATCTGAAAATGACAACTGTCTGAAACTGGGACAAGGACCCCAGTGGACCTAAACCAATATAAATAACATAATCTGAAAGATATAGGCCTTCTGGAATAAAGAAGACTCACCAACTGCACACATCACTGCTGTCTGAAAACTCTACGGCCTAGCAGGACCTCTGAACTGAGTTTTAGACCCTAGGATGAAGAGGGGTCAATACAAATGTACTGGTATGCAGAACAATCTGAAAAAGATCTTTTCATATAAATACAATAATTGAGAACTAGTCATAAAATATCTCATAATATATAAGTTCGAAACACATGGTTATTGTTGATAAAATCATAAAAAAACTTTCTGTCACTGCAATTCATGATCATTATATTACTTCTGTGTTAGGTGGCACTCCCCTACAAGTCTGATATTCTTCGGGCTATATGGAATCCGCCATTGACTCGGTGGGAAAGCCCCCAACCCAAGTGTGCCTCAAGGGTTGGAGTGTCTGAGTCTGATACGATACAGGGCACTAGACCAGCGTATAATAATATACCCAGATCGGCAAATCACGATTTTGGGCGTTGAGTTGTCTGAACTCATGCCTTCTTCGGGGAACCACCTAAGCTCTATTTATGCCCAATTTTAGTCCGTTCTAAAACATGCATCATTCTAGTTTCAAAATTTGAAAATCTAATTTCAAACATGCATTCTATTCTGTTCTGAATTAACATGGCATTATCTGAGTTGGTGTCATCACACTAAGACTTGCAAGTCCTATTTCTGATCCATAATGCCTCATGCAAGATTCTTTCATCAAAAACTCAATTTAGACCACCTAAACATACAGATAGTATAAGAGATTTCATGTTCTGAAAACTATGCAAAAATTCTCATTCTTTTAATAAATATGTGTTGGTCATGTAATCTTTGACAAACCATGCAACTCTTCTCATTATATATTTATATTCAACATTGGTCAACATAAACATCCCTCTCTTTTGAAATTAAAACCATAATTTAATCATAGCATTAATCAAGACATTTCATATCATGCTTTTCAAGATGCATTTAAAACTGTCCATAGCATATGAAAAGTAAAGAAAAATCATAACAAGAGAGGGATTCTTTTGGATTCATGCTCTCAATTGTATATTCATCTTTAAACACATTCATACATATATATATAGAGTTTCAAATCAATTTGGGGAAAGGCCTAAAGACCAAAACAATACTGATCAACGCTTCAAAAATATGCTAGTAATCGTACATTCAAAACCCCTTTCTTAAAAATCATGATTTCTAAACTGTTAGCATGAATTAAAGATGGTTTATTTGCCCATGAAATTTTAGGAAAACCCCACATACCTCAAATTAATTAGTTTAAAGAGAAGAACTCGAATCTCGATTCGTTCCTTGGAAATCTTGAACTTAAGGCTTGATTTTCTTGAATTTCTTGTTCTTGGAGAAAACCCTAGTTTGATCATATTTTGAGAGTGGGGAGGAAGTTTTTGATGTTGTAAAACTGATAGTGATTGATTAATAACACTTAAGGGGTGATTTAATTCGTGTGAAAGGTTTTTGGAGTGAGGGAAAGACCAAAATACCCCTACGAAACCCAAAAAAATTGCATAATTGTATCAGTTGACGATCAGGGTTGAAGGGCCGTCACGCAGGTGATAAGTCATCACCCAGGTCGTCACTTTTGGGTTTTTTTTCACCATTCACTGACTTAGGCTGACGACCAGGTCTGACGGGCCGTCACACAGCTGATAAGTCGTCAGCCTCATCGTCACGTTTTGACAGACAGACACTTCAAAGTAATATGAGCATAACTTTCTACTTTGATATTAGATTAAATCAAAACTAGTGAAGTTTGAAATAGGACTCAAAGACCTTTCATTTTATATATAGTAGGCCATCCAATTCGTCATATACAAGGAGTTATGGTCAATTAAAGTTGATCCAAGTTTTGACGCTCACTAAAACTTGAACGATAAGAAACCTTTCAACTAGTCCTTGAGTTAAGGGACCTATATGATCTCAATTCATGCTAAAATAGGTTTTCACACTACATAATTGATTAACATGCCAAATTTGCATAGGATTTTAGGCTTTTGGATCATCTAGGCATAGAAATGACGATTTTCGTTCTAGTCCGAAATGCGGGGTGTTACATTTATGTTTTTCATTGCATGTCAGTAATTCGAACATATATTTTCCAAGAATATAAGTTACTAAAGTCCCTCTCCCTTTTGAGATTGTTAATTTGATAAGGAAGTTTTTACTTCACTTGCATGCATGCATTAGATCAGTGGCCCAATTGTTGGGAATCATAAATGATACTTGGTACCCTCTTCTAATCAAAATTTGTTTACCAACACATGCCGTTTTAATTGAGTAAATATAAAAATAGTTGATGAAAGTTCAAAATGTTGATCTCTTAAAGAATAATGTTACAGTTGCTCCTTAGCACTCATCTTAATCTTGATTCGAGAGCGTGTAAACATAGTTAAATATGTCCTGATAATTCTCCCAATAGCTTCATGCTCTCTTCAGTTGTTGAATACTTTATACCGTTTATGTTCAGGTGATTCCGAATATTATCAGTTGAATTAGAAGTTGTCTTGCTCTGTTTCGGTTGATTTTAGTACTTTTTTAGGTGGCTTTCTATATTAATCCGTACACTAATAGTTTCTGCTATCTTGCTCTATTTTGGTTGATCTTAGTACTTGTTTAGGTGGCTTTCTAAATTAATCCGTACACTAATAGTTTCTACCTAGCAATAGAAGAAATTATTAGCTGAAATAAGCACTCTATTTTTCTATATTACTGCATAGATTCTAGTGCAGAATCATTTGTAGAAAAATTGGATCTTTAAGCATGGGCTTTAGCAAAATGAACTGCAAGGCAGGCAAATAAAATATAGAAATGTAATACAAGAAAATGTAAATATAAACACAAATTATAATTATTAGGACAAAAAATGGAAAAAAATATATAGTTACGCTATGTATGATGTTATGCCAAAACCCGTTAATGAAGGTGTAAAGGCCTCATCACATTGATGCCTTCACTAAAACGCCAATTATTGAGGAAAAGCCGCAAGATGTACTGCATTGAGCTTCAGGGCTTAGCACGATTTAAATGAGCCTTTAACAATACTGGTGATGCTTATTGTAGATTGAAATCCTATAAAACATCACTTTCATTTCTATAACTCATGCAATTTAATTATTTGATTGTCGAAGCCTAGATAGAATGAAAACTTAGGTTTTAACAGGATGATTCCATTTATTTTTCCAGCTAATAGTGTGTATAATTACTTAAAAATTCTTTGCAGGGCTTGAAAACTGCTATCGTTGAAGGGGACGTAGTAGGAGGGACATGTGTAAATAGGGGTTGTGTTCCTTCCAAAGTCCTTCTAGCTGTGAGTTGTCGCATGCGGGAGCTTCAGAATGAACACCATATGAAATCTTTTGGTCTACATGTATTTCTTACTCTTGCTCGTAGAATCCTAACAAACACCACATGAAGTCTTTTGATCTATAGGTGTTCTTTTCTTGCTCCTGTAAACCTAACATGTTTAGGTTTTGACATAGGGTACTGATATAGCATATTTTGGTTAACATAATTATTTGATCATTTAAGTAATTTGTTGCATAATCACAACACTTAAGACTTCATGAGGTAATGCAACATGGAATAGTTTAGGAGTTAAAGTATGAATAATAAAACTAACTTTCAAACTTCATATTGGCACTGTATATGATAACCCATATCTAATTGCTATTATTATTTTGGGAGTATCCTTGTTTTGGAGATGATACCCGAAACGTGCATTGGGATGGGGTCAACTTGGATATTTTTTAGCTGAATGTAATTTTAAACAAAAATATGGCTTTTGGGACTTAGTTTGAAATATTTAAGCTATTGGTCCTGACCCTCCTTTAATACAATGATCGAGCAAGTTATCAAGTGTTAGTACTATATATCTCTATATATCGATATCTATTGTATATTTGATGAGTGCTACATTAAAGAAATTTGGTTCCCTTTATCTGCCTGTCAAGGTATCATTTGGTACTATACAACTATTTCTGTTTTACAGTTTCTTTGTCAACAATTATATTTAGGTTGACCTGGATATAGATGTTTTGATGGTGATAAAGTTAATTTAACATTAATGTTTGTGATGCAACTGACTGTCTTTCATTGATGTAAGCTTTCTTTGGTAAAGAAAGGATTACTTAGAGTTGCCATACAAACTTCATCCTCTTACTTTTATTACTGAAAGAAACATAATATGCAGGCATTATGTTGTGGCTTGGTAATGTGCGGTTTTTTATTGCTAATCTTTTTGATCACCTTACTCTTTCTAGGTTTTCACTTTTGGTTCAGTACCCTTTGAAGACTTATCTTCCTGATGGGAACATTGATTTAATTGTCTTATGTAATAACCAAACTTTGAAAGATACATAGGCTTATCAAGTCCAGGATATGTTGGAGGAGGAGAAGAAAAATGAAAATGCTGAATTCCGTGTTAAGGAGGTTCAATATTTCAAGATGACGTATGTCTTCTACACAACCCCCATTTAATTTAGAATTTACATTCAATGTGCTCTTAGTTAATTTGTTGCCGAGAGTCTATCGAAAAAAGCCTCGCTACCTTTGCAAGGTGGGGGTAAGGCTGCATATGCACCACCCTCCCCAGACCTCACTTGTCGGATTAAACTTGGCATGTTGTTGTTGTTGTTGTGCTTTTAGTTTTGTTGCAACAGTGCATAATAGGAAAAAGCAGGTGATATGTGGTTATGTTTTCTGCGGTGATTGGAATTACACCCTGCTGACAGAGTTAGAGTATGTTGGATCATCTTGCTCCATTTAGAGAGCTCTGTTCAGGTTTCATCCAATTTTGAGAACTATAGATGGGTGAAAGTAGTTTCTTTGTTGTTTATTTTGGACCTGAATGGTATCTGCATTCTTTGGGCTAAAGGAAAACCATAAAGAAAATAAAGTATACCATGATATCTCTATGTTCTCATTTTTTTCTGACCTTTAAGAATAAAAGAAAATGTCATGCTAAAAGAATTTTCTTTTTCCCTTTTTAATTTGTTAACAGAAAGTCAAATAATTTATTGCCTTGTTCATATATCTTTCTTTTGCGTGATGTTTTTATATTATTAATGCCTAGATTAGGTCTTTAAAAAGGGTTGTCCATAGGAAGAACTAACTCCAGGATGGCATAGCTTTGAGGTTCACTCAATTTCAGGATTCCCACTGAATTATTAATTACATTCCCCCTTCTCTTTTAGGATAGGATCATCCTTGGTCCTTTTTACATAACACTCTCGGCCGCCTAGTAGGACTGGTTATCTTTATCTTTATATGCAATATCTTTTAAGGCAAAGAAAAATATCTACCTTGACAGCAAACACGACATTAAATGATGGTTTCATTGCATTGGATGCCCTACTCAGTTGTCAGTGTGTGTTACTAAATATCATGACTTCTCGCTTTCCTAACTAAATAGAGGAAGTTGGAATTCTGACCTACTTCTAAATTCAAAATGTTTAGTCTGATCTTCCTGACTAGTATGTTCGTAGGGGTTTAGTTTAGCGAGGAATTGAAGTTTACTGTAAAATTGGGGTACACTGTGCTCTCAATGAAAGTGTACCTCTTTGAGAAGGGTTCATCCTATAAGCTTTTCCTAATACCATTCATCAACGCATATTTCAGTGGTCAAATGTCTTGTTTGTTACTCTCTTTGGATATCATATATTAAAGTTGTATATTTAATGAAACATATTTCTCTTGCATTTATTTGAGACTCATCTATATTTTCTGATTGCTAATTAGCATGTCATATTTTTCTCTTGGTTCGATTTTCAGAATCAAAAGCAGGAAGTTAAAAACTTATATTCCTTCATAGGCTTAGTCCATTGCTTTTAGAATGATGAGAGTTGCATGATACAAAAAGTATGTTGAAAGATTTCAGTTGAAATGTTGTTATTTATCTAAGCGCTGGTGTACGGGTGTCTTTTTTTTTTTCCTTTTGTTCTGTTTGTTAGTCTGTCTATTTGTCTAAATCTGTCAATGAGATCCTCTTGAGCTTGCTGGAGAGTTTCTGTATCCTGCAGTTATTGTATCCTATTGGTATAGATCTTTCCAATTGTGTCTTTAAATGTAATCTTGTTCTTTTGTGAGGTAAGCTTCATATTTTTTCAATTAGTTTGATTTGCAATATGGGATGCACTTGCATTCACTACAGTAACCTTCCATCACCTACGTTTGCCTTGTATGAATAGTGTATGAGCATTGTTCCTTGATATTTAACTCTTATCTTTAGAACTTCCTTTAGCTTGGGTTAGTTGCTTCTTCTAGTTACAGACCTTCACTAATTTTCTAATGTTAATCTTTGCAAATTGGATTACGTCTCCATGTTGTATTGATTTTGCAATACAATCTAGTATGATCTTTCTCAACCTTTTGAAAGTATAGTTTCTCTTCACTAAAATTTACTCCCTTTGAACTTGACACCAAAATAACCAAGTAAGAGGTATACTTGCAATAAGCAGTGTGTATATACTTTAGCTCATTCTTATGCTCACATTGTTTTTTTGAGCTACAAACCTCCACAAAGTTATGAAAGAATCTGGGTGATCAACTTAACAATTCCAGTCTGTTTCCTTACTCACAATTGTAAAGTTCAAAGATGCATGTTAACTAGAAAAATGTTCTTTCCATTTCATCATATCTATACGGTATTATTTTTTTCTGCTACTGCCGTCTCAGATACTCTCTCTTCATTGGAAGAAGTATCCATTGAAGGATTAGAAGGATTAAGAGTTGCAAAAAAGGACTTGACCTTTGCTAGAGATCGATTCAACATAATGAATGAACTGAATGTGTAGTCTGTCCATGGAGTTCTCTATATGAAGTATGATTCTAATGGCTGAACTATAAGATAAAGTATTTCAGCATAAGCTGACTACTTGACCTCTCAATCAAATAATTAGAGGCACTGTTTTTTATGCTTGGTTATATTCCATAGATATTATGCACACACTTGTACTGCTGTGACAATATCATTGCATGTTGGTAGTTATTCCCTTTGCAGGCTATTATCCCCAAACCCCTTGTGGGATTAGACTGGGTAGGTTGTTGTAGTTTATGCTTTTTCGGGGATTGAACTTTGTTAATGAGGTCATTATAGTATTGAGGAAGTGGATTTTTAATTTGAGTTATTGAAATGCCATTTGGATTTGAAGCTAATATTTTAACATGAACAATCAATAATTTATTTATATATTGTTGTCTTATTATTATACTTGGAGAAGGCACTTACTGCTTAAGTTCTTGGTTGATTTGTATTCTTACCAAGGTCATTCCCTTGGTAAGAATCAACATGTTTATACAGTTGAAGTTTCACTACTAATTATCTTTTCAGATGATGGATGTTGACATGAAGAAAAGAGATAAATTCAGTTGGATATCTGCAAAGAATTCTATTCATATTTTCCAAGCGAAGGATACAATTCATGAGAGATACCTAGAGATTCAAGAAATGTTGGCCAAGTTAAAGAGAGTTATGAAAGCAGCAGGTTACACTGCTGACATATTTTGATATCAAATTAACCTGCCAGCTTTCGGTACATCAGATTACTTATCATATTTTGTGCAGTCATAGATTCACCTCCAACCGTCTTAATGTGTCCAACAGATTAAAGTGATTTTCTCTTTATTTTTATTCTATATTTCTATTGATATCATTGTAAAATTAAGAATCTTTACTGATTTTGACAATGAATGTTTTCTTCAGGGGGAGCAGAGCCAAAACTATTGCCATTCTCTGCGGCTCTCGGAATCACCTTTGGGGTATTTTCCATTTGTGGTATGTTCTATTAAGCTGAAATTAGTTCTTGTAATCCTTGTTTATGTAAATTTTGATCTACGAAAGCATTCCTTGTTTACTTACTTTATTAAGCTTGTGGTGTTATGTCTAACTATGCACCTAAAATCCATAGACTTCTTTGACATAATTTCATGACAAAATAGAAGGTTCTCTTGATGGTAATTTAGTTATTTAATCACGTGTTAAGAAAAGTGGGAGTGTTAATTGCAAGGAGATGGAAATAAATAACCGAACAAAATAAAATCATACTCTCTATTTTGCAGACGAACATCATTAAGATTCATTAGTGATCAAATTAGGAGCTTTTATGACCACGGATGCAAAGTGTTGTTTGTTTTCTGGGTTGTGAAGCTTCATATTTCAGATGATATTCTACATCTCTTCACCAGCACATTGTGTGTACCGATTCTCCAAATCTGTGGTAAGCTCCTCTCTTTTCTCTTCCTTTCTTTGTATGTACGTCTCTCTAAACTTCTGATTTCCTGAGAAGTAGCACAAACTTTCTGATGTGTATAAAACCAGATAAAGAGAGAGAGAGTCGAAAAATGGATTTATTCCTTTAGCATCCAGAATTTAAATACAATAAATAACAACAACCTACAACTAAACTTAAGGAATAGATATACAACAATAGACTCCTACAATAGGAGGAGTCTTCTACAAATACAAATAGACAGTAACTATAGAGTAAAATATTCTACTACTGATAATATAAAATAATTATGCTTAATACACCCCCTCAAGTTAGGTGTGGTGCAACAACGCCTAACTTGGAACGACACATTGCAAAGGTTGGTTCTGGCAATGGCTTGGTAAGTGTATCAGCAAGTTGATCACAAGCATGAGTGCGTTTGACAAGAATCCGACGCACTTGAACTTGGTTTCTAACATAACAAAAGTCGACAGCAATATGTTTCATACGGCTGTGGAACACCGGATTATAACAAAGATAAGTGACACCGACATTGTCACAGAGGATTGTGGGTGTATATGGAATGGTGATACATAATTCTTTGAGCAAGTTGCACACCCATGTGAGTTCTGCAAGAGCATTTGCAACTGATTTGTACTCTGCTTCAGTAGATGAGCAAGAGACAACTTGTTGTTTTTTTGACGACCAACTGACAGGATTGAGCCCAAAGAAAAGAACATAGCCTGATGTGGATACTCTGTCATTCGGGTCTCCCGCCCAATCAACACAGCATACATGTAAAGATTGCAGTCCGAGTCACAACAAATATGAAGACCTAAAGTTGCCATGGATTTGAGATACCGTAGTATCCTTTTAACTGCCTTCCAGTGTTCATCAGTAGGATCATGCATAAACTGTGATAGTTTGTTGATATCATAAGAAATCTCAGGCCGTGTAAATGATAAATATTGTAACTTACTGAGTGTGCGCCTGTATAGTGTAGCATTCGAAGGTGGAGAATTATCAACAACCCGAGTTGGTTTACCAGAGCACATTGGTGTCGAAACTCCATTACAATTTTGCATATCCAATTCAGACAAAATGTCAAGAATGTATTTCAACTGAGAGAGAATAAGACCATCTGGACTTTTTTTGCTTCCACACCCAAGAAGTAGTTTAAATTGCCAAGATCCTTTAGAGAAAAATGAGAACCTAATGAATCAATAACATGTTTAATCAAGCTGGGATGACTTCCCATGATCAAAATGTCATCAACATAAATGAGCACATAAACAGTAGCAACCAGATTCTTCAAAATAAACAAAGAGGTGTCGGATTCAAATTTAATAAATTCCATTTTCTATAGATGATTATGAAGTTCAGTATACCAAGCCCGAGGGTCCTGTTTAAGACCATAAATGGCTTTTTTTAATCTACAAACATGAGAAGGAATTTGAGAATTGATAACTCCTTGAGGTTGAGACATAAAAACCTCTAACTGGCCCTATAGAAAATCATTGTTGACGTCGAGTTGATGAATCAACCAATTATGCTGCACTGCCATAGATAACACAAGTCGCACTGTTGTTGTCTTAGTAACTGGACTTATGTTTTCATGAAAATCCAAGCCAGGGCGTTGTGTGAACCCCTTTGCAACAAGGCGAGATTTGTATCGATCTATAGAGCCATATGATTTTCTTTTAATGCAATACAACCATTTGCAATCCACAACATTATTCGTTGAGTCTCGTGGTACCAATTCCCAAGTCTGATTCTTCATTAAAACATCATATTCTTCTTGCATATATTGTCTCCACTCTTTGTGGATGTTGGCTTGTTTGAAGGTTATTGGTGTAGTAGTGAAGTGAGTTAGAAAACTGAATTGTCTTTTAGGCTTGGTAATATTATTCTAGGACCTAGTGGTCATTCGGTTTACTACAGGCTCTGGAATTGGTATATGGGGTGGTTCGGGGCTGGGACTTTCGTTGCCAGGAAGTGAAGTTGTCAATGGTGAATTAGTGGTTGGAGATGGAGCATTCGGGATTTGTTGTGGAGTGTTACTATTAGATTTACGTCTTTGGTATGTTATCAAATGTGCAGGTTGTGTGTGAGAGATTTTTTTATGCTGGGAACAAGTAAAAGAAAGTGTAGCATTACCTGGAATAGCTACAGTGGATGCTGGTACTTGGCAAAAATTGAAGGAACTAGTATTTTGTGATTCTAAGGACAGTGGTATAGCTGGGGGTATATCAGTAGAGGGTTTTGGAATGGTAGCTGACTTTAGAGTTTCCTCTTTGGAGTTAACGTCTTTCCAGATCAGTTGAGAAAAGTTTTTCCTTATATGTAGAAACATTATTTTAAAAGGAATTTTTTTTTCATAAAAAAGAACATCACGACTGATGAATATTTTCGACTGCATTAGATCAAAGCAGAGGTGTGCATGATGGCTTTGAGAAACACCTAAATACACACAAGGGGTGGACTTAGGATCTAACTTTTTTTTGGTGTAGGGTTTAAGACATGGATAACAAAGACAACCAAAATTTTTTAAATTGGCATAGTTGGGTGGTCTACCAAATAGTTTTTGGTAGGGTGATTCGTTATTTAAGATGGGTGTGGGTAATCGATTAATGAGATAAACAGCATGATGGCAGGAGAAAGACCATAGTTCTGGTGGTAGGGATGCTTCATAAAGAAGGGTTTTGGCTGTTTCAACAATATGACGATGACGACGTTCATCTATGGCAACATGTTGTGGCGTGTAGGGAGGTGAAACTAAATGTTCAATGCCATTCTATTGAAGATAGGACTGAAGACTTTTGTATTCACCTCCTCCATTCGAATAAAGAGACTTAATTTTTATTTTGAAAAAGTTCTCTACTAAAGGATGAAAATTTTGAAACAAAGAGGCAACTTCACTTTTATTTTTAATTGTATACAACCAAGTATACTTGTTGTAGTGATCAACAAAAATACAGTAATATAACTTTTTGTCTAGTGATAAAACAGGCGAGGGTCCCCATAAATCGCTAAGATAACCTGAAGAGGATCATTACTGGATAAAGTGAGTCATTGAAAAGGAAAATGATGTGTTTTATTTGAGGAACAAGCATTACAAAATTCAATTTTTTCTTTAGTAGCAACAGGTAAGGTAAACTTCTTCAAAATAAAATTTAAAATCGTCAAATGAGGATGACCCAAACGACAATGCCATAGATGGAAAGGAACTTTTGTGGCTGCAAGATTAATGGATATTGGTGGTCTGGGTGGATGCTGTGGCCACTCATAGAGTCCATTCTTATTCTGGCCTTGTACCAGCGACTTCTGAGTATACAGGTCCTTCACAAGAAAAGTAGAAGGAAAAAATTCAAATGATGTTAGATTGTCTTGACAAAATTTAGCTACAGAAATAATATTTTTTTAATTGATGGAGCACATAGAGTGTTAGAAAGCCTGAAAGCAGAATTGGATGCTTGTATCTGAGTTGAACCAATATGAGTAATAGAAATGGTTTTACCGTCACCCATGGATATCCCTCATTGCCTGTATACTCTTCAAGATGGTGAGGGTCAGCCGTGACATGATGACTCGCACCAGAATCTAGAATCCAAGAGCTTTCTGCTGACTGTAAACTAGAGGCAAGGTTGGTCTTAGCTTCAAAATGATTGTACGATTTCGAACGACATACATCTGCAGTGTGACCAAATTTTTGGCATAATTGGCATAGAACAGATTGTCTTGAATTTGATCTCCAATTCTATTGATTGTTGGAGTTGGATTGTCGAGGAACAGATTGGTTCCACTGTTGATTGTTGAAGTTGGATTGTTGAGGAGAAGATTGGTTCCACTGTTGATTGTTGAAGCGATGATTGTTCCTATTAGACTAGTGTGGAATGTTTGTATTCTGTGATACAGTAGCTGTGATAGTGGAGGATGACTTCTCGAGATCTTGGTGCTTGAGGAAAAGTTCATGATCTGTGAGCTTGTGTGAAATAATTGTTCAAAACTCAATGAAGAGTCTCTTGCTCTTATAGCGGAAGAGATTTCACAATACTACGGGCCCAGTCCTCTTAGAATATTGACAATAAGTTCATCATCTGTTACTGGTGATCCAACAACTTTGAGAGCATTAGAAAGAGATCGAACCTCTTGTAAGTATTCTGCAATAGATTTAGAGGCTTTCTTCATATTTTGCAATTGGTCGCACAAGCTAAAAATGCGAGTGTGGCTCTCATTTGTGTAAGCCGTGTGAAGAAGTTCCAAGGAAGTCTTAGCAGATGGAGCTGTGGCAATAGTAGGCACAATGGTCGGATCGAAAGACGCCATCATTGCTTGTTGGATCAGTTGGTCCTGAGAGAACCAAATTTGATAGCTGGGATTTGGCATCGTAAGGTTATCTTGAGTAACAGTCATTGGTGGTGCCAATTTTGATCCTTCAAAATGTCCCATGAGCTGATGGCCATTGAGTAGCATCACAAGTTGTGCTTTCCAAGTCGAGAAGTTGAGATTACCTTGTAATTTTATAGGTAACTGAGATGCGGGATTGAATTGTATTACATGAACAATAGGTGAAGCTACAGAAGCACTGTTGCTGGTAGCAGTAGCATCACTAGAGTTAATAATAACTGGAGGGATTATTTCTTGAGGTGCAACCATAGATAAGAAGAGAAAGAGGATCTAACTCATAAGAGGCTAGAGGCTCTGATACCATAAAAAACCAGATAAAGAGAGAGAGTCGAAAGATGGATTTATTCCTTCAATATCCAGAATTTAAATACAATAAATAACAACAACCTACAGCTAAACTTAAGGAATATATATACAACAAGAGACTCCTACAATAGGAGGAGTCTTCTACATATACAAATAGACAGTAAATATACAGTAAAATATTCTACTACTGATAATATAAAATAATTATGCTTAATAATGTGTACTTTCCTACTCTATTTGATGATCTTTGTTTGTGTTTCTGAGTCTACCAGGTAAAGGTCTTTAGGTGATTGTAGGAGCTTTTAGGACCTCATACGTGTTGTTTCTGCATTTTTTCTATAAAAGACGTGAAAGTTTTAACAAATAACAGAAATTAAACCCTCATACAATAAATCTTAATAACATATTACTTTAAAAGGAAAAGCAAAATATATCCAAGTAGATTAAATATAGAAAAAAATAGTTACCTATAAATTAGAGAAGACTTCTTTATACACTACATTTGTGGTTTCATTTGTTATTTTCTCATTTTCATTATAACATAAGATCTTCAGCCCTTTTCTAGATGTTACTCGAGAAAGGGCAACATATAATTGTCCATGAGTAAACACAAGCTTCTTCAAAAATAATCCCACACTACACAATGATTGACCTTGACTTTTATTGATGGTCATGGCAAAAGATACGATCACTGAAAACTGCCTTCGTTGGAATTTAAAAGGAATTCGTGAATCAGATGGAGTAAGTGACATTCTCGGAATAAAAACCTTATTGCCAGATTCTTTTCCTGATAACACTTTCACTTCAGTTCTCCGATTTTCGAGTCCTGTGATGGTTAATCTTGTGTCATTACACGAACCTGCTGATTGATCTATATTTCTTAACAACATCATAAGAACACTAACCTTCAAAGTGATAAGAGTAATTTGGAATACCTGAGCATTTAATACTATTTAGGAATTCAGGTGTATGCACATGTCTCAAACATGTAAATGAATGATCAGACATACAAACTGTATCGAAACTTAAATATGACTTCTCCTACCCACAGTTGAGAGAAATCATGTAATCATTCACCGATTCCACCATTTGAAGAGTAGGTGCAAGAATTGCTTTTTCTTGAAGGTATTTCATATCAGTAGAATGTTCCAAATAATTGAAATATGTACTTTCTACAATTCCAGATATTGGATTATCACAATTATCTACGAGAAGATCTTCGGGTATTTTTACTTTCTCAGTGTTATCCGTGGAAAATCCCATCCTTACATCACCTATTGCCAAAACCCAATCAGAAAACTGTTTTAACTCATTCACATCTGCATCAAATCTACTATCTTGCAATCTCATATTCTTTGTCAGCTTTAGAATATGACAGTGCGTCCACAAATAGGAAGAATTTATTGTTGCATTAACAATATCTTTCCTAGTGCCTTTTGTAATTACTGACAAGATTTGTCTAAATCTCCTAAAAAAATAACCGTCTATCCTCTAAATGGACGATCTAAATTTGATGGATCTTTAAATCTTATAATATCTCTTAAAGTATGATCAAGAGCTTCAAAACAGTACCTATGCATCATTGGTGCCTCACCCCAAATGATAAGCTTTGCCTTAACCATCAACTTGGCTAATGGACTTCCTTGCTTAATGTTGCATGTTGAATCTTCATTTATATTTAGAGGAATCACAAATTTTGAATGAGCAGTCCGTCGTCCGTCCTCTTGGTAACAACAGAGATGCAATACCACTTGATGTAACATTCAGTACTATATCACCTTTAGAGCATATGCCAGTGGATAATGTTTTTCAGAGAAAAGTTTTGCCTGTTCCTCCGTGACCATATAAAAAGAATAATCCCCCTTTGTCTTCGTTCACTGCCTTCATGATTTTATCATATGGATACTTCTGCTCAACTGTTAATTGGATTAATAGTTGTTGATGTTCTTGTGTCAAATTGCGTCTATTATAGAGCAATTCCTCATTGATGAGTGTATTAGTACCATCAACTTCTTCATGATCATAACATGGTTTTGGCATTATTGGAAATTCGTTAATACTTTTTCCACAACTTCTTAATATCTTGTCCAACTTTTGCAAGTAACGATTTTTCAATTCATCATCTGTTAGATCTGCTTCTGAATGACAAAAATATTATAATAATAAAAAATAAAGCACATAATCATGTATATAAGTCTATTAAGTATTTTTATTTATATGTAGTTTATGGATGTTTGTTAAAGTTTATTAATTTTTCGTAAAGTACCATTATATACGATGGATAAGTGAACTACAGAAATGACACTAAATCCGAATGGAAATATGCATTTCTAGATACATGTTTAAAATATATGATTCTAATAGTATGAAAATAATTTATTGTTTAGAAGTGAGACAACTCAATGAAATGAAGTAGTAATAAAGTTGTTTAGGGTATCAATAATGATTTCTTGTTTAATCTGTATACCAATTAAATAAATTTACTTGAATTATAAATAGAAACAATTTTAATTTTTTTCTTATTATACAATTATATTATTTGTACCTGGGTTATCCAGTAATCTTCTTTCCTCACAAAGAATATCTTCTGAAAGTAGCTGTCATGATATTTGCCAAACAACTTTAGGCCGTGACATTGAATTAGCTATCAATAACATGACAAATAATTGTCGAAGATAAGATGGCATTCCCTAAGTACTTGCCTCCTTTATAGCATCTATGTATTCTTTGTCGTCATCCAACAAACCAAGTGCATAACATGCATCTCTAAAAGTAGCATGGTCATTGTTATTGATTCTTCTAAGTTTTTCATAGGATGTTGGGCCTTTAATTACATTCAATAGCAACCTGAGATCATATATTTCCCCACTCCCTGGAGTAACAAAGAAGATCCTCCCATTAGAAAATGCAGAATTTTTTCTTCTTTCCCATTTTTTTGAACTTCTGTCCCACCAAAATTTAAGAGGGATTCTGCGTAAGTCAAATCTCCTGCTTTTGAAAACTTTTTATTAGCCTCAAACCAACTTAAAAATTGAGATTTCCTAACAGTTGGTTTATTAGTAACACTTTTAATTAGATCCTCATCAGAAAAAAAAGACACATTGTTCATCTTCAAGATGGAATGATAGTCTTTCCACCGGTGGTTCTCTATGGTTAATTGTAAATTTAAATATTCTCCAAGTAGCTTCACATGGTGATATGTAGCGACAATCATTATACATGTTGATTTCATCAACAGTTGATGAACCATCAGCATGTGTATTTTGTGAAAAAGCAGCAGTCACACGGTCATATCCTTTATTGACATACTTAAATGAATATTTAATAGATCTTGATTGGTTGCACCATTCCACGTTAATGTGAGCACCATATGTTAACAACAATTTGCGATTGTGTGGAACCACATATCTGTTATCCAAAAGAATATCATTTTTCTCAATGGTTCTATCATTATCCCTTCTTCTATAAACAAGATACCCTTCTTCATCAACTATTGTTGTGTGAACAAAATTTTTAGAAAACTGCTTTGTACATTTACCATTCTACATGCACGGTGAAAATTTGCTAGTAGAACCACATGGGCCATGCATCATCATATTTTTTACAACATCATAATAATGAGGATAATTGACTTTATCTGGTATTTCTGCTGAAATTATTCGATCAATATCTGATGCATGAGAAAATTTATTGTTTTCATGAAGAAAAAGTAATATATGGGCATGAGGCAATCCTCTTTTTTGGAACTCAATGGTATATATCACTGCAATATAAATCAATTAAGTTTATTAGAAATAAATTTTTAGAATTATACACACACACACACATATATATATATAAAGATTTATGAGTATCCTCATGTATATTCAAATAAAATAGTAAATATGACAAACCTGCTTTTACTTTTCCAAATACTTGATTGGTGATGATAGACGAATTTACGCACCTATATCAATATATTTTGCCCATATTTTAGCCTAGTTTTGAGAACAAATTATATATTTCATGCACTTTTAGTCCTTTTTCCTGTAAATGAGCTAACAAACATGATTAGTAAAGTTTCAGGTATAAATGATGCATAATTCAGCATTTTATGGCTTACTTGACGCTAAAGAAAGCTCACGAAGGAAGGGAAGAGAGTTTACACGCCTAAGGACCAAAACTGCTGCATGGAAAATCTGTCCCGGGCTAAAACAGCATTTCTGAAGACTTTGGGGGACCAAACCTGCTGCATGGAAAATCTGTCCCGGGCTAAAACAATATTTCTGAAGACTTTGGGGACTTACAGACACAAAGCTGGATTTTGACAATGATACATTAACCTAGTACAATTGGGTTATGTATTTCATTATTTTATGTGGATTATGATAATGTTACCTTAACCTAGTACATTTGGGTTAAGGATTTCATTAGTCTAGTAGGATTTGGTTATTTATTTCATTAGCTTAGTAGGAGTAGGATATGGGTATTATAAATACCCTATCATGCTAGAGATTTTAGAGAATAAGGAGGGAGGAAGGAGGGAGAACACAATACTTCCTTCCATCCCTCTCATCTTCTATCATCTTCTCACATCTTCTTAACTTCTCGTCTTACAATTCAATTCTATTTTTCTTCTTCTACTCTTCTATTCTTAAATTCCACAACAAGAGAATCGTTGCTTGCTAAGGAATCACGCCTCACGCCTATCACTTGATCTACACGCCATTACTCAATATCGTGATATAATAACAAAGTCAATCGTGATTTCCTTCGCATTCATGGGTAACTAAACTTCTCTGTTGGGGTTATGGAAGCCGTATGAGATACTATCTATTGCTGTGAGTTTGTGAGTTCGAGGCACGTATATTGCTTATATCATTATTCTCTTCATCTTAATCTACATTCTTTGCGGTTGCAAACGCAAGAATACGCCAGTCTAACATTTAACTTGTTCGAGAGAAAAGTTATTTGTCTGGAAAAGAGATAATGTCAAGGTAGTAGGACACCCTTTCCTATTAAAAAGCTAGTGCCGTAACTGGACTAACCTCTTGGAGAATTCGTACCGTTAGACACGCTTTAAGCTCGAGAGAGTTAAAGTGAAATAGTCCTTGTTTAGGTCGAGAGACGCTTGGATTTACCATCGACTACAATCCTCTATAAGCAATTGCATGTCAGAATTCTACACACTCATAGCCAATAGAGACGCATACCTCAGAAGGTGGACATAACCCCAACGCTTCAATTCTCATTGTTTACAATCAACGTAACAATCCCTCTCTTTTTACTTTATTATTTTCAGCTTTTGTTCACATTACTTGCAAGACAAGAATCCCCCCTTCTTACGAGACTTGCACCAAAAGTTTAGTAATTTTACTTACTTGTTGGCCAAGCTATTCCCTGTGGGATCGACACCCAACCCAGGTTGGGTTCTATATTTGCTAACGACCGCTTTACACTCAAATGAGAGCTGTAGATTGAGCGTTATCAAAAATTGGCGCCGTTGCCGGGGAATACAAGTGTCAATTAAGTTCGTAATAATTACTAGACCCTTTGGTCGAAGACTCTCGTACTTTTACTTTTAGTTTTTGTTTTTGTTTACTGCAGGTTTTTTGTTCAGTACATCAATGGATGCACAACGTGAAATACCATTCGATGATGATGATGATGATCTTGATGGAGCCGGAGCCACTGGAGCTATAATTCCACCACCATTAGCGCCCGAAGCCAAGTTCAACATCACAAGCACCATGATTCAGTTATTGCAACTCAAGGGAATATTTGGTGGACTAGCAGGCGATGATCCGAATATGCATCTCATCAACTTTATTTCTACATGCAAGTCATTTGACAATCCTGGAGTTGGTCAGAATGCAATTCGGTTACGCTTATTTCCATTGTCTCTGTCTGGGGAGGCAACTCTATGGTTGAATGGGCTGACTCCTGATTCTATTACAAATTGGAGGCAATTGAGAGACGCTTTCCTAGAAAGATTCTTTCCGCCATCCAAAAGAGCACAATTGAGAGATGAAATCAGCAACTTTCGTCAGCTTCCCACTGAAGCTCTTCATGAAACATGGGAGAGGTTCAAGACAAAGCTAGCGAGATGCCCAAACCATCACATGACTAATGTTCACCTCATGGAGATATTGTATAGAGCCTTGAATTCAATAACTAAGCCAGTGGTGGACAACGCAGCTGGAGGATCTTTTATGGACCTCACCTTTGGTCAAGCATGAAATATGCTAGATCGCATGACGAAACAAAGTAGAGCTTGGCATACCAGGGATTCCGAGGTAGCAAGCCCCACTTTATCTATTGGCATGACTGCAGACCAAAGAAGAAGACAAGAAGAACGTGATCAAGATATGGCGCACATGAAAACACAGATGGATCTTCTTACAAAGCATTTATTATTAGGGAAGACCAACAAAGTGAAAGCTGTGGCGCTAAAAGGAAGAGACGAATCTGATTCGGAAGAAGAAGCCAACTACTTGAATAATCAGGGGGGTTTCCGTGGGAATACCCAAGGAAACCAAGGTCGGAACTATTATGATAAATCTGGAAGCAAAGACCAAGGTAGTTGGAATAAAAACAATGAAAAGAGTGGTTTGTACGTTCCCCCTGGTAGACGTGATACCACCACATCTAATTCTGGAAGTATGGAAGACATGATGGCTAAATTATTGAAAGGAGTGGAAGCAACAAGCGCGGGAGTTACTGAGGTAATTAATGATTTGTCCTCTATGAAACAACTAGTTGATTCCCATTCCACTTCAATCAAGCAAATAGAGCAGCAATTGAGCCAACTTTCAGCAGCACTCAATCAAAGAAAGGCTGGCACTTTACCTAGCGATACTGTGCAAAACCCAAGGAATGATGGGTCATGCATGGCCATCACTACCAGAAGTGGTAAGGTGCTGGAACCTTCAGCAAAAGGCAAGCAAGTGGTTGACGAAGTTGCGGACATGGATGATAACGCAAAAGAAGAGGATGCCGCAACAACCAGTCCTGACGTCAAAGATGTCACGCCCAGTGATGTGCAGCCTGAAAAAATGGAAAAATGGAAGCAAGAGAAGAAGAAAGCCATGGAGAGAACACTTCCATACCCACCACCACCTTTTCCCCAAAGATTGAAGAAGGTGGAGGATGACACTAAGTTCAGCAAATTTATGACTATGTTGAAGCAGCTGACCATTAATGTTCCATTGGTAGAGGCACTTGAACAAATGCCTGGGTATGCGAAGTTTATGAAAGATCTTTTGACTAAGAAGAGGGCAGTAAGTTATGAGCTGAAGGATGATGTGCATCATTGTAGTGCAATTGCTACCCGATCGATAGTTCAGAAGAAGGCCGACCCCGGAGCTTTCACTATTCCTTGCACCGTCGGATCTTTGAACTTTGCCAAAGCATTATGTGACCTAGGAGCCAGCATCAACTTGATGCCATTATCGATCTACAAGAAGTTGGGGTTAGGAGATCCTACACCAACTAATATGAGGCTTGTTATGGCGGATAGGTCGGTAAAACGACCGGTTGGTATTCTATGCGATGTCTTGGTAAAGGTTTCTTCATTTATCTTTCCAGCAGACTTTGTCATCTTGGATTGTGAAGCAGATTTAGAGGTTCCCATAATCTTGGGACGCCCTTTCCTTGCTACAGGAAGTGTGCTCATTGATTTGAGAGCTAATGAACTTTCATTCCGAATAAATGACGAAGTGGTTCGATTTGATGTTTGAAAATCAATGAAGCAACCCAAAGATCCGAGTGTATTTTCGGTGGCTGATGTTTTCTTTGATGATCCGAAAGAATTACTTAAAGAAGAGCAAATTATTGCTGACCCTTTGGCGGTTGTGCTCATGGATGGAGAGAGTAAGGATGCTGAAAATTGCAAAGAAGCTATTGGTGCTCTATCAGGATTAGGGACATATCGCTATGCTCCCAAGAAGCTGGACCTTGATCTCCAAAATCGACCCACACCACCAGCGAAGACTTCCCTTGAAGAGCCACCAATGCTAGAATCGAAAGAGCTCCCCGATTATCTAAGGTATGTGTTCTTGGAAAGTATAAAGATACTTCCGGTGAGTGCGGATGATTTAAGTAAACAGCACGTAGACGCTCTCATCTCTGCTATGAAGAGATACATGAGAGCTATGGGTTGGACTATTGATGATATAATTGGTATCCCTCCTACAAGCAAGCCTCATTGACGTCTGAATCCATTCAGAAAATGATCCACCATTTACCTCGACGAAGTCTGAGTACTCGAGGTAACCATGTCGTGCTACGACAATAAATAAGGCGCTAGATGGGATGCAACCCATCGTTTATCATTTTTCATTTATCGTTTATCGTTTTTCATTTTTTATTTCGTTCTAGTATGTGTTTTGCTTTTGATAAATAAAAATCCAAAAATAAGAGTCGTGCCACGACCAAAACAAAGGCGCTTGATGGGAGGCAACCCATCGTTCTAATCGTTTTTATTGTTTTTGAGCAAATGTAGGGGCAAGAGGTATTCAACGAGGAGATTGATTTCAATTGACGATTTGGACGCATTGTATGGTAAAGTTGGTAAGTTAGGAATAGTGATGCATAAGGCTATGGATTGAGCATTGCTCATGCCAAACTAGGCATCGAGGAAGGCTAGGCCTTGGTAAAACTAGGCCACGAACGATGCACAACCTATCCTATAGCCTAAAGTCTCGTAATCTAGTGTGTTATACACTATGCACCGCCTATTCCTAGGTATGCTTTTGACTATGCGCCGCCTATGCTATAGCATTTGGTCTCAGTATCTCATATGCCATAGACTATGCGGCGCATATGTCTCATTATTCCATAGACAATGCGCCGCATATGTCTACAAATGCCATAGACTATGCGGCGCATATGTCTCATTATGCCATAGACAATGCGCCGCATATGTCTACAAATGCCATAGACTATGCGGCGCATATGTCCCATTATGCCATAGACAATGCGCCGCATAGTGTATGGCATTCTTAAATAAATGCATGGCATATGCTATGGCATATGCTATGGCATTCTTAAATAAATGCATGGCATATGCTATGGCATTCTGCTCAACTAGGCAAAGCATTAGGCACCACCTATGGTCACTTTTGGTCTCCAAATCTGATTTTAATGGGCCAAAACTCGACCCAACCTTTTCTTATAAATATGAGACTTAGTCTTGAACCAAAAACACATTGGAAACCTAGCTTATGCACCACCTATAGTCTCCAAAACCTATCAAAAAGTTTCCTTTTGCTCTTTTTCGTAACAAGAACATCATCCAAAGGCTTCAACCAAGTAAGTACTACTTTATTCTTCATTCATATTTTGTAAGTACTACTTTACTACACCTATTATGAATTGCTAAATCTTGAAAAAGTATTGGTGATGTAAACGTGTTTGAATTGTTGATACAAAACCAAGTGAGTGAACATGTGCGTTAGGATACTCTTAACTTATGTCCGACTTGAATTTGATTTTGATGCATTGTTATACTACTTGCAGAATTGCTATAGTAATGAACATTGCATAATCTTTTCACTTGAATACTTACATGTTAGAATATCCCGTTCATCGGAATAAGACTTATAACTGCCTACCGACATAGGAGGTTGAGTTTATTGATAGAAACGATACCATGATGTAATCCCTATGTAGTAGTCTTGTTATACCTAAGATGAAAGTATTGAAAAGGTTGCAAGAAGTGATATATCTCTGATTTTCTCGTTGGAATATAGCTCCTAAAACGCATGTCGATGAAGTCTAAGTAATCGACCACTTTCACTTCACTAATTTGTAGCAACAAACTAAGTGTGGGGTGGTACCCCTACTGCTTGTGTATAGATTGTATCCATTGGGATTGTGCTACCATTAACACTATTTCAAGTCTCAGGTACAACGGCACCCAAAGCAAGACAAGGCAAAGAAAAGGCTACCACTTCCAAAAAGAGCAAGAAAAGAGGCCGCAAGGAGCAAGGAGAACCCTCCTCGCTGCAAATACCTCGACTCACGCTTGGAATTAAGTGGGATACTTATGAGGAACTTCTGAGAATGACGACTCTGATGATGATTCCAATGCAAGGGGTATGACCCCAGACATAGAGGATGAGTCCGACTAACCAGGTTCTTCTTATTTATTTTCCACTGAGGACAGTGTACCGACTAAGTGTGGGGTGGTGGTATTGCATGCTATACTTCTCTACTCGCAACTATGTTTGCTTGCTTTGTTTTTGTTTCGTTTTTTTTTCATTTTTTTAGTAGTAAATTTTTTCTAGCTTCGCATGAAATTATTTTGATAGGCAGCATGAGATTATAACAAGAGTATGTGCTACAATTGTGACTATTGAGACGTTTAGGCTCTAGTTGTGACTCATATGTGATATTGTGTGGTTCAATTCCTTCACTTGTTGGGTCGAGAGTCTATATTACTTCCAAGCAAGTCGACCATGTGCCTTGTGCGTGTGAGATAATCGTATATTCTATGTATGTGGCTGATGCTAGAACTTGCCTGGTATGTATGCAAAGCGAAAATAAGGAGTGTAAGTTTAGGATATGATTTAGGCATTTCTTTGGCAACCTATACATGTTTACCTTCAGTTTTACCTACCCATGGACATCATCCTAGTTAAACCCTTTTGAGCCTTTAGCCTATTTCTTTGACAACCTTGTATGTAAGCCTAATCCATTTCTTTCAAGACCGTAATTTGATCCAAACTCCTAAGTGCTTTAAAGTGAAAAAGTCATGTGACAACATAAGAGGAAATTGGGTGAGTATGATGCTATAAATTGTAATGGTGCTTGAATGTGTTATGAAAAAGAAAGTGCTATCATAAGAGGTATGTTGTGAAAAGAAAAAGGAAAAGAAAGCTGAAAAGCGAGTTGTGCTTAAAATTGAAAAAAAAAAAACAAAAGAGGAGAACAAGGGTGGTATAACAAAAGAAAGAAGAAAGGTTGAAAGAAAAAAGTGTCAATGATACAAAGTGATGTATTAAAGCGCTTAGGAACTTAGTCACTATTCCTGGCCAAAATAGTCCTACCCGTCCCTTAGCCTACATTACAACCATCAAAAGACCTACTTGATCCTAATCTTAACATTCCAACATTTAGTAGAGTATTACATTAAGGGCAAGCCTATGGTCATCAGTTGCTTCATATGAATTCTTTGTGAGAGTGAGAGCAAGGATATTTTGATACCCATGTTTGAAAAATATGCTATACTTGTGAGTGATTATGGGTACTATAGTGTGAGACACACATGGTTGATGAGTTTTGGGTAGTTATATATGATTCCCTGTACCTTAACGTTTGCATGCGAGTTGATCACCATCACGAGTCTATGCTAGAGGTTAAATTGTTTCTACCTATAATCGAAAAGATACTCTTTGTTGATAATTGTTGTGCTTGTCTTGACGAATATTTTGTGTTGTTGCTGTAAAACCCTAAGTTGACGTTTAGAAGGACATGATAGTTTGTTCGAGGACGAACAAAGCTGTAAGTGTGGGGTGTTGATGATAGGCGAATTTACGCACCTATATCAATATATTTTGCCCATATTTTAGCCTAGTTTTGAGAACAAATTATATATTTCATGCACTTTTAGTTCTTTTTCCTGTAAATGAGCTAACGAACATGATTAGTAAAGTTTCAGGTATAAATGATGCATAATTCAGCATTTTATGGCTTACTTGACGCTAAAGAAAGCTCACGAAGGAAGGGAAGGGAGTTTACACGCCTAAGGACCAAAACTGCTGCATGGAAAATCTGTCCCGGGCTAAAACAGCATTTCTGAAGACTTTGGGGGACCAAACCTGCTGCATGGAAAATCTGTCCCGGGCTAAAACAGCATTTCTGAAGACTTTGGGGACTTACAGACACAAAGCTGGATTTTGACAATGATACATTAACCTAGTACAATTGGGTTATGTATTTCATTATTTTATGTGGATTATGATAATGTTACCTTAACCTAGTACATTTGGGTTAAGGATTTCATTAGTCTAGTAGGATTTGGTTATTTATTTCATTAGCTTAGTAGGAGTAGGATATGGGTATTATAAATACCCTATCATGCTAGAGATTTTAGAGAATAAGGAGGGAGGAAGGAGGGAGAACACAATACTTCCTTCCATCCCTCTCATCTTCTATCATCTTCTCACATCTTCTTAACTTCTCGTCTTACAATTCAATTCTATTTTTCTTCTTCTACTCTTCTATTCTTAAATTCCACAACAAGAGAATCGTTGCTTGCTAAGGAATCACGCCTCACGCCTATCACTTGATCTACACGCCATTACTCAATATCGTGATATAATAACAAAGTCAATCGTGATTTCCTTCGCATTCATGGGTAACTAAACTTCTCTGTTGGGGTTATGGAAGCCGTATGAGATACTATCTATTGCTGTGAGTTTGTGAGTTCGAGGCACGTATATTGCTTATATCATTATTCTCTTCATCTTAATCTACATTCTTTGCGGTTGCAAACGCAAGAATACGCCAGTCTAACATTTAACTTGTTCGAGAGAAAAGTTATTTGTCTGGAAAAGAGATAATGTCAAGGTAGTAGGACACCCTTTCCTATTAAAAAGCTAGTGCCGTAACTGGACTAACCTCTTGGAGAATTCGTACCGTTAGACACGCTTTAAGCTCGAGAGAGTTAAAGTGAAATAGTCCTTGTTTAGGTCGAGAGACGCTTGGATTTACCATCGACTACAATCCTCTATAAGCAATTGCATGTCAGAATTCTACACACTCATAGCCAATAGAGACGCATACCTCAGAAGGTGGACATAACCCCAACGCTTCAATTCTCATTGTTTACAATCAACGTAACAATCCCTCTCTTTTTACTTTATTATTTTCAGCTTTTGTTCACATTACTTGCAAGACAAGAATCCCCCCTTCTTACGAGACTTGCACCAAAAGTTTAGTAATTTTACTTACTTGTTGGCCAAGCTATTCCCTGTGGGATCGACACCCAACCCAGGTTGGGTTCTATATTTGCTAACGACCGCTTTACACTCAAATGAGAGCTGTAGATTGAGCGTTATCAATTGGCCTTCAAATTCTTTATGTGGTACAATTTAATTTTAAATATCCTACTTAGAATATCTGAATGATCTTCAGGATTCAACCCCTTTCTTTCTACAAATCTAGTAATCTCTGGCCACTTAGAATTGTAAGTAAATGTGATAAAAAGGTCAGGATATCCAACCCATTTGCATATTTTCATAGCCTCTTGATAATTCTGAAGCATATATCGTTCACCTCCCATGAAACTTGAAGGTAAAAATACTTTTT
This sequence comes from Capsicum pubescens, assembly GCA_030864215.1. Lineage (NCBI taxonomy): Eukaryota > Viridiplantae > Streptophyta > Magnoliopsida > Solanales > Solanaceae > Capsicum > Capsicum pubescens. The sequence goes on along the minus strand of CM061548.1, from coordinate 371,826,899 downwards.
TACCTTGGTATGAAGGATCAGTGTCTCCATGTAAAATGACATCTGATAGGACCTTATAAAGAACAACTCTAAATTGTTTTTGATGAGTCCGAATAAACTTCAGCCGAGAAGACTCCATCATTGTATAGCCATCAACTAAAAATTTCTGAAATAATCTTCTTGAAGCCACAATGGTAGGAAATTTACCTTTTCTTTCTTGAATTCTGTAAGGAAAAAATTCACGCATACTAACGCGTTGTCTTCCCTTATCACCTGAACTTAAAGAAATGTCCTCTCTATACCCATTTTCACCATGAATGCAACATTCAGTTCATTGATCCTTTGCAGTTGTCCAGATTGTGTTTATATAATAATATCACGATCAGATCTAAAAACATCAAAATTTGCAATCACCAAAGCAACTACTTCTGGTATTATTGGTAGGTTGTATCTTTTACCATCAGTACCTCTTTTTCCTATTAGTTTCAACTTCACATTGGAACTGTTATTTTCTTGAAATCTATCTCTCACCATTCTAAAAGTTATGAGAAACACATTATTGTCATCAAGCATTTGTTTTAGATCAGGAACAATTTCAACATGAAGCTTATTAACATCTTGTCCATGACTATAAAAGATATATAATATTAAATTATTACATTCTAAAAAAAGATATATTATATTAATAAAGTCTTTATAGTAATTTTTAATTGCATAGGATTATATAATGAAGATATAATACTTACTTGACAACTTTAATTCTATTTGCAACTTCATTTTCTGTATTATAAATATACAGCTGCACAAATTTTGGAGAAGATCCTTCAGGGGTAGTAAGCTACTAATTTGATGATAATTTTGTCCAAATAATCTGAATTTTCTTGCCCTCGTGTCTGATTGATGGAGGCATCCACTTATTCTCCCATTGATGTAAATGAGAAACATAGAATTATAACTCCTAATTTTTTCTTGAAAATAATTACTTTTAGGACCTATATTAAAATAATTGCAGAGTGAAGAAGGTTAATATAGGTAGATTTGAATATGTTGATATTAAAACTGATGATTTCTCTAACCTGATTCAAACAGTAATTGTTCCAAAATTTGAGGAGGCTTTCTAAGATATTGAAGTTTTATTTTTCCTTGTTGACAACACATTGTGAAAATTAGTTTTTTTATTTGTAATGCTTGCGTGTTCCTTCTTCATACCAAAAAAGAGCCCCACAATTTCCACATTCATATGTAGCATCTCCTATATTTCAATATTCTATAATTTCACTAGTATATACAGTTAAAGAGACAACATTATAGATTTAATTGATCAAACTATTTTATCTTAATCAGAGTTTTTCAGAAGAACCTTCAATGCAAATGTCTCCACATTCAACATCAACATCTACAGAAAGTAGTAAAAAATAAATTAATATATATATCTATATTTGTCAAGAGTTTTATATGCAATAGTAAGAGAAGTAAGCAAAGTGTGATTGCCATGCCTGGATACTCTTCTTCTTCTTCTTCATCATCTTCTATTTTATGTTGAAGCTGTTCTGTTATGTGTATAAATTTATGAGTATATGTAGGTGTAAAAGTAATAATATTTTTATAAATTAAAGATTTTTAATTCATAAATTTGCTTCTACTATAATGTAAATTTGTAAAAATAAATATTTTCTAGGAACATACCTTGTACAACAGTGTTGTTTATTATTGCCTCGATTTTTAGTAAGAAAGATACACTAATTAACCGTCTGTACTGTTAACAATGTATAATATTTTTAACTGATAACTAATGATAACTTGAACTACTTACCTTCCATTATTGGAGTTTCATTTAAATCTGGTAGAGAATTATGTGTTTGCGTATTTATAAATTAAATGAAATATATTACTATATTGTTTGTAAAATCATATTGAAGTAAGAAAGTTTTAACTTAGGATCTAGTTTGGATGAAAAATTTAAAGCACTTACCTTCAGGTAATACATTTAAATCAGGCAATATGTTATCACCACGCATACCTTTATAAGAAGAGTATTAGAAAGTAAGTTCTAACAGTACAATTGTAATTATATTAAATCAAGGATAACGTCGTTCACCATTTGTTATATCAGTTAAAGGTCCTAGTATTTCTTCACTCTCAATAGAATGCTTTCTGTACTTTGAGGGTTCACCTTTTTCTGTAGAAGACATTTGTATGTTATTTATTTCACCCTTTAAGAAAAAAGCAAATATTGCTAGCGATATCAAAGTAATTTCTTATTTTGTCTCTAAATTAGATATAAGAGTGGTAATAAAAGATCATACCTTTGTTAAAAGTGCTTTGTTTGCGCCATTTTAGATTTCGTATGCTGCATCGGCTTACTGCGAAAGTAGATTTTTTTTCATTTTTCATTTATAAGGACTTTAGAATTTTGATTTAATATGTAAATTTCAAAGACAACAAAATAAATACGGAGTCAGTTGATTATTTTAATAGAGGAAGCATCAGAAATTTGAAATATCAACTGTTATTGTAAATTTCAAAGCGGGTTATTACCATGTAACTACCCTTTTTAAACTTTTACAGAAATAAATTTTGATTTTGCATTATTATTACATAAAGTTTCATGTGTTAACTAACTTATATTCATAATAACTTTAATACATTAATTAAAATTTATGAAAAAATAAAAGGACATGAGAATATCACTTGATATTCTCTTGAATTAGGAAAAGTCTGACTTATTCTACTTTTCCCTTTTGTTTTGAAGTGCACACTATGAAAGAATTAAAACTCTCTGGAAATCACTTGAAGTGTCCTATTTTGACTTTCTCAAACCATTTTGATAAACAACCTTAGTGGAAGCTTTTGAAAGAAATGGTCAAGCAGGTAATTTTACTTCGCTCCAAACATTAGTCTTTGTAATAATTTTCCGTAACTAAATGTAGACAGTTGATTTTTTATACTCTACATTTTCAGTTTTTGCAAGTTGTGTTTAGCTGATCTTTAAGCAATTATCTCCTTGAAGGAGGCTGAAACATAAAGCCTTTTACTTGATAGTTGTTTTGTCTACTGAAGTTGCCATTTTTATTGCAAAACATTGGCTTTTTGTAGTCATATAGAATCACTCCTTCGGTTTTCACTCCTTTTCCTTTATTGAAGGTTGTTACTTGCAGTGACTCTTCATTGAAATCCTGCTAGTCAAATTAAGTGGAAGTCAGAGCATTTTTTTAAATAGAAAGGGAGAGGAATGATATAATGTTGGGAATCAGTAAAAATGTAGGTTGAGAGAATAGACGTGTGCATTTGTAAGGAGAAAAGAAAAATAAGTGGTTTAGTTGGTAGGTGCATACAACAACAACATTAACATCAACATACCCAGTATATTCCCAAAAAGTGGGGCTCATTGGTAGGTGCAAGAGAGAAAATATTATACTATTTTCCCAATTCTTCTACCAGACCATGATTACCATAGCTGACTTTGTCAAGCTCTCTCCTAAAGGGGAAGTGGTTCATGTTGAACATAAAACATGTTCTTGCGTTTGAAAGCATTTAAATTTCTAGGTTTTGCGAGTCTCTCAATTCAAATATTGTCTGCTCTGCAATTGCTTGGTGAATATCTTTCTTGGCGTGTAGTTTATACAAATATCTCAGGAGATGATGATAATGATGTTCTGATTTTGTATCATATTCTCTAATTCTTCATACCTCATTCATCAGGCAAGAGTAAAAGGGGAGAGCTGAATATTTTTCCCAAATCATTCAGTCTTAGCTCATTGTTGTTGACTCCTAATTTTTGCCCTTCGCGACTAAATTTAATCTTGAGTTTCTTCAATTTTTAATAAGATCAAAATATTTATTTCATCCGAATAAAAAAAATTTAAAATAATTTTATCATTTTAAGTAGCGATTATATATTATCGTGTTAAGTTATACGAGATTATATAATTTGATTACTTAAATATTTATTCTATAGAATATTGGATTTTAATTAAGGATTATTTTAAAAATAAATATAATGATTAAAATCTTAATTCTAATATAATTTATTATCAAAATAATTTATTTGGATAAATATGTATTTGATTTTATTAAATCTAGAAGCTCAGAATTAAAAGAAGTATTAACTCAAATCGAATTTCAATTTAATTTAGCCAATCTATTAGATTCGGCCATAATTGAAACAAAATTGGTCATAATTACAATGCAATCTGCCAATTGATTTTTAATTTGGTCAAAATTAAATAAATTTAGCTAAATTTTAAATCCCAATTGGGGTTATATTTTAAATACCACCAAAATTCCCCAAAACTCTCATAACTTCTACCCAATTTCAACCAAAAAAATAATTCCAAATTGTACTACATTGTACCATTTCCACCCAAATTTGTCCTTTCCCAATTTTGAAATTCAAAATTGTACTATACGGTACAATTTCTTCCCAAATTATCTCCCACCTCACCTTATCCTCAATTTTAAAATTTCAAAAACACCCATAAATGGCTTTTCTCCCACATTGGTGGATGACAAGAAAAAAATTCTATTCTCTTCTATAAATACTACCACTACTTTGGTAGAAAAGAGGGTGAAAAGAGTAAAAAAAAAAAAAAAAGGCTAGAAAGGTGAAAAAATCCTTTTGAGCAAAATAGTTATTTTTATTTAGTAAAAAAATTTATTTCATAGAGTTGGTCCGCTAATCAAAGTTTTTGAGTTGCCGGCGACGTTTTTTGGTGGTGGTTGATTCCGATGAAGCTCGTAGTCTCTTTTCTTTTTTTAGTTTTATTATCGTTTCTTCTTCATCTTTGTCTTCTTCGTAGTTCGTAGTTATAATTTTATTTGCTGGGATTGTTTGCTGTAGACGACCTTAAAGGCCATAGGACGTTGTGATATTGATATTATAATTATTTTCATGTTCATGGTATAAAAATGAGCTAGCAATAGTTGTACGTGCCTTTTTGACTTTATTCTTTGATTATTATAGATAAAATTTCAATCTTTGCTTAAAAGATGTACTTATACTTTACTTAAATTCATTGTTGGCGGATATATTTGTTTTTAACATGTAAAGTTGTTTCTTTTATGTTGAAAAGAATAGTTAATATTGATTGTTTCTCCTTTTTGACTTTATTCTTTGATTATTATAGATAAAATTTCAATCTTTGCTTAAAAGATGTACTTATGTTTTGTTTAAATTCATTATTGGTGGATATGTTTGTTTTTAGCATGTAAAGTTGTTTCCTTTATGTTGAAAAGAATAGTTAATATTGATTGTTTCTCCTTTTTGACTTTATTCTTTGATTACTATAGATAAAAATTCAATCTTTGCTTAAAAAATATGCTTATTCTTTGTTTAAATTCATTGTTCGCGGATATATTTGTTCTTAGCATGTAAAGTTGTTTCCGTTATGTTAAAAAGAATAGATAATATTGATTATTTCTCATTTTTGACTTTATTCTTTGATTATTATGGATAAAGTTTCAATCTTTTCTTAAAAGACGTTCTTATGCTTTGTTTAAATTTATTGTTGGCGGATATATTTGTTTTTAGCATGTAAAGTTGTTTTCTTTATTTAAAAAAGAATAGTTACTATTATTTGTTTTGCCTTAATAAAATAGTAATTGGTTAAGTCAAGAACTTGTCATTTGCTTGCTAATTATTTTAATGGATCAAAATCCTCATATGAGAGATGAAGTGCTAGCTTTATTTTTCATACAAGATGTTTATTTATTTATTTATTTATTTATTTATTTATTTATTTATTTATTTATTTTCGCATGTTGTTTTATCAAAATCATAAGAAAGTTTGAATTTTTGTGGCTAGATAGAATTATTTTGATATTTTTGAGTCATGCATAGTATGATTGTTGAATGATATTTCGCTTTTAGAGATGCTAAACATTTATTCTATTTTCTTACTCTCTTTTGATTGTTATATGTGATCTTTGTGTGTATAAAGACTTGATTCGTGTCTCTCTTTGATTCATAATATTAAAAGAGAATCAACAATGTCTTAGAACGATAAATCATAGGTTGTTATATGTTTTCCTTAAAGTTAGCCATGACTTAGATGTATGAATCTTCATTAATTTCTCCTTAATTGAAATTTAAAGATTCACTTTCTTGAAAAGTTAGCCTTTATTTTCTTTTGTTATATGAATTAGTTTTTATGTTTGTTCAATTTTAGAAGTCATGGGTATTTTTCTTATCGCCTCATCCCTTTACTCTCGCAAACTTGCGTTGTTTGTTCTCGGATTAATTCATTGAATATGATCTTCTTCCTTTTACCTTTATTCATTCTTATATGAACATAAATCATGAGGCATGTAAGTGGGTGTCTTTACTTTGCATTTTATTTGTTGACTCTCATTCTTGTGCAAGTGTACTTATCATTGTCATTCAAAAATTGGTTCTTGATAGTTTCTTTTTCTTTGAAAATGTCACTTTTATGCCTTGAACGTATATTAATTTCTTTATTTTTTCTTTGCATACAAAAAATGTCTCGAGTCCAAATGTACTCCTCTCCTTTTGCATTTCGTAATGGGCGAATGAGGCCCACTTCTTCGAGTCAAGTTCGAAGTTTAAACTCAAGGTCCACTACATGGCGTGCGGGTGCTAGAAGATAGATGAAGAAGGAAAATGGATCAAAACCCATTGATGAGGTCATTAAGAGACTTGAAAAGTCTTGATTTTTACTATTGTCTTCTTTTTATTTATTTATTTAGTCATTTATTTATTCATTCATTTGGGCCTCGAAGCCAAAGTTGTATTTTAATACAGGTGAGGCAAATTTTGGGCCTCAAAGGTCCAAAAATTAGCATAGGACAGGTTGTGGGCCGAAAGCCCAATATTTAGATTAGGACAGGTGCAAGTAGGACAAAAACCCAATTAGATTAGGACAGGGTCTATTGATTTGGGTCCAATGACCTAAGTCTTTTATTTTCTTCCCTTATCCTTTTACATGCTTTATTATTAATTTATTTAGACTTAGTTAAAATCCCTACTAAGTCGTCCAAATCTATTTTATCCAATTCTTTTTCTAAAATCAATTACTTTCCAACAATCAATCATTCTTTTTAAAGTTAGTCAAAAGATATTTTCAAACAGTCCGGATAACCGCAAGTTAGTGGATACTCTTGGTGCCTTAACAACCTTCCAAGAGTGATAATAGGAACCACTTACTCAGAATCTTCAAACTTAAATGATTTTTTTTTGTTTTGGATCATTTAAGTAACTTTCAAAGGTTTCCTTAATTCCTTTTCAAATAAATTAAGTGGCGACTCTCAAAATCAAAATTTCCGCAAAATAATTGTCTTCATATGATGCCACGACAGAGAGGTTCCCAGACAGAGACTACTAAGGTAAGTGAATTTTCTTTTGGATTATGTGTAAGACCAGTTCCATTTTAATTGATCTATCTCTAATTATGCTGCAGAATTCTGAAGTATGGGTCCTCGAAAATAGCCGAAATCCAGATACATATGTTTTAAAGGATCAGGTATCTTATGCCTCTCAATTTTCTGAAGAAAATTTTCAATTGCCTTGCTATCTTCCTATCTCCTTTAAAAGATTGTATTCCTCTGGCGTGTTCTTGTGGTTCATTTATTCTTTATGTCCAGGAAACACAATATAGGTGGCGTTATTTGGATTTGATGTTGAATGTAGAGGTTCGGCACATATTTAAGACCCGTGCAAAGATCATAACTTTTATTTAGAGCTTTCTTGATAATCGTGAGTTCTTAGAGTTCGGTGTTTATGAAGCTGTTTTACTTTGCCTTTGTTAATTTGAGATCACGGCATAGCTTGAATTAAAGCTGGTAAAATATATTATTGTATTTGTAACAGGTAGAGACTCCAATGATGAACATGATTGCTGGTGGGGCAGCTGTATATCCATTTGTAACCCACAACAAAGATTTGAATATGTTAGTCTCAAGGGCTACATATATGAGAATTTAGTTCGAATGTTGATAAATCATCAGTCGAAGTTCCAAATAATGTGCATAATTCAACTGAGTCACTGACGAGTACTGTGTCAGACACTGTTTTGACAGGAACATATGTTGCTGAAGGTTAGAATGCATATGCAGTTGGTAAATCAGTAGAGGTTAATCTCCTGGATGAAAAGACATTGCTGGCTTGCATTGTCCACACAATTCAACTTGGTTCTGGTGGTAGAATCAGTATTAGTTCTACGGTTAGTAATACTTGAATAGTGTGTAAGCTATTTTTGGATTCTGTCACTTCCTCCTCCTAGTCTATAGTCGTTTTTTTCTTTGGTCTATTGATTCCAGTTCCTAATGCGCCTCAAAATCATTCCATTTATCATTTATCTCATCCATAACAATGTGCAGTTTCCTACATTGACTTATGTGGATACATCAACTTATCATAATTTTGATTCTTTTGAAACCTTTTCAAATAAATAAAGTATATTCTCCATTCCAACGTATGGAACACTCCGTTTTGAGATAACAAAATATTTGACCCTAATATGTTTCTGAAAAATAAAGTCACAACTTTCAAGAACTCAAATTCTTTAGACTGTTCAAATCTTAAACTTTGATGTGATGTTTTCTCTATCATAGTAGTGTGTTCTACCATTTATTTAGTATTTACTTTCATTATTACTAATATAACATATAGGTCAAATTTAAATATTTTGTTCAGTGAAATAATTTGATGTTAAATGGGAGTGAAAGATTATTAACAGTTGTTTCATATTTGCCTGATGTTCAACACAGGTGAAAGGCCGTGGAGAGGCGATAGTGAATAGATATTCTGGTAAATAGTATTGTTGGTTTTTATGCATTTAGAAGTTACGGTTTCATCACTTTTTTGCCACATTTTCTTATTTTCATGGTATGTTTATGTCATTCCACCTTCTATTTATTTGTTATTATCTGTTGTCTTGTATTTTCACTATCATATTATGTTGTTGTAGTTATTGTGTATTACTATCTGTTGATGGCTAAAATTTGTTTCTTCTATGCATGTATGAATTAGTTCAAGCCTATTTTCTTGGGTATTGTAGACCCTAATAGTCCTTGAGCAAACTTAAGAGTGCCTGCGATCCACAGAAGTGTATTTGTGTTGGTGGCAAACATAACAATCTCGATGACGTTGGTAAGGACACTTACCACCACACTTTTTTTGCGATGCTTGGTAATTGGTCATTTGGGGATTATTTCAAGAAAGAGGCCATTGATTGGGACTGGGAACTCCTTACACAGGCAAGTTTTATCCCGATTAATAGTAATATTCTTGTATATTTTCAGTTGTCCTCCTAGCATATATGTTGTATGATCAAGAAATGACAGATACTGACTTGTATAAATTGTTTCTCCTTATTTGATGATTTTTGTCTAGGTATATAAACTGCCAAGTGAAAGGATTTACGCTTCTTATTTTGGCGGTGATGAAAAATCTGGCCTTCCAGCTGATAATGCAGCTAGAAACCTATGGCTTCAGTTCCTTTCCCCAAGCATAGGGATACCTTTCGGCTGCAAAGTACGTTATCACACGGTATCTTCTATTCTATCATCTTGTTCAAACTTATCAATTTCTGTTTGGTGCATCAGTAATTCATTAAACTAAATCTTCCAATGAGGTAATGTTCTTAGTATACTTGATATTTTTGAAAGTCATGAATCTTATTGAATCTTTAGAAGCATGTTTAGTTTTTTGGACATTACAGTTTTGGATAGATTTTTTGATGAAGTGAGGTGGGGGCAGTGATAAGTATCATTTTTGTCTTAAAAAATAACTATCCTTTTTGCTGATAAAAGAAGCAAAAAAGTGGTAATCATAATTCAAGTGGAGAAGAGCATCTATTGATAGGAACTTGTGGGAGCAGTGATAAGTATCATTTTCACATTGTAAAAATTAAGTATTCTTTTTTTTCTGGTAAGAAAATCAAGAAGTTGTATCCATCATTTAAGTGGAGAAAGGTAAAGGACAGGCCCGTTAATATTTGAATTTTGGAATTTGAAATGACAGATTTACCCATTAATAAAAAGGAAGGGAATAAAAGAAATAACTCATATTCCTATAAGTTGTATTTGTTATATGAATTAAATAGTATTAAAGATTTTGAATACTTATCGTACAATAACCAATGCTCTTACGTAACTCTTTCAACCACTGAAATATTATTGTCTTCTAGTATGTGAAAATGAGAACAATATTACTTGTTCAAATAATTTGATCATGATCTGATGATGATGTCTGAAAACCTTTCTTCTCCTTGTTAAAAGATTTTATTACTTTGAGCTAGGCCGTTTAAATTATTTTGTGCTAATTCGTTTAGATTATTTCTCAACACTATGTATTTTAAGTAGGACAACTTTTGGGATATGGGTGACACCGCACCTTGTGGACCCTATACCGAAATACACTTTGATAAAATTGAGAATCGTGATGCTGCATCATTTGATAATAATGATGATCCCACTGTTATTGAGATATGGAATCTTGTCTTTATTCAGGTACCATTATCTCTAAAGTTTTGTTTTCTCATTTGAAAATATTGTTTAACTCTTGTGTCTTTTGCAGTTTAACAGATCAATTGAAGGGTTCACAACCTATTTTGACTTTCTCAAGCCATTTTGATAAACAGTCTAACTGGAACATTTTGAAAGAAATGTTCATGCAGGTAATTTTACTTCGTTCCAAGCATTAGTCGTTGTAATAATTCCCCGTAACTAATATTAAACTTAGTTATGATAAGAGTCATGAAAGACATGAAAGGCAGAAAACATGAAATTCATTAATTAACTAATATTAAAATACACCCTTAACATAAGAAGTAAAAAAACTTAGACATGATAGAGTCATGATCCTTAAAAGAAACATAACAAAATTAAAAATTAAAAGTACTTCTGGAGCATACCTAAATCCATATCTAGAAAGTTAAAATAAATCTAGCTAAAATTTTAATGAAAGATTATTACAAGTCAACTGCTTTAGGGATTTTTCTCCTTCTTAATCACCTTCTTTGGCTTGTTACCAGATAGCTGATCAACATCATCAGTAACTTCTGATATAGATCCTCCATTTTTTGGTCTACCTCTCTTTGCAGTAAAAATCTTGATAGGAGACATCTTCTCAGTATCATTTGAGGAATCCTAACATAAAAAAGAGAGTATGGAATAGTTATTTTAAAAATACATAAATAATGAAATATCTTTTATAATTTTTTTATATAAGTAAATAAAAGTTGAATACCTTGTTAGCGTATGTGGCTTCTTCAACAACATTGATATGAGGTTCCTATTTTTAGATATAAACAGATTTAAACACCCCTTTTATGGTTAAATTTAGACGAATAATAATTAGTTTTTTTATAGTAAAATCATACATATTGTGACTGTATCTTCTTTTGGAAATTTCTTGTACTGATTTGTCAGTTCTTCGTCGTCATTGATCTTTGAAACTCCATAGACTCGATCATGTGATTCAATATTTTCTTGTTTAACATTCACTCTAAACATGATGATTCTATCAAGAAGAACATCTAGTTCGATCGGATAGGAACACTCGTAAGGAGACTAAAAAATCTAATATGATATTAGTTGTATTAGTTGTAAGATTAATAAAACAAAGTAAAAAAATATGATATACCTCTAACAGACAGTTTTTTAATTCAGAAGCGGATTTCTCAATGAGTGCGATTACTTCGTTATTCCAAAGCAGCAAAGAGACGACTCCAATATCATCCATTACCTTAATTTGCACCATATACCTGATATCATATTTTGTTTAAATATAAAATTGTTGATAAAATTTGTAAGTTTAAGGAAATAATATTCAGTTCAAACCTATGAGTAGCTGTTTGATAATTCCAATAACATTTCTTGCAGTAAAATGTATTCTTAACAAATTTATCAACACTCTTTTGGCACTTTGTGCATCCTAGGTATGACCAATTGTTCTTAAGTTCTAAGTTCACTACTTTTTCAACAATTCACAAATGTCCGACCTGTAAAAATAAAAAATAATCATGCATAAAAATTATATTAAATTTAACAGTTGTATGTACTTTGCGTAGAAATTAATATAGAGAATATTTCACCTACATGGAATCAAGCAACTCTTTAACAGTTTTAGGTTGCACAGTATCAACAGTCAATTCTTCAAAAATAGAAAGACTACGCTGAGAATTTACTTGACTTAACATTTCAGGGGTAGCTTCAGACACACTTCCTAATCTGCATTTTTTTTTTTTGTATTAGTGATGCACATGGTTTTTGTTTTAGTAACAACACAAATGTATTATAGTGTAAAAGAAAGTTGTATTTGAAATCATTGGCTTGGGAAATATCTGGATTAATTCACAATTTGGAGGAATTCCATGTGTTCTGTACAGAATATACCCTTGTAAATGTTAAGATAGTATTAGTGTAGAATATTTTTTAACTAAAATAATATCTGAAGTGTAAGCTAGAATATTGATAAACCTTGAAATTTATGCGCTCTTATAAGCTGCATAACAATAATGACAGGTTGAACAATCAAATGGTGCAAGTGGGGCATGATTTTATCAACAAAGTCTCACCAAAAAGTTACTGTAATTGTGTTTCTTCTGCATTAATAAGCAAATATTAGAAATTAAGGCTTTAGGAAAATATTTAAACTTATTAATTGAATCACAATCTTACTCATAATCTTTGATAACAACATCAAAAATTGAATGATTGTACCATCTCAAAGCTGATGAGTTTGTTTTTTAGAATGACAAACAATTTGGCCTATGACATCTGCAGGAAGATAGAAAATAATATAAAAATAGTGATACCTTGTAAATTAAAAAAAAAATAACATAGGGAAAAAATTATCAAATAGTTGAGGGTCATCAATACCAATATGATTTTTCAAATTCTTAAACAAACGAAAATAAAAAATATTTAAGCCAAAATCTGAATCTGTTGTCCCCAAAGCAATTGTCTTGGGTGTAAACTCTAGCTTAAAGTCATGTGAAGTAGTTTTATAATGCATATTGTTAGGCTCAACAACGAAAGTATTCATAATATACAATCCCATTTCTTTTATTACATTTTTTTCTCCTTTGAAACGATGGACAATTGAACGTGGAATTATTGCATGAATTCTTTCTCCCTACAAATAAATTAGTGAGAACATAAGTCAGAATTAATAAGTTAGTAATGATACAGAAAATAGTAAAATATAGAATAATTTTGAATACCTTTTCATCTTGAAGAACTAACTCAATTGACAGAAGAAAATTTGATTTGTTTCTTGGTGTAGGATGCCACATACGTACTATCCTTACCTTCAGGTTTCAGTCCATTTTGTTATCTATAATATGACTTATGTAATCAACTCTTGTCATATTCTTGAATATGTGTTTGTAGAAAAGCTATGTTATAGGATTTGAGATAATTAAACATGCGTTTGATGTGTATTTATAGGAGACTGCTTATATTGTAGTTGACTTGAAAATAGAGAATAAAATTTATTTATAAAAATATAATTTAATTAGAAAAAGTTATAGTTTCTTAGTATCTTTGTTGTGGAAGTGGTTGTGTGGGAGATTAATGGAAAAAATAAAAGAACGTGGGTAAGATGATAAATGTGATTTATATGTAAAATTGAAATTGTATTTGAATAATATACAAACTGTTGAGTATGTTTTTTGTGAAAGTGGAGGGAGTTTTAAAATTTGAAAAGAAGTGGGATACTGGGGGGTTAATTCTCATATTTATATGATGGCTATTTAGAATTTTTGAGTAATATATTTTATTAAAAACTGAACTAACATCTTACAAATCAAAGCCTCACGTGGGTATTTTATAACTCAATTTAAAAATATTATCTTCTTTGTTTTTTTTGAAACTTTTTATATAAGTTTATAGCTTTATTAATTTTTTTCATTATGTTTATCTAAATAGTGTAATATGCGATTCTATTTTTTTTCCTTATTTAATGTTTTTACTATGATTAAAATAATTTTATTTTTTTTATAATATTACTTTTCAGTCACAGTTGTTTTTATAAAATTTTTATTTATATTAGAAGATTATTAATTAATTAATAAAGAATTAAATAATTATTAAAACATGTAATTTACTATTAACATTTTGCAGACATCGGAAACTTTGTTTGCTTTAAATATAGGAAAATAGAAATTTAGATATTGTAAAATTTATCTATATGAGAAATTACGTAGAAAATTTTGTTGCAATTTGCTTGAAAATAGAAAATGTGATTTATTTGTAAAATTAAAATTATATTAAAAAAGTTACAAACTGCTAAGTATATTTGTTGTGGAAGTGATTGTGTGGTAGGTTAGTGAAAAACGTGGGTACGAATATCACATACTTATGTATAAAATGTTGTTATCTTTTTCATTTCTTAGTATAATATTTTAAATAGTTGTTTTTATATCCTCAACTAACTCTTGGTACTTTGTATTAATTTATGTATTTATGTGAATTTTATTTTTTAAACAGAAGATAAATTTTGTGAGATGATTGCTGAAAATTTGAAAATCTAAAGTGAATATAATATGACTTTTAAGTCACAATTATGTTTTTATAAAAAAATTTATTTATATTAGAAGATTATTAATTAGTTAAAATATAATTAAACAATAATTGATACATGTAATTTACTATTTACATTTTGTAGATAACAAAGATTTTGTTTGTTTTAAATATAATAGAGTAAGAAAATAGAGATGTAAGTATTAAAAGATAACAATTTAAACTCTCTAGTAGAGGTTTTCGTGGAAATTGCTTGAAAATAGGAATGTAATTTTGCTTTAAAATAGAAATTGAATCTAAAAATTGTAAAATGTAAATAAAATGTGTTGCTTTTTGTGGTTGTATGGGAGATTAGTGGAAAACGTGGGTGAGAAGAGGCAATGGGGAAGTGGAATTAGTGGCGATGGTTTCTTAAAGTCCTTTTTTCGACAGTTAGAAGAATAATAAATTGAAATAGTTAATTTACACATAACCACTACTCATTTGAAATTTCAGATACTAATTTGTAATCACTTCTGGTTCATTGAAAATTATGGATGTGGGGTATTTATGTTTTGTTTGATAAATATATTTAGGTTAGTTAAATTTGATTTTGATCTTTTAATTATTTTATCTTTTTACTTTTAAAAAAAATAAATAAGTGGTTGTGTGGGATACGTGCCCGAAAAATGGGGACGGGAATTGTGACGTGCATTAGGAGGTTTTGTTATGTTTTTTCCTTTTTGGATTTTATTTATTTAAAAAAAAAAAGATATTTGATTTATTAATATTTCAATCAGAATAAGAAAAAAATACACGACTCCTTTCTTTTTACCTTTTTTTAACGCAGTTCAAAGTGAAAAACTTTAGGATTAAGAAAATTTAAGATATAAATTAAATTTGTTAAGATATAAGTCTCTTAAATATTTTAAGATATAAATTAAATTCAAATATGTTAATTCAATAAAAAAAATATTTTTATGTTTAATAGTAGATATAAAAATCTACTATTTGTCCTAAAAAGTACCACATGGCATTATCCTATTTATGTACTTGGCATCTCTATGCAAGATTTTCTTGCTATTTATAATAAAATATAGAAGATGTGGAAGATTAATGAAAAATATTTGCATAAAATTATAAAAGGAGACGAAAAAGTATTTAAATATATTAAGTTATTTTTTAAATTTAATGCTCCTAAATATTTCATGCTGCTTTGTGTTGGTGTATGTGTTTGATATCCTTTAGTTACAATTATGTATGATATAAGTAATTGCTGAAATTTTACTGCGATTATTAAAATAGACCGGTAAACATTTTCTTCTCATACTTAATGGGAGAGTATTAAAAGGCATGAGCACAAACAAAATTTTTAATTAAAATAATGTAAACGTATAATCAAACTTTGATAACAGTTTAACATGATAGTTAAATGATAAATTTATATTACACATATAATCTTAAATTTACATAACATTAAATATTTTATGGTTGAACATTAAATATTTATTTTCTGTAATCTTTTATGATGAAAATAACTAATTGAACAGGGTAAAATTATTTCTCTGTATTTTTCAGGCAAACGTCATTTAAATTCATTGGTCAGCTAATATGCAACATTTATGTTCATGGCGGCAGTTCACAGATTTGTAGCGAATCAGATATTGTTCATCAATTTGCTGATGATGTAAATTTATTTTCGTAGCATAAATGGGTAACACCGCACCAACTTCTGCTCCCATATCTGCAACAATAATTTAAAAAATCTAATAATTGAAATAAAAAATATAAATTTGAAAAGAGGATAACCCATTGGTAGTTCATTACATTGAAACATGTAAGTCGGGAATGAACCCTGATTATGATTAGGAAGAAAATCATAACATAAATAAGCCATGAGGTATATACAAATAAAATGCTAAACGTACCAATTATAATCTCCACATTTAAACAAAAATAATACCAATTGTTCACAAAGACCAAATACACGAATGTTATGTACCTCATAACTTAAAAGTGTTGCAATGACAAACACATCTATCATCATCATCATCCCCGTAATTACTAATACTAAAGGGTATAAGTACATGCCATGTCACCTTGCTGTAATAGAGAAACATTATGTATACCTTCTCTGCAAACAGTACGTAAAACTTCACAAAGATATCATGGGTTGTTTTCTTTCTCAGCACCGGATGTCCTACGCTTGGTTTACTTGAGTAGAGAAGCCTTCCACCACCGTCAGCCCTCTGACTCGACGTTCAAGATTATTGGCAAGGAATATGTCACCAACTGACCTGAATTATTAGCAATCTCTTTTACTTCACGAATAAGGGTCAAAGAGTCATAAACGACACTAACCATGAAAAATTGCAGAACTTCATACATTTCATTGTGGTTTTTATCTTGAAGTGCTCAAGTTTGCAGTAAATCGAAGAGGAATTTGAAATGTTGAGGCCTGATATTTTACCACTCTGAGATGTACAACAAAAAGTGTCTATAATGTTATAAAGTTCGAAATCATGAAACAACAAAGTATATTGCTATATACTTGTAATTGTACTTTGAAACTTGGAAAGTCCTAATCAAGCAACAGATGGAGAAAGACACTAATCTATTATATTCTTGAAATTCTTTCCATACAATTTTGACAACTTGATGGAAAAGAAAAAAAAAAAGAATCCCAAGAAAAAATAAAAATAAAATATTAGTAAAACTTGAATGCATTAAAACTAAACAAAAATCGAGTTATTGAACATATAGTGTCATGCTTTTTTTTGAAAAAAAAAAAAAAACTAGTTACTAATAGAAGAGTGTTCCGTGGAGAAATTAACGGACGTGGGGATGTAAATTTACTATAGCTTCCAAGTAGTTGTTGTTTTCTAAATATAAATGATTTATATTTATTGGTGGACTTTTAAATTTCCATGTAATTATGCAGTTAAAAGTCATATTTTGGACGAATAGTACTACAAAGAAATAATTATGGAAAATTAATTTAAATATTTAATATAAATAATTTGATAACTTTCTAGAAAAAAAGTATTCTGTTCTTATTAAATTTAATTTTTAAGTTTAGATATATACATTACTTTCACAAAAAGGAGCAGTTGATAATGGAAATAATGTAAACCGTGTACAATTATTTTTCTATAAAATTTAAAAAGGAGCAAATAGATAATCATCGTAAAAATGGAAAATAACTGCTGATTTTTTTTTTTTTTAAAAAAGTACTGTAAAAAACAAATAACTCAACATTTATTAAAATTTTAAATTAATATAACTAATAACTAATTTTAACTAATTTGTTTTAAAATTAATAAATGGCATTGTTAAAGGCGTCCTTGGCAACTTTTAGAGCAAAACTTCCTTGTTATTTAGTCTATATAGATATAGATTAGTGCATAAAATATTTTATATAACTAGCACCATTATTATTTTAAGAAATAGATTTCTTGTCTTTTGAGAGTTTCATAGAGTTATTTAAAAACAAATAGATGCAACTTAGACAAAATTTGTCTTAATTTATGTGTCACTTTTTGCTTTATGATGATTAATTTAATTAATTTTTGAGGTTAAATAAGATTGAATTAATTCAATATTTTAAAACTTAGGTGTTTAAAAACCATACAATAAGTTTTATACACTGTATTTTTTCTCATATCATGAGTATGAAGAAAGAACAGATTCAAAATATTGACCTGATTATCACTTAATTTTCGTAATAAACATGCATATAAGAAAATGATTGATTACAATATCTACAGTAGAAAGACGAACAAAGTCTCTTCTAATATTTAGAATTAAATTATTTCAGTGGATCAAGCTAGTCCATATGTATATAATTATTTTAACATCTAGTTAGCAGTACAAAATTGAGATCATTAAATGGAGAGAATTAATTGATAAAAAAATATCTTAACCATAATCTTTTTATAAAAACATTATTGAAATCTTGATGAATAATTCAGTTATCAGATATCTTTGATGGTTGAAACTAACATATAGTCTAATGAGAACTGTCAATACATATATACATACAAGATGGTTCGTACATCACCGTTATAAAATAAAACGAAAATAAATTAAATAAACATATAAAAAATTTTATTAATTAATCTTAAGGGTCTCTTTTTAAAGTTGGCTTTAGACCACAAATCTAGTTGAGTCGTCCCTAATCACATGTTTTGCTTACAGAATAAAGTGTTACTAGAATTTAATTACATGATAGAAATGAAATATACAACAACAATACACCCAATATATTCTCACACAGTCTTGAAAGAGTAAAACGTATGCAATCCGTATTATTATCTCAGAGACGAGGTAGAGAGTTGTTTCATATTTACCTTCGGTTCAAGACAAATTACAAACAATTAATAGTAGCCTTTGTTAGGGGTTTTGCCCTGATTTTCTTACCAAATTTAAGTTTTACTTTTCTTAGAAGGAAAATAAAAGTAATATCATAATTACTTTTACTTTTCCTAAAAGAAAAATATAAAACTTTTTCATATTTGGCTAACCTCTTTCTTGAAGGAAAGGTTTTGATCATCTATAAATAGAACTCATACCTCAACACAATAGCATCCACAATGTAGTCTTTTAAAGAGTCTAGTTTATGGGAAGATTTTATCTCTCATTAGTTTTATGCTTTTTAATATTCTTTTTAATATTTGGTCTTATATGTAGGCCGATTGGCCATTTATTTTGAGAATCACAAGAATAACTTGGTCATCAATTGTAAGGCATGCCTCAATTAGGTCAAATAGTGGATGCGTGATCCTATATCAAAAGGGACAAAGAAAATCATCTCCACAAAATCATGAGTCATTCAATGTAAGGAATGTACAACAAAGGTGGAGTTTGTATGCTAGAAAAGCACAGAAGAAACAACGACGTACAGACTCAGTCAAAGTTAATGTTGTAAAAGATGTTGCACATGATCTTCATCTCCAACTTTCAAATTGCATGTTATGTACTTGTATTTTCAAAGATTGATATGGTGAAGGCATTTCATTCTTCTATCCAAACATTGTGTCATCCTTTGTTTACCCCATTTGAGCCTTAGTTTTATTTTCTTTCATACACCTCTTTTGGAATTAAGATAGAGTCAGCAAAACTCAAAAGAAAAGTGTCAAAAATAAAATGTGTCCAAAAGGAAAGAAAAGAGAAGAGTATCAAAAATAGGGTCAGAAAAAAAATTCCCAAAGAAACAAAAATCAAAATCAATCAAAAGAACAAGCTGCCAGAACTACGCATGACCTGATTCTCCTCTCTCGGGGGTGAGATACGTAGGCTGCCCTACTAAGGGCTCGGTCCAACCAAATAAACAATTTAGAATTGTCCAGTCAAAGAAACTGGGGCATGATTTAATCCTCATTGTTTTAGTCGATTCCAAAGATTGTAAGTCCTACCCAACTTCAAGTATCGTTTAGGCCTCATGTTATCCTTTTCTTCTAACCTTATCCAAAATCCAAGCTACAACCAAAAAAGACCTTCAGATCAATCTTTGAGAATGTTAAGACTAAGCATGCAATGAATGTGATGACGCATTTTTGGAACTACTTGTCTACCTCAGCAATAAGAATCGGGAGAGAAATATAAATGAGAGAGTCTTATCGGTGAAAACCCTCACGAGCACCGTAAGATGATGGTAAGCTGAGGGAGATAACAATGAGAGAGTCTTATCGGTGAAAACCCTCACGAGCACTGTAAGATGACGGTGAGTTGAGACAAATGAAAATAAGAGAGTTTCATTGGTGAAAAACCCTCACAAACACCATAGGGCAATACTGAGCTGGGAAAAAGAAAATGAGAGAGGCTTGTTGGAAAAAACCATTCAAGGCGCCACTAGACGAATGAGGTCTTAAATGCAATTGACCTAAGGAAGCAACTCAATTTCGGGGTCATTAACTCAACAACAATTAGTAAAAAGTTTTTGATGGAAAGATCAGGTAGTTTAATCCGATATGCATGGCATAATCATTAGAGTTGATTGTCATTTCTAGATAAATTTTTCATTCTTTGTTTCAAACGGGGACATTCATCATCTTTTCTTTCTTCTCTTTATTTTTATTTTGTTTTCTTGAGTCAGTGGTCCAAATAAAAGTCATTGTTATTTTTCTCTTGTTTTTGAGTCAAGTCCATATCAAAACAAGTGAGAAAAGATTTCAAAACTGACTACCAATTTCTTCAATTGCACAAAGAAAGACAAAGTCAGCATATGAAAGAGACATGATTGTGATCTGAATAAGGCATGCAGAAAGTTTTGTCAACAGACAAGATGGGGAACTCATGAAAATACCAAGGTTTAAAGGGTTTATCTGAGAAGCATGTCAAAGCAGAGATACTATTTTTATTTCGGAGTCACTCTTAATAATCTGAGTTTGGGTCAATGACATAACAAAGTAGGGGCAAGTTCTAGCAATCTGAAACAAAATAAAGGAAATGAACGCTGAAGCAGGTGTCGGGACAGCCAAGTGCCGCAAACCACCACTAAGTTTTTAACTGACAAATTTTCTTTGTTGAAACAGGGGAAAATTCGCTTCACTTAATTCACCTACCATTGGAAATGCACATCCGTGAGATTTTACTTTCTGTTCAGGATCCTCCTGAAAAATGAGACTTATACTTTCTGTTCAGGACCCTCCTGGAAAATGGGAATTTACTTGTTGTTCAGGACCCTCCTGAAAAATGAGACTTTACTTTCTGCTCAGGACCCTCCTGAAAAATAGAATTTTACTTTCTGTCCAAGACCCTCCTGAAAAATGGAACATTACTTTCTGTTCAGGACCCTCCTGAAAAATGAGACTTTACTTTCTGTTCAGGACCCTCCTGAAAAATGAGATTTTGCTTTCTGTTCAGGACCCTCCTGAAAAATGAGATTTTATCTTTCTGTTCAGGACCCTCCTGAAAAATGGGATTTTAGTTTCTGTTCAGGACCCTCTTGAAAAATGGGATTTTACTTTCTGTTCAGGACCCTCCTGAAAAATGGAATTTTATTTTTCTATTCAGGACCCTCCTGAAAAATGGGATTTTATTTTTCTGTTCAGGACCCTCCTGAAAAATGGGATTCTACTTTCTGTTTAGGACCCTCCTGAAAAATGAGATTTTACTTTTTTTTTCAGGACCCTCCTGGAAAATGGGACTTTACTTTTTGTTCAGGACCTTCCTAAAAAATGAGATTTTACTTTTTGTTCAGGACCCTCCTGGAAAATAGAAATTTTACTTTCTGTTCAGGAACCTCCTGGAAAATGAGAATTTACTTTAAGTTTAGGACCCTCCTGGAAAATGGGAATTTACTTTAAGTTCAGGACCCTCCTGAAAAATGAGATTTTACTTTCTGTTCAGGACCCTCCTGAAAAATAGAATTTTACTTTCTGTTTAGGACCCTCCTAGAAAATGGGAATTTACTTTAAGTTCAGGACCCTCCTGGAAAATGGGAATTTACTTTAAGTTCAGGACCCTCCTGTAAAATGGAAATTTACTTTATGTTCAGGACCCTCTTGAAAAATGAGAATTTACTTTATGTTCAGGACCCTCCTGGAAAATAGGAATTTACTTTATGTTCAGGACCCTCCTGAAAAATGGGAATTTACTTTCTGCTCAGGACCCTCCTAAAAAATGGGAATTTACTTTCTGCTCAGGACCCTCCTAGAAAATGGGAATTTTTTTTCATGTTCAGGACCCTCCTGGAAAATGGGAATTTGCTTTATGTCCAAGACCCTCCTGGAAAATGGGAATTTAATTTATGTTCAGGACCCTCCTGGAAAATAGGAATTTACTTTATGTTCAGGACCCTCCTGGAAAATGGGACATTACTTTCAACAAAAAATGAATGAATGAAATCTTTCTTTATCATAATCTTTGTTTGGAGTAATTTCGTTTTAGCTTTGATTTTGGTTTCAGGAGCCCGCCTGAAGAATAGGGTGATAAAATTGAAAGTCAGGAGCCCATCTGAAGAATAGGGTGATGAAATTACAAGTCAGGAGCCCGCCTGAAGAACAGGGTGATGAAATTGAAAGTCAAGCAACAAGGTCAAGGGATTGAAAGTCAAGTAACAAGGTTAAGAGATTGAAAGTCAAGCAACAAGGTCAAGAAGTTGAAAGTCAAACAACAAGTTGAAGAAATTGAAAGTCAAACAACAAGTTGAAGAAATTGCAAGTCAGGAGCCCGCCTGAAGAATAGGGTGATGAAACTCAAGTCAAGAGTCTAAAAGAAGCTGCATAGATAAGATTTGTGTGATTTTATTTATTTTTAACTTGTAATTTTCATTTTTGATGTAATAACAGAGCCGTGGACCAGAACCTCGATGGGACCTCACTCGACTCTCCAACTCGGTTGTCCCTTTTCCTTTTATTTCTTTCTTTGAATAATGGTCGGGTCAAAATTTTGTCTCGTTGCTACTTCTTTGTATGAAAATACTTTGTGTTTACATGCAAAGAGGGGCATGATGTAGACACCTAATTTTGTCCCTCCCAAGTCTAATTTTATTCATTTTTAGCTCACCTTACCACACACCCGCATCCATGTGATTATACCCCACAAAAATACAAAAAAAATAACAACTCTTAACATAATCCCTAACAAATTTTATCTTGTTTTAATCCTATCCTAACCAACTTTACACTTCATCCACTAACTCTACCCTACCCCTATCCCTTACCCACTACCCTTATCACATTTGGAGAGAAGATACCCAATTTATGGACGCTATATACTGAGAGCAAGGAGGGGGATCCATTTTTTTTATATTCACACCATACACACCAAATAGACCATGAACAATTCCATTCAAAAAAAATCATCACTGATACTCACCAACACCAGACCATTTTTTTTCTTTTCTGGATCACAACGCGCACACACACAGAAAACACCCCATGCACACGCACTGAAATTCGTTAGCATATACACATAAAACTCTATCAAAGTTGAGTTTTCTCCGGCTAATTCCTCGCCAAAATTGACTACTCTTCACCGATTTTAGGTACCCATCTAGAAATCCAACCCCACCAACCTATCAAAATACGTAAGAGTTCGATCCAAACTCATCGGAAATGAACGAAGCAAAGGGGTTTGCGGGTGAAATCGAGTATGGGGTTCTCTGTTTTGGCAATTTTGGATTTGGATGGTTAGAAAAATAAAAGAAGGGGTGTAGATAGGAGTCAGATTCGTCCACGGTGAAGTGCAATTCGAGGTCGGAGTTTGAGTTGCAGATTCGTTGTTGAGGTTCTGCTCGTTTATCGAGGTTCAATTTGCGGATTCGGAATGCCAATCTCTTCTGTTCATTCAAATGAAATTTGAATTTGAAAGCTTAATTTGAGGTTCAATTCTCTCATCTCTCATTTTATTTTAATTTCGACGTGATTGTGGATGTGATTCGATGTCTTTGTCCTATTTGTTAGTTGATTTGGGTGATGTTTGATGTTGTTTGATTTTGAATAATTTATCTCAGTGGTATAAAGGTGATGATAATACGAATTTTGGGTTTGTATCGAAAAGGAATTTGGCGGTGGGAATCGTAAATCTACAAGAGTGAATATTATAGTATTTTTATTCCTTGTTGATGTTGAACGTTGATAGTATCATGATAGGCCGAATTGGATAGGCAAAAAATGTTTAGATTCGGGTAGGAAAATTTAGGAATGATGTTTGATTGAATGTGTGGAATGTTGAATGTGTTGAATGGTTTGGTTTTCTGGCACTGAAAAAATGTATTCGTTTAGCCGGGGAATGCCCCGAGTTCATTTGTATTTCTTCACCGGAGAATGCCCCGCAATGTCTTATACTCGGAGGACGTCTGTAATGAAGGCCTGAGGCGTCGGGTAAAGCAACAGAGTTTAGCCTAGGACTAGTTTAGAATAGAATTTATATTTTCGCATTTTTCTGTTTCAGTTTGTAATAATCTGACTGGACATTATGATTTTGGATTTGTTTTGCTTTGCTGGTTTGATTGATTGTTTTACGTATTTTTTTGTGGTTTATACATTCGTTGTGCCAAATTAGTCGATACGCTCCACCAAGCGACCGTGGTCGAACCACGGGGTCGAAGGGTGCCTAACACCTTTCCCTCGGTCAACAAAATTTCTTAGCCGGAATTTCTGTTCGCAAATCAGTTTAAAGAGTCAAATGGTTTTGAAAAAGATTTTCCAATGGTGACTTGGTACACTGGATTATGCCAAGTGACGACTCTGAATAAAAAATGTAAATAATCACTTTTCAAAATAAATCTTCATTTTTTTTCATTTAATAATAAAAAAACCTTTTCAAACTTTAAAATCTATATTTTTGGAGTTAAAAAAAGGGTGTGACAAGTTTGGTGATAATGAAGATTTTTGTCTAGCTACATATGGAGAAGGAGCTTAAAGCATATTTTCATCATTCCTGCTGCTGCATCTTTAAAAATAAAAATAAGATAATTTTTAAAGTATTTTTAACACATAATATTTTAAATTTTATTTTTAACCATAGCAAGCAGCAGTAATGGAGATTATATGAAGAACCAAAATTATGCATATACTATGAAGAAGGCGGATAAGTGAAGAAAATTAAGCCAAAAAGGGGAGATTTGTTAGGGGTTTTGCTCTAATTTTCTTACCAAATTTAAGTTTTACTTTTCTTAGAAGGAAAATAAAAGTAATATCATAATTACTTTTACTTTTCCTAAAAGAAAAATATAATTTTTTTCATATTTGGCTAACCTCTTTCTTGGAGGAAAGGTTTTGATCATCTATAAATAGAAGACCCCTTTTCTCATACCTCAACACAATAGCATCCACAATGTAGTCTTTTAAAGAATCTAGTTTTTAGAAGATTTTATCTCTCATTAGTTTTATGCTTTTTAATATTATTTTTAATATTAGATTTTATATGTAGGCCAATTGACCAAATCATATAATAATATTATGTTTTTAGTACTGTTTTCTTTGTCGTCTGATTTATTGTCTCATAGTTTGCAAACTGTAAGCTTTCGCATGATGCCCTCTCGATTTCGAACCCAACAACCTTCCGCCCTTATTCGAAGTTGCCACATTATTCCAAAGTTGTAACCGCGCTATATCCTATTTATCACCTCTCCCCAATTCAAATGAAATATATCCTTTTAAATTCAGAGAAAGAATTAAAAACAATGTTATGTTCGTATTTTGCAAATAACGTTAAACGAAATGTAGAGCCAAATATCTTTCACATTGGACTACATTTGAAGCAACATGCTTGCTCAAATATGTTATATATGTTTTATAATAGTTAACCCTCTTTTTAAAAATGTGTATTTCAATTTAGTTGTTTTTTTAATAAAATTAAGAGGATTTTATTATGTTCATACAATACTACTCCGATTATTATGATTGAACAAAGTGTATATATATTCAAATTTATATTTTCAAAGCATAATCAATAAAGCTAATTTGATAACATAAATTCCTATTAAATATTATGTAAGTCAATAAACGCCACTATTTTAAAACGAAGTACTCCTTAATCTGGTTGACATGAGTTTTGGTCAAGCATAGAGCTAACACACGAAACAAAGCACCAATAAAATAGCATAATGTGGAAATTAAAATCCAAAAGTGTATTTCAGTTTGTACTTGATAGAGTAGAATGTGCAAATTAAATATAGTTAAGTATATGATAGTTAATTTAATTGTGCAAATTAAATATAGTTAACTATATGGAATTTAATTTAATTGCTTATCTTCATAAAGTTTATACGATAACTAGTCATTTTGAATTCAAGCAATTATGTTACTAAATAACATTAAGAATCTGTTTGGTATGAAAGAAAAATATTTTTTTTTTATATTTGATTGACTTAAATATTTTAAAAAATATTTTCTAAATAAATTTATTTTTCTTCAATTTAAGAAAAATGACTACCCTACATAAAGTAAGAAAAATTATATTTCAAGACTCTTTCAAATGCACTACCCGACCTTAGACTCAAATCCTAATTTTGGACGTGACTCAATTCTCGACCCAGACCTTGACATGGGACACGACTCCAAATCCCGACCACCAACTCAGCACCTAACTCCCAACACTAACCCAGGGTCCAATTATCGTTTTTGACTCGAGAACCGACCTCTGTCCACCTGCTGGCATTGACCCAAGACCCGATCCCGATAAAGGACTAGACCTTAACCCAAACTCGAGATCCAAACTTGACCGTGAATGACTCCCAACCCCAACCCAAACTTGAGATCATAGAACCCAATCTCCTAACCACAATTCAGGATGAGAGTCTCGACTCATACCTAGGACCTCACCTCGATCTCAGATCGACTCTGACCTCAACCTCGACCTGAGTTCGAACCTTGGCCCCGAATTTGAATCGAGACTAGACTCACGACCTCAACCCCGAGTTGAGGCATTACATTTCGAGTCAAGATTTATATCTACATACTTTTGGAATAATATTTTCTTCTTATCGACCAAACACCAACAATTAATTAAGAAAAAAAAGGGAAAAAGCATAAATACCCTCTTGAACTTGTCGCCACAACTTATTTTAGCACTTTAACTTTATCGGTAATTATTTACACCCTTAAATAACTTTCGCGTGAGTTATATACCACCCCCCAAATGTATTTTCATTCTCACAATGGAGAGTAGTACACTCGCCCCCACGTCGTGGCCACGTCGCTGCCACATTAGACCACCACCATCACCACCCCAATCCGTTGCCAGCCACCCACCTTTCCTTTCTTCTTCTTCTAACCCGCATTAATACTTCTTAATCCTTAATTATTGATTTAGTTTTTATTAATTACCTTTTTTTTCTAACATTCATTAACACTTCACTATCTTTTGCTACTTTTAGTTTCTCTTCTCATAACATTTTTTTTAAGAAAAAAAAAGGGTATTTTAAATTGCATATTTGAAAATTATGATAAAGATTTTTTGAATCAAGATGAAGGTTTTTTCTTTAGGGGACGATAGAAATTTGAAAAAAAAAAGGAGAGGATTCGAAGAAGAAGAAAGGGGATGAAAGTTTGTTGAATTCGAAGAAGCCGGGCGAGAGAAGATGGAAGGGGGTGGGGTTTGAAGAAAATGAAAGAGGTGGGGGTCTTGAAGTAGATGAAAAGAGGGGTAGGGGTTATTTTTATTTATTATTTTTGTTTTACGTAAAACTAAATTCCATATAATAATTAAAAAAATATTAAAATATTTCACCGGCATTTTTTTTACAACAATATGCTTTATTTTTTTTAATTTTTTTTTCTACATCAATCATTAAGGGGTAATATAATTCACGCAAAAGTTATATAAAAGAGTAAATAATTAAAGTGTTAAAGGTAAATTGTGGCAACAATTGAGAGGGTATATATGGTTTTTTTTTTTCAAAAAGAAACTTTCATAATGAGGAAATAGAAGTCATGGTCAACCAAGGGTGAAAGAGTCATTTCAAACCTGTGTTCTATTCTATTCCAAATCTTAAAAATATGGCAAAATGGCTCAATGGACCCCTGTACTATGTCGATTTTGTAAGTTGAACTCTTTTACTTACATGTTTGTCATATGGATCCATAAATTCATTCAAAAGCAACATTTTAAACACTTTTTTGGTGAGTGTAACACACTCTCCCATATCAGCTGCCACATAAGCTACCACATGTGCCACATCATCTGCCACGTCATTTTCAAGTGTTTCATTAAATTTCAAGTCATTTAAACTGTTACATGGCAAATTAAATATTAAAATTAATTTAATTAAATAATTTTTTTTATAAATTATAGAAAAATTTAAATAATCATGTTTTAAATTAAATATCCAAATAATTAAATTATAAAATGCCATTTAATTTATTTTTTCTCACAAATTAAATATAGTATTCATTCCAAATAATTAAAATTCTTCTCCAACTAATTTAAATTTTTAACTATAAATTCATATATACAAACATAATAAATTTTCAAATTTTAAATTTGAATATCTTTAACAAATTCACAAAAATTTTAAATGTTTTCAAGCTTAATCCCCCAAAAATATGAAAAGATTCAAATTTAAATTTTAATTCAAAATAATAATAATGAAAAGATATTCAATTGAGAGGAAAAATTTTAAAAAAATTGAAGGTGGTGCTTGAGACGGGGCTGGGGTGGGGGCTAGACGGGGGGCTGGGGGTGGGGAGGGGCTGGACGGGGCTGGATGGGCTTGGTGTTGTGGGGAGGGGCTGGACGGGCTGGGGTGTAGTGGGGAGGGGGCTGGGGTGGGGTGGGGAGGGGAGGGGCTGGATGGGGCTGGGGTGGGGTAGGGAGGGGCTGGACGGGCTGAGGGTGGGGTAGGGGTTGGACGGGGCTGGGGTGGGGTGGGGCAGGGGTTGGGGGTAGGGTGAGGGCTGGGGTGAGGTGGGGGGTTGAATGGGGGTGGGAGATGGGTGACCTTTTTTTTATTTTTTATTTTTAAATTTTTATTTTTTAAAAATATTTTAAATTTAAAAAATTAGAAAAAAGTTGACTATCTTTTTTTTATTTTTAAAATTATTTTAATATAAAATTGGCCAAAAATTGATCTTCACTCGCACCCCAGGCGAGTGACTACACTCTCTTTGTCCTAGTCAGCATTTGAATGCCACATAGGCTCGGTCAATGGTCAAAGAATGTAAAATATTGTTTTTTAATAAGTTCAAAGGTCCAAATAAAAAACATGTCTAACTTATAAAATCGATATAGTACATGTCTACTCAACTATTTTGCCTTAAAACATCAAAACGTTTTCTTTCTTGTTTAGAGTTGTTGTCAGGTGAACGGAAAATATAAAGCTAAGATTTATTTTCATCATAAAATTGGGCAATATTGGCTGATAAATATGTGCAGATACAAGAAAGAAAAGCAGCAAGTATTCTTGTTGAATACTACTCATCATATTATCAACCAGGTGTACTACTCAAATTCAACTTGTACAACTTTGTGATTTTATTTTAACTTCAGGACAATATTTGCTTTTATTTTAACTCATGTATTGCTAGTGGTTGAATGCAATAGAAATGTTTGTTTCTTATTGAAAAACTTGGATATGAACGATTTTTCTTTTATTTAAAGAGAATTGTTAGCTGACAATTAAAAGTACTAACTTGTTCACTATTTTTTATTGAAGAGATCTTGGAAAAGGAAATGAAGTTGTTACTCCCTCCGTTTTAATTTGTTTGTCTAGTTTGACTTGATACAGAGTTTAAAAAATTAAAGAGGACTTTTTAATCTTGTGGCCTTAAGCATTTCACGTGAAAAACTAGAATTAGATACTTGCCAAGGAAAGAACTGTTCTTTTTTGCATTGGATTAAGTAAATACTCATGGCTCCATTACCTTTAGAAGACATTATCTTAGAAGAAACTTCTTATCGAATAGTATATTCCAGTCCCTATCAAAAATTCCTGTCTCGAGTTCTTTGAGGAATGGCTACTAGCATGTAGCTGCAGTGTTAGATGATTATGGTGATAAAGAAATGGACCTTGGGCCTAACTCAACCTCAAAAGGTGACGATTACCCAATTCCATATAAGCAAACCACTAGTCGATTCCCCAACCAATGTGAGACTTTTACCCACTCTAACACCCCCTCACGCCCAGGCCCAACTGGCACTGGCGCGTGAACCGGGAGCCCGAAACGGGAATGGACCTGGCTCTAACACCCCCTCACGCCCAGGCCCAACTGGAACTGGTGTGTGGACTGGGAGCCCGAAACGGGAATGGACCTGGCTCCCAACTGGAACTGGTGTGTGGACTGGGAGCCCGAAACGGGAATGGACCTGGCTCTGATACCATGATAAAGAAATGGACCTTTGGCTAACTCAAGGTCAAAAGCTACTCACTAGGGGAGGATTGCCCAAGTCCATATAAGCAAACCACTAGTCCATTCCCCAACCAATGTGGGACTTTTACCCACTCTAACACCCCCCTCACGCCCATGCCCAACTGGCACTGGTGCGTGGACCGAGAGCCCAAAATGGGAATGGACCTGGCTCCGATACCATGTCAAGAAATGGACGTTGAGCCTAACTCAACCTCAAAATCTAGTTCAAGAGGTGAGGATTACCCAATTCTATATAAGCAAACCACTAGTCCATTCCCCAACCAATGTGGGACTTTTACCCACTCTACCACCCTCCTCACGCCCAGGCCTAACTGGCACTGGCGCGTGGACCGGGAGCCCAAAACGGGAATGGACCTGGCTTTGATACCATGATAAAGAAATGGACCTTGGGCCTAACTCAACCTCAAAAGCTAGCTCAAGAGGTGAGGATTACCCAAGTCCATATAAGCAAACCACTAGTCCATTCCCTAACCAATGTGGGACTTTTACCCACTCTAACATATGGTATGTTGTCAGAACTCAGAAGTAGAAAGTCATATATTCAACTTACTAATGCATTTTGTGTTCATCAATCTTATTTGTGGTCGTACGAAAGTAATATAATTGGTAAAATGCTATATTTTTAATGGACTTTGTTGAGAGTGAATTAGTCCTGATAGATCATCTTAAATTGATAATCATATTTATGTGAATTTTAGACTTTGATTGGAAGATTATCCCAAACTAATCAGGTCTCGCTTACCACAGAATGAAAGAGAGAGAAGCACACATAAGCGTGAAATCGTTGTTCTTATAAAAGAAAATAAGAGACCGCTTTAGCAGTATTTGATAGCTTTTGCTGTTGAAGAAGCTTTAGGAAAAGATTGAAACTTTTCAAAGTATATAAACTGCAATTATGTGTTAAGGTGTTTTCACAAAAAATGTTAATAATTAAAGCTGAATTCTAGAACCTTGAAAGTTCTAGAATATTTTAAGTATGTGAAGGGCTAGTCTGCTAATACTGACTCATTTGCAAACATCGGAGGAACTAGCAAGATTCTTATGCGATCAAATAATTGCTTCGTGGCCCCTTCCTTGGCTAATAGGTCAGCTATACCTTGTTCTGCTTTCTACAGGAATGCGAGAGTTTTAGATTTGAAGTTAACACTCAACTGAATGGAAGAAAATCACTTGCAATCTTGTGTCAGACACATATTTAGCCATAAGCATAAGGTCATGTGTGAAGAAGAGGTGTGTTAGGTTTGGCCGAGTTCTACCTATTTTTGTTGGAAACCTATTACTGCAATTTGAATATACATGTAACCTCACATGAATCTCCTGTGTTGTTGTCGTAATCTCCTTAACTTTAAGTAGGTCATCCATCCACATTATAACCATACCACCTGAGAGGCCTATGGAAAGAACCTCTATGTAATTGGTGAAGCCAAGTCCTCTATGTGATATCAAGATTAGAACTCGGAGGATTTTTATTTTTTTGGTCTTTATTGTTGGTGCTCAAGCATTTTATTAATACTGTGGAATTAGTAAAAGTTTGTATATGACTATCTTTGTTGATTGA
The DNA here is from genome assembly GCA_030864215.1 of Capsicum pubescens. NCBI lineage: Eukaryota > Viridiplantae > Streptophyta > Magnoliopsida > Solanales > Solanaceae > Capsicum > Capsicum pubescens. Next base: position 371,795,081 of record CM061548.1, on the reverse strand, counting down.
CAGGGTGAAGGATTGATTTTCTTCATGCACGGCAACCAAATTCCGTATAAAACGTAAAATGACGGAAATAAATTGAATAGGAATGGTAATGGTGTCATTGTAGGAACTTTCTGGTTCTAGAATCTCACTACTAGAAATCTTTAAAGCTGTGTTTGGTTTTATCACTTGATAAATTGTCCAATCCTAAAGTTGTTCCTATTGAGTCTAGGAATAGGGGTCATGGTTTTATTTTCCTCTATCTGTTCACTTCCAGCTGTACTATGATTAGCTAGTTGTGTGGTAGAAAAAGTGTGCAGCAAGGCTTCCCTTTATATTGGATTAGTATTACTTAATTTAGAAGAGTAAGTTTGTGTATTTTTAGCAGGTTTATTTTTATCAGGTAATCTGTTTAGTCTAGACAGTGTTATATTGGTAGGGGGAAAAGTAGTGGATAAAGTAGGGGTAATCTATTTCGGGTGGGAAATAGGTTTGCTGCTTTAGTAGTGGATAAAGTAGGGAGTATTCCATTGGAATCTCCATTTTTCCCCTGTTGAAAGGTGACGTCATTAGAGCTGATTTCTTGTTTTGTTGGTCTGTCCTCCTTCGAAGGGCTTCTTTCAATGAAGTTTCCTTTTGATTCAAATTTTTGGGCTTTACTACTCGAAGGATCATTCTTTTTGGAAGATCTTGTGGTTTTATTGAATGACCTTTCTTTGTATTTGAAGATTTTTGAGTCAAGAAACTTACCTGTAGTGGCATCAAAGAGATTAACGCCGATGCCTGTGTCGTCATCTTTTGAATTGTTTGTTTGGCGCTTACGCTTTTTTTCCTTCTTTGTGAATGATAATGTTTACCACGGAGCTTCAGTTTGAGTTTCTTGAATGGAAGTTGTTGTGTTGGCCTGGCGTTGCCCTTCTGATATTTTCTCTTTTTGAGTGGTTTTAGTGTCCTTTACCTTTGGAATACTGGACGGATAGAAAGAATCCGTTAACAAACCAAGGGCCGTCTTGAAGAGTTCTTTGTAGGTTTTCTTCTTTAAGGAACTTGACAATATAGTAATCATGTCCCAAATCAGTAAGTGTTAAATCTTCAGTTGGTCTCCACATGATGGATAGTTTCCTCATTGGATATTGATGGCTTATTCTTTCACCAAACACTTTGATAAAAGGCCCTTTTCAGAAAGGTATACGCTGTCCTCATTATCCTGAAATGTTTCCATGGATATGTCCCTTGCCTCTTTTTACTTCCTCTTGTGGTTCTTCTATGGATATGTCCATGGGTTGGTTCCCTTCTTGTGGCTGCGTGTTCATGCTTGTTTGGGGATATGGTTTTGAGCAACTTATTTTTATATGAAGTTTTCTCGGACTCCACTCCATATTGAAGTTATGTTTACTGTGTGTGGATCTAGTGGATTTAGATTTTCCTGAGAGCTATTCATTTTGGTGTAAGTGGTTGATTGCTAGTGAGAAGTGAGAGCTTTTCAGCAATTTGTGTTTATAGGTAAATGCTTTATTGGTCTAGTGGTCAATGAAAAGATCTTAGGTTCAAATGCCAACCTAGGTAAAAACACTAGGTGAAGCATAATTTTTATGTATATCTTGATTATACATTAATATTGACTACTATTCTTTTTCTAGTTTCGATAAACATTATTAGCTAAATTTTACTACATTTGGTCCAGGCCATGAGAGGGGCCTTGTGAATTTATATCAATTTTGCTTCATTTGGGTACTTTTTTTGGAAATCTTCAGTTATCACGCTTCTTACGTGACCGTCCCTTTATATGATGGAAGTTTCATCTCATTGTTATTACTGATTGAGTGACTGATAATTTAAAACCTCCATGTTTGCAGACAAGATTGGAGCACATATTATTGGGCGAGCGAAATGAGTTACCTCAACCGAAATAGATCTGAAGGAAAATTAGACCATCTTGATTCTTGATATTGTATTTGTCTCAGAACTTGTCAAACCGGTGGTTGTAGGAATAGACAATGTAGCCTTTGCCGGTAGAGCCTTGAAGGTGAAAAGGCATTGAAAGTAGGTTTAAGCCATCTTGCTAAAAACTTCTATGTTTATCGTTTTGCTCTGTTAAGTCTTTTCTTGTACTGCAACTATTGTAAATATTACAGTTTGGCTGAGGCAGAAGACTGTTCAAATTTATCGAAAACTGCAACTAGGTAGGTATTAGTGTTTCTCCAATTTTGAGGTTTAGTTTTTCTCGCATGCAAATGCTTAACCTTTCATAAAGACAATAGATCTTGATACTTGTTTCCATGTTTTAAGTATATGATTTAAATGCAACTTAGATACTCCCGCCGTTTCTAAATAAGTGGTTGTTTAGCCTTTTCATTTTGTTCCTAAATAAGTATAGATAATCAAGAAGACATTAATGATGTTCTTCCAATTTTACCCCTTATTAATAAAGAGAATTTTACAAAACCAAAAAACTACTAAAGAGTTAGACATCCTTTTCAAGGTATTTATAAGGTCAAGTTAGTAAACATACTTCTTGTTTTCTAGAAAAAAAGGTTGTGCCCAAACTAAAAAACCACTTATTTAGGAACCGGGGAAGTATAAATTTCTATCTTAGTCATGCTTGATCTTTATCTTTAGTTTAGTTTCCAAGACGGTGAAGAAATGACATGACAGAAGATTGACTAAAACAAGATAACTTGTAGCAGTAGAATAAGCAATTTGAAATGATATTTTTCTTATCATGTTTTTCTTTTTCACTTGAAACATTTCTATTGATTCTTTATGGTTTTGTGTATGTTATTTTAGGTTAGAGGAATGATGCACTACAGGATTCATGATTTTGTTTTTCCACGGCTACTCGTCCATTCGTTGGGTGATCTCTTGCTCTCACATCAGAGGGTTTGCTTGTCGTTTAGGCCCGGGAGTGAGATTTTTGCTCATTACGGTCACCTCCGGAGTTCATCCCACCTAGATAGTACCAGGACCCTTGTGTACCCGCCCTTGATCAGATAAGCCTTGTGGCAAGATGCGACATTCCCCATGCTGCGGTTCCCTCCGTTCCTTTCCCAAGATGGGTTAGGGACATAAGAAGGTAGATCCAAATGTTTTTCTAAGCTATTTCAGGGTCAAGATATTGCTTATAGTTTTTCTTGTTCACAGATTAATCCCAATGTTTTGGTAATTCAGGAAAATCTATTAAGTAGTTGCAAATAAAATAGAGTTTTGGTGTGTGTGAGAGTGGGAAATGAGAACTAGAAGTATAGTACTGAGATAAAGGTGTTTCCTTATGCCCAAAACCTTTGATTTTCAGTGAGAATCTAAAGAATCCTCCCCCCCCCCCCCCCCCCCCCCCGTTCTTCTTCTTGCCAATTTGATTTATTTATTTTCAAAAAAACAAGTAACCACCATTATAGTAAGTACAAACCGATAACCAGAAAGAAAGAAAGAAGAAATTACATTTACCACCGATAAACAGAAAGAACAAAAGAAGGAAAAAAACAAGGGATGACATGGATATATATAAAAACCATAGTGATATAATTTTTTAATTTTTTCTTTGTATATATAGAAGGAAAAAAACAAGGGATTAGCTCTCTTATTTCTTCGCTTATCCAATTTGTATGTCTTCTTTTGAAGTGTTTTAGAAGTTTGGTAAACAATGTACATTGAAGTTTTGGTTCTTGATTGATTGATGTTTGGTGAATTTGAGCAAAAGGGTGTTGTTTAATCTGAAATTTGGAGATCCGGGGTTTGTAAAGTTTCAATCTTTATCGATTCTTGCATATTTATTTGATTTAAAGTTTTGATTTTGAGGGATTTTTGTTTTTGAGTTCTTGATTTTTTGGGTTAAAGTTTGAATCTCTATTGATTCTGGCATGTCTATTTGATTTTGAGTTTTTTTTTTAGTTCTTGATTTTTTGGGCTGTAAAGTTTTAATTTTTAATGATTCTTGAGTGTTTATTAGATTTAAAGTTTTGTTTTTGAAGGGTTCTTTTGAGTTTTTTTGGTTAAGGGGTTTTTGTCATTTGATTGTTTTCCAAGGACCTGGTGGATGGAATGTTAACTTGATCTGGATTCTTGATTATTTTTAAACTTGAGGCAATGAGGGATCATAGATGTATGGTGGTTTTTTTTGCTTGAATCAAATGAGGGTTTATAGATGTTTGCTTGTTTTATTTTTTCTTGAATCAATGAGGGGTCATAGATATTTGTGGAATTTCTTTTCCTTTGTTGACTGACAAATCCCTGCATTTGTGTTTTCAGAATTGTCGTTATCCATAAAAAGGCATTGAACATTACTGGGATTTTCTTTAGTTAATGATCAAAACTGATGTTGGATGATATCCAGCTAGAGAATTTTTTTTTTCGTTTCTGTGCTTTGGGGATTGATAATTTCTTCATCTTTGGTTTCTTGATTTAACCTGAATTTATGAGTTTTGATGATTGTTTCTCTTTGTGGTTTTCTTGATTCAACGTGAATTTATGAGTTTTGATGATTCTTTCTCTTTGTGGGAGGAGTTTTTCCTTGGTTCCTTACTAATTTTGTTCAATGTATATCTGTCTTATCAGGAAGACACAGGGTTTAGGATCCATATCAGAACAAGGCGGCGGAACTGGTTTATTTTAGGGTAGAATCTGGAAGATATGTCAGAAGAACGGTCCTGTGTGGTTACAAGGGATTGTCAGACAGAAAGTAACTTGACGGCTTGCATGAGTTATCGGCTTGATAGGATTAAAGTCCAGAGTGGCAAAAGGCCATTGCAAGATGATCAGGAGGGTGAAAATGCGCAATGCAAGTTGCAAAAGCAGTCCGATGGTTCCAACCTAATGGGAGTGACTCTATCCTTAGGGAGTTCTTCAGCATCCCCTGATGAGCACGCTGACAATCATAATCATGCTGGGGATAATTCTGACAGTGGCACATTTTTTCCTGCCCTTGACCGTGACAGCTCCATCAATTCTCTCATTCGTTGCTCTAGGTCAGATTATGGCGCCATAGCATCTTTGAACCGCAACTTCCACTCATTAATTAGGAGCGGTGAGCTTTATAGGGCGCGGCGACGAAATGGTGTGGTGGAGCATTGGGTGTATTTCTCGTGCCAGGAGCCTGAGTGGGAAGCTTTTGACCCTGCTAGGCTCCGCTGGATGCGTCTGCCGAGAATGACTCCCAATGATTGTTTTGTGTTCTCCGACAAGGAATCATTGGGGGTTGGTACTGAGCTTCTCGTTTGTGGAAAGGATGTGTTGGCCCATGTCATTTATCGGTACAGCTTACTGACAAATACGTGGTCAACTGGGATGCAAATGAATGCGCCACGATGTTTGTTTGGTAAAGCAAGCCTTGGGGAAATTGCCATTTTTGCTGGCGGTTGTGACTCACAAGGTAAAATCCTTAGCTCCGCTGAACTTTACAATTCGGATACAGGCACGTGGACGACTTTGCGAAGCATGAATAAGCCACGTAAGATGTGTTCTGGCGTATTCATGGATGGAAAGTTTTACGTGATAGGAGGCATTGGAGGAGCCGACTCAAAGCTGTTGACATGTGCCGAAGAGTATGATCTGGCAACAGGAACATGGACGGAAATCCCAAACATGTCTCCTGTGCGACCTAACCTTGAGAATGACATACCTGCTACATCTGCAGCGCCTCCATTAGTCGCAGTTGTGAATAATCAATTGTACGCTGCTGACTATGCTGAAATGTCGGTTAGTAAGTATGAAAAGCATAACAAAGCATGGGTTACCGTTGGTGGACTGCCTGAAGGAGTATCTTCCATGCATGGTTGGGTATTGGCTTTTCGGGCATGTGGTGATAGGCTAATTGTAGTTGGAGGGCCTAGGGTTATGGGTCGAGGATTTATTGAGGTGCATTCGTGGGTACCGAGTGAAGGATCTCCAGAATGGAACTTGCTCGGCCAAAAGCAATCAGGTAGCTTTGTGTATACCTGTTCTGTCATGGGATGCTGAAGAGATGGAATTTGGCTGGTTTACTGTAGAGGTGTTGTTTGTCGATCAATACATAATTGGTTTCTTGCTGATGGGTAATATATCCCAGCTTTTTTTCTCTTATCAGTTAATAGATTAGTGTTTAAAGCTTCCCTAGGGAAGTCATAGAAGTAAGTCGTTTTTTGGGTTTTGCAATCTTTATTATCTCCACTTTGTCAAGGAGAGAAATAAGGGTCTGCAAGGTTGTTTGTTTGTTGGTACATTTGGTAGCCTTGGAGATGAAGTACTTTGTTCCAACTTTTGTTTTAGGAATTCTTTCCTTTATTATGGCAGATCTCATTGAGGCAATGATCAGTTATTCTGCTTGCTTATTTGTTTTTATTTGTGAAAACTGTAGTGTGCATCAATTGTATGATGTTTGGACATTATGGCATTTGCAGTCGAGTTGAGCAAGAAAATTAGATGCTTATGGATGGTAAACCACCTTCTGTGAGTTGTAAAGTTGATGAGCATCATAACCTTAGTCGATGCATGGTATTCATGAGGTTTACCCGCTTGTTGTCCAGATTCATTCTCTTTCATGTTTCCCAATTATGCACCCTTGTCCCTTTCGGTTTTCCCTTTTAGTCGTTATCTGAATTTGAAGGTAGAGAGCTTGTTTCTGATAGACCGACCACACTCAAACAATATTTGCTTGATCATTCTTCTGTCACTGAACGCTCTTTTGATACTTCTCTTCTAGCACATACTCCCTCTGCTTTTCCTTTTCAAACAATCCTTATTTGTATATATTCCAACTTTTCCTTTTCTGTACAGCATACCCAATGTATTCCCACGGTGGGGTCTGGGTCTGGGAGGATAGAGTGCACGTTGACTTTACACCTTTCTCGTAGATATAGACAGATTATTCCGAAAGAACCTCGTAACTTTTCCGACAAATAAAGCTGAGATTAATTATGCTGGATTATTTGATGCTTTAGAAATATTTGGTCATTCAGTGGATGTTTCACATTTAGGTGGAAAAGAAATGCTTATTTATCATAACAGATTTTGATTATGTAAAATATTTTACTGTAACCTGTACAAATTCATGGTGATGTTACTATTCCTAGCCGTGTCAGGAGTTCAAATTTGTAACCCGGTACAGATTCATTCTTTACTCTCAGTTACTTATTTTGGTCTCAACTTTCTCAGTTACTTATTTTGGTCTCAACTTTGTCGTTATACTGCGTATGTTGTTGTTGTTTTTGTACTTAGTATGCAGTATTCACTTTAGAACTCGATTAATCCCGATTTGTGCCCGAATGTTCTACTTTGGGGTAAATCACTCCCTATTAAAGACGGTTCTCTATATTCAGTACTCGAATTTGAATGTCTCATTAAGAATGAATGATAATATCTTTACGACGGATGTTTGGGATTGACATGAGGTAAAAAATCCGAATCATTCACTTTTTATGAGAAATTCCGTAACGTAAATTTTCAAGCATTGTTATACATATCTTTTATTTCCACATTTGCATTGAATTCCCGACTAATTTAATTATGTGATGCGTAAGGTCCAATAAAACATTATTGCATGGGTACTAGAAATCCGTATGTCATCTTCATGCAACTTTTCGCAGTGAACTTTGTTTTTCACAACAATAAATTCTAAATTCCAGCACTTAAATTTAACTTTAAATATTTATTGAAACTAATTTTATGCGATGTCGAAATGAAATATACAACAACAATACACTTAGTGTATTCTCACACAGTCTTCTATATCATTACCCTAGAGGTGTGAGGTAGAGAGGTTGTTTCCGATTGACACTCGACTCAAAACAAATTACAAACAATTGATAGTAATCTTCCATCTTAATTCACGTTTGCCACATTTTTCTATCTAAGATCATATTCTCGAGAAGCTGCAATTGCACCATATCTTGTTTATCACTTCTCCCTATTGTACTCTTTTAAATTCAATGAATGAAACCTATCCTTTTAAATTCAAAGCAAAAAAAATAAAAAATGCTATGTTGTATTTTTCAAATAACGTTAAACGAAATATAGAACCAAACATCTTTCACATTGGACTACAGCAATTAAAGAAGATGCTCCTTAATATGGTTGACATGAATTTTGGTCAAGCATAGAGCAACACATGAAACAATGTAGGATACAAGCACCAAATAATAGCATAATGTGGAAATTAAAATCCAAAAGTGTATTACAGTTTGTACACGACATAGTAGAATGTGGAAATTAAATCTATATTTCCATTTATAATCTATGTGTATTTAGTAGAATGTGGAAATTAAATCTATATTTATATTTATAATCTATATCTGTATCTGTATTTATAATCTATAATCTCTATATATAGTCTATAATTTGTAATCTATAATCTATATCAATAAGCTATAATCTATAATCTATATCTATAATCTATCTATCTATATAAATTAAAAGTGTGAATGACCTTAAAATGTTGTTTGAATTTTTTTCCTTCGTTAAAAGTCTTTACTTTAGACAAAATCGTTTTTTCGCTATTTTTTTGTAATATTTAAGAGTTGAAAATTAATTAAATATATTTATAGTAAAATCTTTTCTTGTAATCAGAATTAATGACAACTAATACTTTTTTCATCAGTATAATAATTCTAAATCAACTAAATTTGATTTTAAGAAGATTTGAAAAATCTACAAATAAATATAAAGGAATTAAAATAAGAAAAATTTAAGAAGTATCAATTTTTAAAATTTTTAAGTACATAATAAAAATGTAATAAATGATTTTGTAAAGATTTGACTTTAAAAACAAGTAAAGATTTTAAATATAAAAAAAAAGAAGAAAAAAATCGTACCCAATGTCTTTTCACAGTGGGGTCTGGAAGGATAGACTGTACGTTGACCTTATACCTTCCTCGTAAAGAATAGTACTCATTGGGATGTGTTTCTGAGTTGAGACTTATTTCGGGTCCTCTTTCTGATGAATATGTATAATCTGGGAAACTATGTGGCGTACTAGGTTGGCTTTCAATATTTAGTCCCACTTCGAAAGATTGTACTGGGTGCATTGTTGTTGTACTCAGTATTCGGTATAGACTATGAAGCTCGATTGATCCCGATTTGTGCCGAGAAGTTTTACTTTAGGGGTAAATCGCTCTCTATTAAAGACGATTCTCTATATTCAATACTCGAATTTAAAATGTCTCATTAAGAATGAATTAATACAACATCTTCATAATGGATGATTGAGATTGACATGAGGGTAAAAGATCTGAACCAATCAATTTTTTTATGAGAAATTCCTTAGCATTAATTTACAAGAATTGTTCTACGTATTTTTTATTTCACACTCACATTGAATTCCTGACTAATTCAATTCCGTGATGCGTAAGGTCCAATAAAACATTATTGCATGGGTACTCGAAATATGTATGTCATCTTCGTGCAATTTTTCATAGTGAACTTTGTTTTCACAACAATAAATTCTAAATTTCAGCACTTAAATTTAACTTTGAATATTTATTAAAACTAATTTTATGCGATGTCCAGATTATCATTTGTCCGTCACATGTTCTTATTATAGAATAAAGTGTTACTAGTATTTAATTACATGGTAGATATGAAATATACAACTACAATACACACAGCCTCGAAAGAGTAGAACGTGCATAGTCTGAATCATTACTTCAGATGTGAGGTAGAGAGGGTGTATTGTACGCAACCTTACCTTGCATTTCAGCCAGAGGCTGTTTCCAAGACTTGAACCCGTGATCTCCTGATCACATGACAACAATTTTCACACAGAACTACAAGCACCAAATAATAGAATAATGTGGAAATTAAAATCCAAAAGTGTATTACAGTTTGTACATGATAGAGTAGAATGTGGAAATTAAATACAGTTAACTATATGGAATTTAATTTAATTGCCTATCTTTGTAGAATTTATACGATAACTAGTAATTTTGAATTCAAGCAGCTATCTATATCTATATTAATAGCTATATCCGTAATCTATAAACTATAATCTATATCTATAATATATTAAAAGTATGGATGGCCTTAGCAATGTTATTTAAACTTATTGCCCTACATTAAAAGTCTCTGTTTTATACAGAATCGTCTTTTTACTATTTCTTTCAATTATTATTTTATTAAATTAAGGACTCCTAAAATATATAGGATGAAACTTAATATTATATGAAAAGAAATAATATGTGTAACGACTCATTTCGTCGTTACTAAATTCCTCAATATTAATTTGAGTCCAAAATAGCCATCATTTCATTTATTGTGCCACCTCAATTTTTTCGGCTAACACTTAAATCTTTTGATTTGTCTAGATAGATTCAATCCCAATGAATTTAATTATTCATGAGTACTAATATCAATGTTTTAGTTTAAAGGTTCTTTAGGTATGAATTAAGGTCGTATAATATTCCTAACACAAAGTTAAGTTTAAAACTTTCTTTCAAATAGACTTTCGATATGGGTTTCTATTAGGGCCAACTTCAAACAACCATATCTCCTAGAATATAAGGAGTTAAGAGGTCCTATACCCATCAAATCTAAGTCTTTGAGTTCTTTTTCCAATGCAACAAACGTTCATCAATTTAAATTTGGAGTAAGAAGTTATGACTATTTTACTGAGCACCATTCGAGCTGAAATGAGATTTCGGTATATCTAAATCAGCTTCAGTTGTATTTTAGGTTTAAAAATCTTAAACTTCATTCCCCAACGCTAGAGAGGTGATGTTCCAAAGTTTAAGGTGAAAGTCCTTCGTTGAGATGGTTGATTATTCCAAGGCATGAAAAAAAAAGATCATTCTTATTGCGGCTTATTTCTTTCAAAAGCTTGACATCCAGGTAGGCTAGGTTTAATGAGTAGAAGACTATGTTATTTTATATTATTATAATTTAGAATTGATGAGAGAAAGCATGTCTAGGCCCGCAGTCATGAAGTTGAGGTTTATAAAGACATGAGAACTTTACCTTAATCCCCAAAACTATATTATTAATTGATTATGTGATATTTATGATATTACGTGTTATGTGCCCGAAAGGAGATTGTCGTAAATGAAGTATGTGGACATAACGCTTCTTAGTTGTTCTAGTGATGAACCTAGTTGAGTTATAATGATACTAAGTTGTATGTATTATGCAATAATATGATGAGGAGAATTATGCTAAGATCAAGCATTGATGAACATATTAATATCTAAGGGATAAATGACTTGAATTTGTGTGATGATTGTATTATGTGGAAAGAGGTAGTGACATTTTAATAATTAATGAGTAACTCTCCAATAGTGACTTGTATGCTTAAATGTTAAATTGTGATTTATTTTATAATATTATTGTTTTGATATTGATAAAAATACTTTATCTATTGGATGCCCATGAGCGGCTAAATTGGTGATAATGATAATTTATTGAATTGTTTCTATGAGAGACATGTTTGATAATGATAACCCCTTGAATTAATGTCATGAATGGCTTGTTAATGATCATGATGAATTATTGAAATAATTTCCGTGAGAGGATCAAAATGTTGATAAATAAAAGAACCTGATCGAATTGCCTTATAATTTTAAGTGCACTTGTAAATTTATTACGTCATATTGTATCCTGAGATATAGCGCAAATATGATAAAATGTATATAAAATGGTTATGGAGGATTGGGTACCACGTCGGTACAAATATGAATATTGATATTACTTATTTATGGAGAACCGAGACCACGCTGGTCCAGCTATGAATATTGATATTACTTATTTGTGAAGGATCGGGTACCACGCCAGCACGGTACATAGACTTAGATTGTCCCCTGTGGGTCATGACTAGTTGGGCAAAAATAAGTTCCTTAGCATGTGTGTACAAATAAGTATTGATTCTGAAGGTCGTGTGGATTAACAAGATAACAACGAGCTAATGATGTTCTAATTGCAAGGTTTAGAAGGACATAATTGTTAATTATGGAAAGATTGTTAGTAGTAATATGGCCAGTGTTAAATTTTGATATTGGTACTTTATTGATTTCTCAAGCAATGTGGCCGTCGTTAAATTTTGATATTGCTGTGAGGTGTGAATGGATCGGATGCCACGATCCGGTATGGTGATAATAATAATAATAATAATAGTAATGATGATGATGATGATGATGATGATGATGATGATGATGATGATGATGATGATGATGATGATGATGATATGATATGATCTGATGATGATATGATAATGATGATTATGATGATGATGATGATGATGATGATGATGATGATGATGATGATAATAATAATAATAGTATGTTATAAAAACAATAAGTGTGGATGTCCACTATTCTAGAAATTACTCCCACTACTTATCTCCATTATTTCCCTCTATTATGAAGATAACCTCCACCATTCATGACCATTATTCTTGTGACCTTACACATCCATAACCTCCTCCATTATGTTAATGGTTAATGTCATGTTTATCACAACCTTTTGCATGCCTCTATATGACACTATAAATAGAGGCATAAAGATTCATATTGTATACACTTAAAAGACTTGTACACTTATACTTGAAAGAACGAAAAGTTCTCTTGTCTTATCTTCTTATTTTCTTGTCTACTTTTCTTCCACATTGCTACTCTTTTAGATTAATTTTAATATATTATCAACACGAAGCTCTAACCAATTGAGTTATATATGTTTGCAAAATAACTTCACCGATCTAGTATGTTTCTTTTAAAAGTTACTATGTCACTGTCAATATGAACAAAGGTAATCAATTGTTTGTCTTTATTCATGCAAAATGCAATGAGTTCTCTTCTATTATCTTAGTTATTCTCTTACTCACTTTTGAGTTTGTTTCTTCGTTAATTGGATGATGTATATTGCCTTGTGATAATTTGATCTATTGAATAACCATTTTATTGGTAAGGACTTAAAATATATGTTTTTCTCCCCTAGTATAGTTATTTTATGATAGTGAAATTATATTAATTGTTATGTGTTTGTTTATACCTTGTAAAAATTCAGTAAAAATTCCGTTCCTAAGTTTTAACGTTTTGAATATAGTTTTATGGATATTTAAATATGTCACCTAATTATATATGCTATGCTTACTTTGTGGATGAGAAAAATGTCAAATTATTATTGAAAAATCTTGAAGCTTTACACAATTTTCTTGTCCAATATTATTTTCAAATTGTTGCCTGATTAAAAATTTATAAGAAATCTATTGTCACCGTTAATGCTAATATGATTAAGGCTCAAGAGTGTGTCTTACAATTTGACTTATTATGTCATTGATTGAGGATAAATTAATGGGTTTAAGTCTAATCACACCAAGAAGACAAGACATTGATTTGAATTTAGACGTATTATGATAATAATACATTGGATTCAAGACCATCAAATTATGGCCTAAAATTTTATTTTATTGGAAAGAGGTTGGGTTCAAGTCCCAACATGATATATTGATGACTAAAGCAAAATGATATATTTTGATGAAAAATCATGAAATCCGCCACATTGATATGCTCCACTTTTTTATGTGAATGTGGTAGTATTGCTTAATAAGTCTGAAAGAAGACAAGTGGTTTAATATATGTGGCGTGAAGTTACAAAAATATAATAGTCATCATTGCGGTAATTGTAAAAGAAAGAACATTACGGGATCTCAAAATTGTTCTTCAAAAGGTGAAGATAATTTTTTTGTTCACCATCAATTTGGTATTAAAGGTATTGGTCACATGGCTTTTGTGCAACCTAAGTTGATAGGTTTTATAAATCCTCCATCAAAAGAGAAAAGAACAAAAGTGAAGATACACTTGGCCGTTCAAAGTGATGTTGAGGTGGGTTTATAAATATGATAAATGTCAAGGCATGACAATTAACTTATAAAATAAATTATGAAACACATATGATTATAGTCCATTTTTTGAAAAGAATGTGTGTAATACCCCATATTAGTCTTAGCTCAGTTCAGCTCATAGTGCATGCATAAGAGGCTTAGAACCTAAAAATTTAGCTACGTGTTGGAGACTTAGTTTTATTTTTGGCCTCTTAACTTTGATGATTTTTAAAGTGACCTTTCCGACCCTTAGACACAAGTTTTTGAGTTAATTCATTTTCAGGGGTGTAAGGAGCAAGTCTCTAGGAAGTTTTGGATTTTTCGGATGAGGATCAAGGAACGTTTGGCTTTCATTTCCAGCGCCTCACCGCAATTGCATTGCATCGCGTGGGTATAGCGATGAGGAGTTCATCGTGTAGCGGTGATGCTCAATTTGGCATTTCAGTTACAAATTTAAATTCCAGAGGGGTAGTCTTGTCTTTTTCCATCATCTCAATCCATAAAAACACAAGATTAACCTTCAGTTAAGGCATTATATGTCCAAATTCCTCAATTTCTCTCTAAATTAAACCCTAACCCTTCCCAAGTTCAAGCATCTTCCCTTCAAGAAAACCAAGAAATTGTGCCTCCCAATCCAAGAACGTTCAAGACAAGTTAATTCTCTTTTAAGATTAAAGATGTAAGGTATGAGTGATGTTTATCCATGGGCCCTTTGCACCCATGGAGTCCAAGAATCCAATTTTAAGTTTTAAATTATGGTTTTTACATGTTATTATGAATTATATCCATGAAGCTCATACGAACTTTGATTTCGAATCATGTTTACCATGTGATTTCGTTGCAACTATCCTTTGACACGTTTGAATGATGATTATTCGCATGTTAAATCTTTAACCCATGATTTTAAGATTGCAATTGTGCTATTATCACATGTTTTAACTATTCCCATTCTTTAACTCATGACCCTTCTATGTTTGATGAAATGCCTAAGAGATGAATTTTGAACAATGATCCCTATTATAATTTGTAAAGCTATATATGTCCTTATTGATACTTTTATTCAGTGCTGGGGGTTATGAATACTTGAAACTTAGCTGTTTACTTAGTCTCAGTATCTTTTAGAATGGTTTCAGATATGTGTGAGCATTATTTATTCAGTCAGTTATCATAATCAGTTAAACTTAGTATTTCAGTTTACTTTAATATTTCAGTACTTTCTTTTAATTTTTCAGTTGGATTTAGTTGGGGCCTATCCCATCAACTCTTTTCAATCAGTTTTAGAGGCTTTCAAATACTTCAGACAGTCAGTTGGTTTGTTAATCTTTTCAGTTAGAGTTTAGTATGTTCGTTTATATTTCGAACTTGTGAAGTTCCATTGTATTAATCTCAGTACATAAGACCTTTAGCATTATTCAGTTATTTCCGCACATATGTATTTTATTACCATATTATTTAATGCTCATAGCAGGTACCAGTTCATGAGTTAGCTTGTGGTCTTTTGGGATCATAAGCACATTTTCACGACTAGGGGGTAGCCTCGGGTCATGAAAAAACTTGATATTAGATCCTAAGGTTTTAAAGTGTCCTAGGGAGTCTGAAATCCATGTTGAGTAGAGTCTTGTGCATGGGAATGAAGCGCGCCACACTTATGGACAAGAGGCTACAAAATGTTTTAGGAAAAGTTTCCCTTTTTTTCAGTGTTCATGTCATGTGAAAGAGCATGAGATCTAGTTAAAATCTCTTTCTAATTCATTCTTTCTTCCATTTACAAAAAATTCCTCCCAGAAAGAATAACGGAAGAGGAAACGAAAATCAGCCCGCACCTCCACCTGTTCAGAAAGATCCCCTGAACGAGCATGTCTCCCACGTGAGTTCAGAGATGCCTTCACTACTTTAGATCACTCAGTAGCAGCTTAGAACATTCAGTAGATTTCTATCCCAGCCATTCCAGTGGCTAATAACGCCGAAGCTAGGATTCGGGACTTCACCCGAATAAATCCCACTCAGTTTTTAAGATCTAAGTCTGATGAGGATTCGCAGAAATTCTTTGATATAGTTCAGAAAGTGACTGACATTATGGGTGTCACGTCTAGTGAGAGTGCAGAGTTGGTTGCTTACCAGTTTTAGGATGTAGCTCACACCTGGTAGGGAGATAGAGGCATAGATGCAGGGCCTGTAGAGTGGGAGAAGTTCTCCATAACCTTTTTAGATAGGTTCTTCCCTTTAGACTTGAGGGAAGCTAAGGTGCAGGAGTTCATAAATTTGAAACAGGGTAACATGAGTGTGAGGGAGTATTCGGTTAAGTTTACCCAGTTGTCCAGGTATGATCCTTTGATGGTGGCTAATAGTAGGTCTAGGATGAGTAAGTTTGTGTTTAGTGTAGCTGATAGTGTGGTCAAGGAGTGTAGGACCGCAATATTGATTAAGGAGATGGACTTGTCTAGGCTTATGGTCCATGCTCAGCAGATTGAGGGGGATAAGAAAAGGGAGAATAAGAGGGCTAGGATAGGTAGCTTTAACTTTGCTCAGCTGAGGTCGGAGGGTGGTAACCGTCCTCAATTCCATAAAAAATCTTCAGCCCTAGCTCCGTCTTCATCTAGTGCTCCAGTACCAAAGTTTCGAAATGGCAATCGGGATAGAGCGCTAGGCTCTAAGTCCCAGGGCAGTGTAAACAGTGGTCGTACTAATCCTCTTTGCTAGAAATATGGTAGAAATCATTAAGGTTTATGTAGAGCCAGCAGTGATATTTTCTTTGGGTGTGGCAAGCTAGGCCAATGAGTCATGGATTGCCCAAAGAGTGGTTAGCAGGGTTAGTCCAGCTGTCCCCCAGTTCCATTCGGTGTGTCACTTCCAGTGCAACCAGTGGTCAACGCCTGAACAGACTGTATGCACTCTAGTCTCGATAGGATTAGGAAATTTCTC
This sequence comes from Capsicum pubescens, assembly GCA_030864215.1. NCBI lineage: Eukaryota > Viridiplantae > Streptophyta > Magnoliopsida > Solanales > Solanaceae > Capsicum > Capsicum pubescens. Next base: position 371,778,412 of record CM061548.1, on the reverse strand, counting down.
ATGATGTGGTTATAGGTACGTTAAAAGTCTTTCATTTACATGTTTATGCTTTGTTAGATCTTGGAGCTTCCCTTTATTTTGTAACCCCTAACATAGCTATTAATTTTGGTGTTAGCCCCGAAACTCTAGTAGAGAGTTTCTCAATGTCTTCCCTGGTGGGTAAATCTATTCTATCCAGGCGAGTATATAGAAATTGCCTGATTACAGTATCTTAGAAAGTCACTTCAGTAGACCTTGTGGAGTTAGAGATGACTGATTTTGATGTCATTCTCAGCATGGATTGGCTCCACTCATGTTATGTTTTATTTGATTGTGGGAGTAGAGTTGTTCATTTTCAGTTTTTGAATGAACCAGTCCTTGAATGAAGTGGTAGTACATCAGCACTTAGGGGTCAACTTATTTCGTACCTTAGAGCAAGAAAAATAATATCCAAGGGATATGTTTACCATCTTGTTCGAGTCAAAGAATTGAATTGTAAGACTCCTATTCTCAAATCTGTTTCAGTGGTAAGTAAATTTCCAGATGTGTTCCCTGAAGATCTTCTCGGAGTTCCTCTCTAAAGGGAAATTGACTTTGAAATAGACATTCTTCTAGATACCCAGACTATCTCTATTCCACCCTACAGAATGGCTCCAGCTGAGCTTAGGGAGTACACCCTGGGCATCACATGGTGCTCATGGTGCAAGAGGCCACAAGCTAACCCATGAGCTGGTACCTGCTGTGAACACTAAATAATATAATCATACATGCGGAAGAGAAACTGATAAGCCATAAGATTTTAACAACTAAAACAATGTTGAATTATGAATCTAGAGAAAACAACTGTCTGAATCTAATAAAAACAAAAATAAACTGATTAACTAACTGACATATCCGAAAGCCTCTAACTGACTGAATACGAGTTGATGGGATAGTCCCCAACTAACTCCATCTACTACTGAACTGGAAACATGAAATAAAATAACCTATCCTCAAAATATGAGGACTCACCACTGCTACTGCTGAGAGTTTGAGAAGTCTAAACGCAATCCGAGAACTGGACGTCTGAACCTATGATATTATACATCATAGCGCAAAAAAAGAGTATGCGATCAGTACTTTGAATGTACTGGTATGCTAAATGAGGTAACGGATATGCATGGTTTCATGAACATAAGTAAATAATCATTAGAATATGTATGTATAACATAAGATATTGAATAGAGTACGTGAAATCTGTGGATACTGAGAATGTATGGAATCTGCAGTTATTGAAGATGCATAAAAATTGTAACTACTACGGATACATGAAATTGGTAGATACTGGGGATGCATGACCAAGCATATAACGTGATCTGAATATAATCTGTAAATATTAAAATCTGATAACTAAGTTACTGGTAAATGTATGCTATGGTCAAGCAATTGAAATTGAATAACTAAATTGAGACTGTAACTGAGATTGTGAGAGGTATCATCTAACCGACATGCCCCAATCTGAGCTAATCGAGCTCCAACTTGTAACCCCAATTGGAAGGGTGTTAATACCGTGCCACGAATACTAACACTGGCTGTGTGGATCCACTATACTGATGTACCGTATTGTCCCGAAGGACTCAGGGTGTCAAGTCTGGATTGACGGGTGACCCCTGCGAGATAGTCAAGCCTAATATGATGGGTGACTTCTCATATCCTACATTGGCTACATAGTTCTGGAGTACAGGGACTGCTACAAATGAATCTGCCTATCTTACTGGGAAGCTTCCATCCATGCACTCACTCGGTGATAATTCCTACTCCCAACTGAATGACATTGGATTACTAAACTATTCTAAGTTTAATTGGCTGATCTGATAACACTCATAATATATTCTGAATCTATCCTGTAGATACTAAAACGAGACTAAGTAAACAACTATTGTTTTCGGGTATTCAAAATCCCCAGGACTCAAAACAAAATAGCAAAGTAATATTGAGCTTAAAGGACATGGCATGAAAGCCTTTAGCTAGGGGTGGGCATGGTATGGTATGGTACGGTACGGTATTTGAAACTTCAGTACGGTAATTTCGGTATTCATTTTTTACAAACATTATACCATTACCATACCATATTAATTCAGCATGGTTCGTTATTTTGACATTCAGTTTTGGTATTTTGCGGTTTGGTAATCGGTAACCATAGTTTGTACAACTTCGACAATATATACTCGTATACTAGAGTATTATTACTTTGACTTTTCAAAAGCATGTCTAAATTGATTCATAAATACACATTGCAAATGTAGAAATATTGAAAAAGAAATACAAACAATTCCTTTTGTTAGTCAACTACACAAAAAAGACATTTCAATCAAGACAGAGTAGCGAAAGTTTCAATGTCTAAATATTTTTACACTAATACTAAGTATTATATATATTTATTTTTTTTGCTTGTATATATATATATCTATATATATAAGTTATGTAACTAGATATACTTTGGTATGATATTCGGTATTTCGGTATGTCCTTTGTAAATACCGAATACCATACCATATACCAAAAAAATTTAAAATGTATACCATATACCATACCAAATACCATAATAAAAAAACCACAGTATCAAATATTTTGGTTCGGTATGGTAATTCGGTATATACCATACCATGCCCACCCCTGCCTTTAGCAAATATTCCTTCTTGTAGGCATTCTATAAAACACTTGTAGTTCATAGTTTAACCTAATCATGGGAATGATACGGAACTTGAAGTAATGACATGAATTCAACATCTACGACACTAAATCATGATTCAATTCAATGAATAATAAAATTAAAACATGCGAGATTTGATAACAATAATAATTCCAATTAAACATAGTGTAGGATCAAAGTTCATGGAGATTCATGGTTGAAATCATAATTTAAAATCAACATAACTTGAAAAGATCATAATTTGCAATTAAAATTGGATACTTGGACTCCATGGGTGGAGGAAACCTATGGATGAACACTTAACATACCTGGGTTGACGAATTTGTGAGAATTAATGGTGGGCTCTTGAGATTTGGTCTTGAATTTTGAAATCTAGGGTTTTGTTCTTGAAGATAATTAATTCTTTAAAGAGTAATTTGTGAATAGTAGGGCATATAATGCCCTTTTTAGGCTTTAATTCCGTGTTTAGGGCGAATTTAGGGCTTAAGAAAATGAACAAATGGCCCTTGGAAAAACTAAATCGTGACCTGGAAATCCCAATTTTTGGACCTGGTGCGACGCGGTGCTATCGCACCGTGTCACTAGAAATTGACAATTGGAAATTGGGTCATCAACGCGACGCGGTGGAATTGCGGTTTCATACTAAAAATTAACAACTAGGAAATTGGGTAGTGGCATGACGCGGTGAGATCATGATGGCACACTGGATTATGACAATTTGCATTTGCACCCTCTCCGCGTTGCGGTAACTGTCCAGTTGGCACACTGTCTTTACAAAAGATGTTATAGCTTTTCACTGCGTATCGAATTTGGGAAAACTCTATATAGTTGGAAATCTAATTTAATTTCCTACAACTTGGTGGGCTTTGAATGGGGAAATTATGAGTAGAGAAAAAGATATGCTCGGTTGAGGCTGACTAAGGCAACGTTTTCATACGGAATTTAATTGGTAATGAGTATTTTGATTTATCTAACAGCTGGGAGTTATTTGAGACCTAAATATACCTCAAACTAACTCATGAAATTATCAATGATCCATATTGCACTACGCATGAGCTTGGAACATGACGCTAAAGTTGGTTTGCATTTTTGAGGTATTACAGTTATTTACTATGATGCATCCAGAGTTAGTCTTGGTTGTGTATTTCTGCAGAGAGGTAAGGTCATAGCCTACGCCTCTAGACAAATTAAACCCCTTGAAAAGAATTATCCTACCAATGATCTTGAGTTAGCAACCGATGTGTTTGCCTTGAAAATTTTGAGGCATTATTTGTATGGGGTTCGTGTTGATGTGTTCACAGATCACAAAAGTTTGCAATATATATTTTCGCAGAAAGATTTAAATCTCTGTCAAAGAAGGTGGTTAGAATTGTTGAAAGATTATGATATAAGTGTTTTTGTATCATCTGGGCAAGGCCAATGTAGTGGCAGATTCCCTTAGTAGATTGTCTATGGGTAATGTTTCTCATGTAGATGATGATAAGAAGTAGTTAGTCAGGGAGGTTCATCAACTTGCTAGATTAGGTATGCGGTTGGTGGATTCAGCTGAGGGTAGTGTATGGGGTCAGAATAGTTTGAAATCTTCTTTGATTGCCGAAGTGAAAGAAAATCAATATAGGGATTCCAGTCTGGTTAAGTTGAAGGAGGTAGTCAGAGATTAAAAAGTAGAGGTTTTCTCCCAAGAGGGAGATGGTGTGTTGCGATGTCAGGGTAGGATGTGTGTACCATGTGTAGATGGGTTGAGGTAAAAAATTCGTGCAGAAGCGCATGGTACATGATACTCTATTCACCCAGGGATCCACTAAGATGTATCATGATTTATGGGAAATCTATTGGTGGAGTGGCATGAAGAGGGATATTAAGAAGTTTGTAGCTCAGTGCTCTAACTGTCAATAGGTTAAGGTTGAACACTAGAGTCCTAGTGGTACATTGCAAGAGTTTAGTATTCCCACATGGAAATGGGAAGAGGTCAATATAGATTTTGTGATGGGTTTGCCTCGTACACGTTGTCGACATAATTTGATATGGGTTATTGTAGATAAAATGTCCAAATCAGCTCATTTCTTGCCATTTCATACTTCATATACAACCGAGGATGTCAAGATCTATATTAGAGAGTTGGTTAGATTACATGGAGTCCCATTGTCTATCATTTCAGATAGAGGTACTCAGTTTACCTCTCACTTTTGGAAAGCTTTTCTAAAATGTATTGGTACCCAAGTTCATCTTAGTACAACTTTTCACTCTCAGACATATGGTCAGGCAGAGAGGACCATTCAGATGAGAGCATGTGTTATCGACTTTAAGGGTAGTTGGGATGATCACCTACCTTTGATTGAGTTTTCCTATAATAAAAGTTATCATTCTAGTATTCAGATGGCTCCATTTGAGGCTCTATATGAGAGAAGATGTAGGTCTCCTATTGATTGGTTTAACGTAGGTGAAACTGCGTTGATAGGGCTAGATTCAGTATTTGATGCGATGGAGAAGGTTCAGTTAATCAGGGAGAGGCTTAAGACAGCCCAAAGTCACCAGAAATCCTATGCATATGTGAGGAGAAGAGATCTTGAGTTTGAGGTTAGTGACTAAGTCTATTTGAAAATCTCTCCCAAGAAGGGAGTGAAGAAGTTTGGAAAGAAAGGGAAGCTTAGTCCCCTATATGTTGGCCCTTACAAGATCTTGATCCGCTTTGGAAAGTGTCATGACCCTCCTGGTCATTTGTGAAATTTTCTCATCTTCCTTATTTTGGTGCTCTCCGTAGTTTATATACATGATTTATGGCTTACGGTGGTGAGTAGTATAGATATTCTTGAGTATTCGAAAGTAATTAAAGTCATTAACGGGGTTATTGACTTTGAAAAAGTTAAACCTGATAATAGTCACCTTGATCGAAACGACCTCGGATTAGTATCGTAGTATTTTCATTGGGCCCGGAATGTACTTTTCAGTCAATTTACAAATTTTATGTATTTCTATGTGTTTTCGAATAAATTCTGCATTCATTAAAGTTTCGGGTATTTTAGATAATAAGTTTAATTAGTGATTTAATGGGTCAAAATAAAAAATCCTTTTACTATCCCAAATCACGTAACTTTCAGTTAATAGGGTTTAACCCCTTTGAAAAATGCCTAAAGATTAAAAGAAAGGAGGAGAAAAATTTTAAGAAGCTGTTGCGGCACTTGTCAGGTAAGAAAATTTGTATCAAACATTTAATAATGATTAAGCTACTGATGGCCTAATGTTTAGCTGCTGATTTGCTCAACCAAGAAACAGACATATTAATTATCACAAAATTCCATTTTGTTGTGAATATATTTGACGCCTGGGAATTCATGTTTTTAATCTCACTATGAATTTGTATTGCATCATTTTTGTTTTCGTATTCTAGTTATAGTTGTAGATAGTAATTATGAAGATAAGGTAGTAATTATAGGGTAATTGGTAAGTGTGGATAGTGCCATGATTTTGAGGTAAAAGAAAGAAATAATTGAATAATCATTAGCGTAATGATGATTGAAAGGAAATAAAGAATGGAAAGGCATGACAATGTCAATCATTGGTTCAATTCGAAACAGTCGGCCATTTCTTTATTTTAATTAAAGATGACAATTTGCAATATCATGTGTTTAATTATTTTTTTATCTCGTAATTGTTCCATGTTTTGGGATTAAGAAAATGAGATTTAGGTCTAATATTTTTAGAGTAAGAATTTATAAACATGTGTCATTAAATTCGTACTCTTATGGGATTATACAATGAAACAAATTTAAAATATTCGGAAGCTTTATGGAAGGGTAAGACCCTTGCAAGGTAGCTTGTATTTGAGTTCTTCGATTGAGGTAGGTTACAATTTAATTGGAGTTTAGACTTGACTTAATTGTGTGTATGCTCCTAAATTGGATACTTGTTGATTGATGTTCGGACATGCTTGAAAATATTGATGTTTGGATTGTTGATGCATATATAAATAATTATTGAAAATTTACTTGATGAAATTGCCTTATGACTTTAAGTGTACTTCTAAACTTGGTACATCATATTGTATGCTGTGAAGTAGTGTAAATTTGATATTGATATTACTTGTTTATGTTGGATTGGGTACCACATCGGTACATATATGTTTATGTTAGATCGGGTACAACGCCGGTACAGATATGTATATGTTGGATTAGGTACTACGCCGGCACAGATTTGTTTATCTTGGATCGGGTACCACGCCGGTATGGATATATATATGTTGGATTGGGTACCACGCCAGTACGGATATGTTTATGTTGGATCGGGTACCACACCGGTACGGATATATATATGTTGTATCGGGTACCACGCCGGTACAGATATGTATATGTTGGATCGGGTACCATGCCGGTATGGATATGTTTATGTTTGATTTGGTACCATGCTGGTACATATATATTTATGTTGGATCGGGTAACACGTCGGAACGGATATATATATGCTGGATCGGGTACCACGCCGGTACGGATATGTCTATGTTGGATCGGGTACCACATCGGTATGAATATATATATGTTAGATCGGGTGAATATGTATATATTGGATTGGGTATCACGCCGGTACGGATATTTATATGTTGGATTGGGTACCACGCCGGTATGGATATATATATGTTGGATCAAGTATCACACCGGTACAGATATGTATATGTTGGATCGGGTACCACACCAGTACGATACATGAACATAGATTGTTCCCTACTGGTCATGACTATTTGGGAAAAAATAAGTCCCATAGCATGTGTGTACATATTTGTGTTGATTCTGTTGATGTTTATGGTATGGTTGATACTTTTGATGGTTATGTGACTTATTTGTGAGCACTGTTTGACTTGTTGTTTCTATATTGTTGATTCATTGAATATATGTTATGTGACGATGCCTGTCTACTTGTTATTTGATTTATGTTGTGTATATAGAATGTGTATACATATTTGGGTTGATTCTGTGGTTGTTTATGGTATGGTTGATACTCTTGATGGTTATGTGGCTTATTTGTGAGCACTGTTTGACTTGTTGTTGTTGTATTAGTGATTCATTGAATATTTGTTATGTGACGATGCCTGTCTACTTGTTATTTAATTTATGTTTTGTACATGCTATTAAATTGAGTTGGCCTATGATACCTACTAGTACATAGTGGTTTGTACTGATACTACCCTATACTCTTCTTTTGTTAAGTGTAGAAAGTGTTCTAGAGGCTCAACCATGACCTCACCTCTAGATTTTGATAGCAGATCTTGATCCAAGGGTGAGCACTCTGTCTCCAGGCTTCCATGGGTCATCTTATTTATTCTTGTCCATCTTTTGGGCAATGAAACATTTTTTATTTACTTTATTTTTGGATATCACTTTAGACATGATCTTTGTTAGTAGTTCTTGTACGATGACTTTTGGGTCTTGGTAATATTTGTACGTAGTTTGTTTGACTTCCGCATTAATAATGATTATTCCTGGATTATTGTTATTATGTTGATTTTATAGTAATATCATCTTAACATTGACTAAGTGATTGGGAATGGTTCAGTTTAGATGGTTCTCCCACAGGGAGATTAGTGTGGGTGCCACTCATGGCCATTTGGATCATGAAAAAGTTGGTATCAAAGTCCTAGGTTCGTCGATCTCATCGTATAAGAACATTTCTAGTAGAGTCTTGCGGAATGGTACGGAAAAATCTGTACTTTTCTTCGAGAGGCTATAAGACACTAGGAAAATTCAAATTCTTTTTCCTTACATGCTATTACTTGATTTCAATTGGTATCTAGTGATTTTAATTGTTATCTGACTTCTTTCATTCTTATTTTTGAAGATGGGTATGCTTGAGAGGTATGGTGTAGAACTGATTACCTTCCAATTTCAAAAGAATGCTTGCAGAGTAAGTAGTTTCAGTGGTTCTTATTCTAGGGGTCTGAGTATGTTATGAGTGCAGTGGAGTAAGTTACATTAGGAGGTTTTGTCCTAATTTTAGACATTATGGTTAGTTTGGCCAGCAGTGGGCTCCTCGAGCTCTAGTTTTAGTAGGTACGGGAGGTAGTTGTAATGGTAGAGGTCGTTCACAGAGTGATCATTGCGGTCATCAGGTAGGTCGGGGTGGTAATTAACCTCATTGAGGTAGTTCTCAGCTTGATAAAAATAACACTTAAATTGATGGTAGGACCCATATCTATGTTTTTCCAGGTAGGCCCGAGGCAGAGGTATTATTAAACATTGTCATTACAGGTACTATATTATCTGTGATCGAATGGCCACTATATTATTTGATCTTGGCTCTTTCTCATATGTGTCTGTTAACTTTGTTATGGGTTGGACATGATGTGTCATTTACTTGACTTTGTAATTCACCTGTCTAATCCTGTGGGTGATTCTGCTGTTATTGATAGGGTTTATTGTTCCTGTTTTGTTATGTTTATGGGGTATCAAGCTTGGGCAGATTTAGTGATTTAAGACATGATAGATATTGATATAATTTTGGGTATGAGTTGGTTATCTTCGTAGCATGATATATTAGACTGTCATGCTAAGACAGTGATTGTGGCTGTGCCGAGAATGTATAGACTTGAGTGGGAGGGTGATTATAGTCCTAATTTAATGAAACTTATTTTCTTTCTGCGTGCAAGGAGGTTAATTGAGAGAGGTTGTTTGTCCTTCCTAGCACATCTTAGGTACACTTCTGTAGAGGTCCCATATATTGAGTCAGTTTCTATGGTGTGTGAGTTCTAAGAGGTTTTTCTTGAGGGTTTGCCTGGTATACCACCAAGATGTGACATTGATTTCTGTATTGATCTAGAGCCCAGTACTCATCCTATTTCTATTCCTCCTAATATGATGGCTCTGGCTGAGTTACAGGGTGAATCCATATCTTCTAGGATTGATTTGAGCTTCGAGTATCATCATCTTAAGATTCGACCTGACGATATTCCTAAGACTATTTTTCAAACTCGGTATGGGCACTATAAGTTTCTTGTGATGTCTTTTGGGATGACTACTGACCCAACTGCTTTTATGAGTTTGATGAATGAGATATTTAAATCATACTTAAATTCTTTTGTGGTTGTCTTTATAGATGATATTCTAATTTATTTTAAGAGTTAAAAGGAACATTAGAATCACTTAAGGATTGTTTTGGGTTTGTTAGAAGAGGAAAAGCTTAATGCAAAGTTTTCTAAGTGTGGGTTCTGGTAGGTTTTTGTCTACTTTCTTCATAGATAATGTGTGATATATTTTGTGTGTGGATATGGATGTTAGTGTTGATTATGAGTAGGATGACTTGGCCTCGATTGTTGATATTTGGAGTTTAGATGTGGGCTTGGGACCCGTAAAATGGCATGTATATAAACCTTTTGAATTCTATTACTTTTTCTCTATAGTTTAGTTTAGTTGTAGTGTGGTTATGATATAAACCTATGTTTGGTATGTGATTTTAGTATTTGAAGCATAATTTTTATATTTAGCCTTTTTGGGCTAGTGTGGTAGTCTTGAAACCATAAGTTGGGTATAGTTGACTTGAGTACCCTTGTTTCTAGTCAAAGTTGATATCTTAGGATTGAATATGGCTTACTTGACATCTAAAAGATAAACTAGATACCTTAGCCTAGTTTGGGGCATAGTGTGACTAATTATGGAAATTTAGGATTAGAAGTGGGATCATCTGGCCCACTTAGGCCTAAACTTGTGTTAAGTCTTGTGAACTTAGTTGCAGATGTTAGACATAGATGAGACTAGTAAAGCTTAGAATAAGGTTACTTCATAACTTGGTAACTTGTATTGATGTTCTCGAAATGTGGCTTTTGAATTTTGGGTTATGGTACTTCTTGTGGAAGTGATATTGGGAATTTAGAGATGATATTCCTCCTAGATACGTTATGTGTCCTATAGAGATGCTATTTCCTCTTAGACTTGATGATTGCCCCATAGAGTTGCTATTTCCTTTAGTCATGATTATTGGACCACTAGAGACGATGTTCCTCTTAGATATACAAATTGGTCTAGAGAGGTGATAATCCTTGTGGTCATGATGTATGTGACCTATCGATATAAGATATCCTATAGACGATTAGATGTCTATCTATATTATGCCCCCAATAGGTGATATACTTCCTATATGTGAGACGATTAGAGATATTCTACCGCTTATAAATATGATTATCGATATGAGTTTTAGATATGTATATGGGCCTAAGGCTGTGATTATGATGTTTTGACTATTTCGGATAAATTAATGGGCCAAGGGTTGTGTTATAATAATGTTTGAATATTCGAGGAGTATTTATCAGTGTAAAGGATACGATTACACTTTATTAATACATATATGTTTGTATACACATCTCTCCGGTATGGGACGAAAGAAAATCTGATATATTGTTTACGACTTTATTGATTGGATACTAGTGATGGCGTGCATAGATTTGGTACATTCATGAGTATTATATCTGTAATTGATGTGATTGTAGCTGAAATATGATCTTACGATTGTTTTGCCTAATTAACGGTTAAGCTATGTGGTAACTAGTTGTCTATTAGGGGACTATAACACTTGATGGCTAGGAATCTAATGCATTAGTTAATGAATCTTTCTTAATTGAAACATGGTAGCTAGTGATGGTTAATGGGTGACTTATAGTGAGGTCGAGTCTAGCATAGGTGAAGATTAGTTGGTATTGATGACTAAGTTCGTGATGTTGATTAGTTGATAATAATGAATGGTGGATAAATGACGGTTTTGGTCTAGTACTAGATGTTAGATGTTGGATATTAAATAAACAGTGATTAGTTGCTATCCCGTGAATAAGGATTATGTGAAGAATAATGTTTAGGCTAATAACTAGAGGTTATGTGATGACTACCGAACTAGTGATTCTATTATAATAAGTGTTGGTTAGCTAATAATGAGAAGTTGGGAAGTATTGACCTGGTAGATATTCTAGGGTGATATGACTTTATTTTTTTTTAGTATTTTAGTATATGTTATTCGGTAATGACTATTCTGGTCATATGTTTATGCCCGACAAGGCCGGAGGATACTATTGTGATGATATTGATACCTGACAAAGCCGGAGGATACTGTTGTGATGATGTATTGATATCTGTCACGGATGGAGGTTGATTACGATGATGATGGTCCTGATGAGGACAGTTATGATGAGTTGTGCTATTGATTGTATACTTTGCATTTATTCCTACATGTGCATCGCCAATCAACAGTATGCACCCATATTTATCTGTCGGAATAGGACGGTTGCATATATATGGGTGAAGAATATGCCTTGTGTTGTTGTATACTGATTGAACCTTCCGAGTATGGGGCGGTGGGGGTACGCATAGGATCTCTAGGTTTTTGGTTGTCTATAAATTGAGGACTAAGGAGATTGCATCTGTGAAAGTCCATTGGAAGAATAGGAGGCCACTTGGGAGACCAAAGCACATATGCGTAGCAGGTATCCACATCTTTTTGTTGATTTAAGTAATTCCTTATTTTTCCTTCTTATCTTTTCTTTGTCCGTTCGGGGAAGAACGGTTGTTTAATTGGTATTTGATGTAATGACCCTCCTGGTCATTTGTGAAATTTTCTCATCTTCCTTATTTTAGCGCTCTTCGTAGTTCATATACATGATTTATGGCTTAAGACGGTGAGTAGTATAGATATTCTTGAGTATTCGAAAGTAATTTAAGCCATTAACAGGGTTATTGACTTTGAAAAAGTTAAACCCGATAATAGTCAACCTTTGATCGAGATGGCCTCGAATTAGTGTCGTAGTTTTCAATGGGCCCGGAATGTACTTTTTAGTCAATTTACATATTTTATGTATTTCTATGTGTTTTCAGATAAATTTTGAATTTATTAAAGTTTCGGGTATTATAGCTAATAATTTTAATTAGAGATTTAATGGGTCAAAACCAAAAATCCTTTTATTATCCTATATCACGTAACTTTCAGTAAATAGGTTTTAACCCTTTCGAACAATGCCTAAAGATTAAAAGAAAGGGGGAGAAAAATTTTAAGAAGCTGTTGCGGCCCTTGTCAGGTAAGAAAATCTGTGTCAAACATTTAATAATGATTAAGCTACTGATGGCCTAATGTTTAGCTGCTGATTTGCTAAACCAAGAAACAGGCTTATTAATTATCACAAAAGTCCATTTTGTTGTGAATATATTTGACGCCTGAGAATTCATGTTTTTAATCTCACTATAAATTTGTATTGCATCATTTTTGTTTTCGTATTCTAGTTATAGTTGTGATAGTAATTATGAAGATAAGGTAGTAATTATAGGGTAATTGCTAAGTGTGGATAGTGCCATGATTTTGAGGTAAAAGAAAGAAATTATTGAATAATCATAAGCGTAATGATGTTTGAAAGGAAAAAAAGAATGGAAAGGCATGGCAATGCCAATCATTGGTTCAATTAGAAATAGTCGGCCGTTTCTTTATTTTAATTAAAGTTGACGATTTGCAATATCACGTGTTTAATTATTTTCTTATCTCGTAATTATTCCATGTTTCGGGATTAAGAAATTTAGATTTAGGTCTAAGCTTTTTAGAGTAAGAATTTATAAACATGTGTCATTAAATTCGTACTCTTATGAGATTATATATTGAAACAAATTTGAAATATTCAGAAGCTTTACGGAAGAGTAAGACCCTTGCAGGGTAGCTTGTATTTGAGTTCTTTGGTTGAGGTAGGTTACCGTTTAATTGGAGTTTAGACTCGAATTAATTGTGTGTATGATCCTAAATTGGATACTTGTTGCTTGGTGTTCGAACATGCTAGAAAATATTAATGTTTGGATTGTTGATGCATGTATAAATGATTATTGAAAATTTACTTGATGAAATTGCCTTATGACTTTAAGTGTACTTGTAAACTTGGTACATCATATTGTATGCTGTGAAGTAGTGTAAATTTGATATTGATATTACTTGTTTATGTTGGATCGGGTACCACACCAATACGGATATGTTTATACTGGATCGAGTACCACGCCGGTTCGGATATGTATATGTTGGATTGGGTACCACGACAATATAGATATGTTTATGTAGGACTAGGTACCACGCCGGTACTGATATGTATATGTTGGATCGGATACCATATCGGTACGGATATATTTATGTTTGATTGGGTACCATACTTGTACGAATATATATAAGTTGGATCGGGTACCACGCCGGTACGGATATGTATATGTTGGATCGGATACCACGCCGATACAAATATGTATATGTTGGATCAGGTACCACGCCGGTACGGATATGTATATGTTGGATCGGGTACCTGTAATACCCCGGGAAATTTTTCGTTGAAATTTTGTGCGTAAACGTGTTGGGTTCTATCTTCTAGAATGAATTATAAATTTTTCGTATGGAATGTCTTAGATTATGACCCACCATTGCGTAGAGTATCGAATAAGCATTCCAACGATATGTGGATCATCCAAAACGGACACCCGAGCGACGAGTTATGAACATTCCGATCGAACCGTGAATAGTAGTGAACAGTAAAATGTGTAGGAGAAAAAAAGTACTGAGGCCTGGCGTATTTTTGTTCCAACTTTAAACGATCATAACTCCTTGTAAATAATGATCTGGGTGGTCTACTATATATCAAAGGAATCTCTGCGAGTCCTCCTTATAATGAAATTGGTTTTATCCAATTTGTCTATCGGAGCAAAAAGTTATGGTCGATCTACTTCAGCCTATCAAAAGTGAATTTTTGGGTCAATTTCAAACGATCATAACTCCTCATACACAATGATCTGGGTTAGATACTATATATCAACGGAAATATATGAGAGTCCTCTTTCTAATGAAATTAGTTTCATCCAATTTGGATATCAGAGTAAAACGTTATGGTTGATCTACTTCAGACTATCAAAACAGTCCACCAAAGGACAGATTTGAGAATTATTTGATTTTTAGGGGCGTTTTGGTCATTCCCCCTCACCCAAAATCCGTCCAAACCCTATATTAAAGCCTATTAGAAGCATTATATGTTATATTTTATCAAATTCCCTCAAAAAGAAAACCCTAAGCTCCTACATCCAACTTCAAGAACCTCCAAAGTTCACCATTAATTCTGCAAATTTATTCAAGATTCCAAGTTCCTAGTTCAAGAACTCCAAGAACCATCATTCAAAGGCACGATTAACATCTCAAAAACGAGTATCAATCTAAACTTCATCATTCAAGGTAATTGGGGTTTTTCAACAAGAACTCTCTTTCGTTCAAAAAGAAAACCCTAAGCTCCTACATCCAACTTCAAGAACCTCCAAAGTTCACCATTAATTCTGCAAATTTATTCAAGATTCCAAGTTCCTAGTTCAAGAACTCCAAGAACCATCATTCAAAGGCACAATTAACATCTCAAAAACGAGTATCTATCTAAAGTTCATCATTCAAGGTATGTGGGGTTTTTTTTAACTTCCGCATTAATAATGATTAGTCTTGAATTATTGTTATTATGTTGATTTTATAATAATATCATCTTAACATTGACTAAGTAATGGGGTAATGGTTCGGTTTAGATGGTTCTTCCACAGGGACATAGTGTGAGTGCCACTCATGGCCATTTGGGTCGTGACAGAAAGGTAGCTTATGAGCTTGAGTTGCCTGCAGATTTGGCATCAGTGCATCCAGTTCCATGTCTCTTTGTTAAAGAAGTGTATTGGCGACCCAACTGTGGTAGTTCCTTTAGAACGTACGGGTGTTCAGGACAACCTTTCTTACGAAGAAATCCAAGTTGAAATCCTTGATCATCAGATTCGTAGACTAAGGAACAAAGAAGTTTCCTTGGTCAAAGTTCTTTGGAAGACTCAGTCTATTGAGGGAGCCACTTGGGAAGCAGAAGCAGTTCTTTGGAAACCTTAGTGCCTACGTGGTACACTGCATGAATCAACACACTGAAGATCCACGTAGGCACTAAGGTTTCAAAAAATACTATTTTAATTAGTCCAGGGGGTAATAGGACCCCCTTTAAGTTTGGGTGTGTCTCAGCAATTTCGTTTATAGTTCAGGATGAAAACAGTGTATTTACTCTATATTATAATATCAACAGTTTATTATATCACATTCATAATATATTTCAACTTTCTTTGGTGTATATCAGAAATATATAACTGAGCTCGTGATGCCAAGCATCATAAGCACATCATTTATAAGCATAATCAACACTCATTATATGTAGATAATTTCAAATATTTTTTATTGCAAATTTTTATTAGTAGATCCAGAACTATGAAAGCGTTTTAGTTGACACTTTTTGTTTTTGATTTTCTTTTTGATAACATAGAACTTTTATTTTTTGAGCTAGATATTTTTAGAATGTCTTTTATTCTTCAAAAACAAAACTATTATAGAATAAATATCCTAAAGTTCATTAACCCCATGTTTAAAGATAAAATTCGAAACAATCATAATACGTGAAATTATGAATAGTCAGAACTACAAATATATATGTCACAAATTTTTACTTTCATAATTATAAGATAATAATTTATGTAACATTAATTCACATTACTGATTGATCATACGATAATATACGTGTACATGCATGAACACAGTTTAGTTCGATCCACTTTGGTGACTAACAGATTACATAAATATAATACATGCATGAAATTAAGGGACACGGGGTCCTAAATATATCTAAACTTTGACGAAAATTATTGTAACATACCTCAACTTTATGGGGGGTTGTGATCCCCCCTCCCCCCTTCCGAACTATTAAAAAGTGGAATATACTTTCCCTTAAAATGACTCATCCAAATTTGTTCTAAATGGGAAAAGACACGCGCTAACACCTCTATTGTGCTGCGAAGCCATGGCTCTTATCTTCACCTTTTCTTTTTTTCTTCTGCTTCATTTCTTTTGTCTTTCAATTTCTTTCGAAATTTATCTGGCCTTACACATTATCATTGTCTTCTTCACTATTTACAAAATTAATAGAGTGGCATAGAAAACACAGAGAAAACATATAAAAAATGGGAAGAATTGGCAAAAGGATATTTCAATTTCTCGTAGGAAAAATGAGACTTTCATCGTGTTTGATTACTTTTATTATTGTTGAAGCTTTTTTTATTTGAATGACGATGGCAGTGAAAGTAAAACCTACGAGGAGATGATGCCGACGAAATTTGAAAAAAAAATTCATCAAAGATTTTATTTTTCTCCAGTCTTTTTGATACCTATTCTCAAAAATAAGTATGGTGAATGATAAAAAGATTGAACCTTTTATATGCGTGATGACGTGATAAAAGAAAGACTTATTTGTGCATCAAGATACATGTTAACTAAGATATGCTACTTAAGGGTTCTTTCCTCTATTTAAGAATTTTTTTTAATAATGCAAAAAAAGAAATAAATAATTATATTCAACTCTTGTTTAATCATAGATTTTAAAATTTAAAAATTTGAGTTTCTGAAATGTAATTTTAAAATTTGGAGTTACTTTTAAACTTGCTTTTTATTTGTTAAAAAAATTAATTTTTTTTAGTGGAAATCATAAAACATAGAAATTGATCTTCGGCAATTTTGAAAACTTGAAAATATTTTGAGTAAATTTTATAGCCAAAAAAATATTTGAAGATAAATTTCAAAGTCTACTCTCGAAATCTATTGTAAAACACTAACTTAGTTTGTTATAATTTTTTATTTGAAAATCCACACATATAGACCTTAACTCAATAGATAGGATTGTTTCTATATTTAAATATATCAATGCAGATCTAATGAGAATTTTTTAGTACAATATGATTGATGTAGTATGATTTCGTATAATTGGCCTTTGTGAACTGATTCTTATTCAAGTTTTGTGCATGGCGAAAGCTTTAGTGCTCTAGGCTGCGTTTTTACAGTTGGTAAATATATAAGAAAAGAGAATTTGTATGTTTTAAACACGTGAGAAAATATTTATAATAATTATTGAAGCAACATAGATTATGTATAAATAAAATATTTTTCTATTATAAAATAATTTCTTGAAAACATTCCTTGAGGTGAAGAAGGAGGGTGGGGTAGGGGTGGGGGTGGGGGTGGGGGGAACACAACAGAACACATTTTCGAAAAAAATCTCACAACATTTCAAGAAGAGATGGATAAATGTCCAAATTACTCATTCAAAGATGTAAAAAATAAATTATAGATGTGAACAATAACTTGTCTTACTTTTTTTAAGTTTATACCTTCAATAAAACTGCAGTTACATTTAAATTCAATGATTTAGTTCAATAAAATGCTCGCTTAAAAAAATAATAGTTGCAATTACATTTTTGTTCAATAATTTAGTTCAATCAAAATGCCCGCTTAAGAAAAACTCCTTCAAAAGTAACAACAGAACATGCATGCATATCAATATGCGTTCACAACAGAAAATCCACCAACTTGTTCGTTCTCATCAATAACTCTTTCGGAAATCTTGTTACCTTGAATCTCCAATTTGTTCTTCAGTTCTGAGACTTCACTCTGCAATTCTTTAATCCGTATTTTCTCTAATCTGTGCTTCACAATAGAAAGCAAACCCCTCTTTTTTTCCCCTGACTGACGTCCTCAAGAATTTTCTTTGAGCCCTTAGCTTCACTTTCCATTGCCTCAAATACACCACTATAAAAATTTACTGTGCCATCTCATTCCTCAAGCTTCTACTTCAGCTTCTCAATTATTTTTTCTTTGATTTCTACCTCTGCATTGAGAGTTGCTTCCAATTCTTTCATTTTCACAAGTAGCAAACGATTTTCCCATTTTAGTGTAGCTATTTTCTGATTTTGATCAATCTCATCTACCATATTTTAACCTTTATTATTGAAGAGATAAAATAAAGAAAGTGAGATAAAGTTAATTTTAAATTCTATTGTTAAATTTAGTCTTTGATTTTTGAGCTTATACTCAAAATGAACATTTTTTTTTTGGTTTCCCATTCAGTGTTCGGTGCCCGCATTGGAGCCCCGACTAATTCAGATCGCGTGTTGCAGGGCCCATTAAGGAGGTAACGCTCCCAATTCCACGGCCAGGTAATATTAATACTAGAGCACCTAAATAAGATAGTAAAAGAAATACAACCCAAGAATCTTAATAGTTAATATATATGTCTTGAATACTGAATCAAAGATAGAAGGAAATGGGCGACTCAAAACTCCAAGAGCTCACCCTATCTCCAGAATGTCAACACTGTACAAACTCAACTCAAGGCAACAACTAGTACTCGAATCTACACCAAAAAGGTATAGAAGTGTATTAATAGTACAAAAACAATGGGTAATCACTAGGAATCATCATCACACTGAGCTAAGCCATGATATTGGGATGATATAATGCAAGATAAACATATCTAAGTCAAGGTACAAAATCAAACCTGGATCATCTCCATCATCACTGTATATAATATAAATAATCAACAAGAATAATTATACCATAATCTATCATTAAATGTCAATATCATAATGCATAAGAAATAAATAATTTGGAATTATAAGAAAACATAGACACATTCACAAGCAACACAAGTACAAACTTGGTGGACATACACCAACTAGTGTATAAAGTAAAGAAACCTATCACGCTGTCCCATACCACCAGAGAGTACACCCAAGAAAATAACAACAATATATAAAACCAACAACGTAACCAAAACTCAACATTATTCGACCATATTCTGCATTTATCACAATCAAACACTTTCTTGTCTTCCATTAGGAAACAACCTCAACCATCGGTCCTCATTCCATATTATCACCATTAACCATTAGTTTATCCATTTTTACTAACAAATGTATATTACCATACGAAGGTCATTAACTAGTCCATTAACCTCTTGTAATCAAGTCATATAATCATTTAATAGTCAACTAATCACCACATAGCTTATTCTAATGACCAATATTCCTTCATTAATCATTATTTAATGCTAACATTACTCACTAGGTTGATCCTCATTTTACAACTAGATCCCACTTACCAAGTAGTCTTGATTCATCATTAAACCAATAACCGTTACAACTCCCTAATTATCATTAAACATTGACTACTCCACTTTATAAGTATTTAACACTAGTGATCCATAAAAGATGCCCTAAGGTCAACATCAAACCCTCATTTCTCACGTGGATATATACGTATAAAAGCATGTACATATATATATATATATATACCATACATATCAATATCAACATATCCTCCGGACTCGAACCCGATATCAATATCATCAACATATCCTCCGAACTCAAACCGGACATCATCATAACATCAATACATCCTCCGTCCTTTTTGGGCATTATCATAACATCAATATATCCTCCAACCTTGTTGGTTATTATCATAAAATTAATATATCCTTTGGCCTTGACGGCATTATGATAACATCAATATAAATAAATAAATGTCAATAAACAAAAGACAAGCCCTACAAGGGCTAAAGTAAATGACAAACCCCACAAGGAATAAAGTAAAGTGCAAGCCCCGCGGGGGCTAAAGTAAATGACAAGTCCCACGAGGGCTAAAGTAAAAGAGAAGTAAGAAAGAAAATACCTTCACATCTCATCATTCATCGTCGAGGACAATTCATCCATTGATGTATGAATATATATAGCTTGAATATTATAATGCTTTAGTGGATTCAACATGGTTAGTAGCATAAACCCTCATGAAATCAATAAATATTCCTCCTAGAGCCTTAGTATCAAGACTCACAATATTAGCAACCAGAGGGCTTTCTAGCATAATCATTGGTTTGGTTACTAGACAAAAACATAACATAAATAATATCATAGCCCAAATCCCAAAATAGTTGTCTAGTCAATGGCCCAAATGGTAAAATAGTCAAGGGCTTGATTAATAGCAAAATCCATATCTACTCATAGCATACATAATTTAGTCAACAAACAAATTTATTAATTCTAATGTAGTCACCATAATTCATTTATCAAAGTCAGCCGTCATGTTCCCAAGTGCATTCTCTAAGCATTTAACACGCATCTAAGGCCTCTAAGGACACTATATCGCTCCAAACTTAAGATGGGTCAAGAACCCACAACAAATCCACCAAAGTTTACACTAACTCCATCTTCTACTCGGGACTAAGCTAAGGTGTCTAAGTCAAGTCGCAGATGAATAGCGAGCCATAATAGTCTTAAGGTAAAAGTCTATATCAAGCATTTCTCCTAACTCCTTCATAGAAACTAAAGCATTTCCACAAGTGTAGGTAACTGGGGATAACTTACCCCTGACATGAGTAACAAGGTCTCTCTCATCTAACTAAAGTAACTAGAGAATTCTTATGCCATCCATGAGACATGAAGCCCAAATAACCAAGATTCTAGCCTATAAGTCAAGTATTCTAAAATATGAGTTCAAATGGCCTAAATAATTCAACTAATTACAAGTGTTACCATTTAATCAATCCAACACCTAGAACCCCTCTCAATCCAACAGAATATCACAATTATATTATAACATAGCTCAATTTAACAAGAAGTAAGCCTAACCTACGTCAAATCCAAAAAAAGCTCACGAATTGCTAAACCTTTGATTTTTCTTTCTGAGAAGATTCTTCAAGGTTCCAAGATATCAAAAACACAATCTACACATCTTTACGAGAATTTTAATACCCATGTTGCACAATTGTGCTCCGGGTCTAAAAATGATACCAAAACCCACAAGTGGGTCCCACATATTAAAAACATGTTTTTGAGGTCAACCCAATGTTCATCTATCATTAGGGAATCATAAACCTCAAGAATCAAGTGAAAACCAAGCTTATTTGGGCTAAAATTCAAGAAATTAAAGCATGAAATAGAAGGATTCTTACCTCAAATATCAAGAATATATATATATATATATATATATATATATATATATATATATATATATATATATATATATATATATATATATATGTTAATCAAGCTTCTAACTCACCCCAAGAATCAATTTGAAATTACAAAGTCATTTTAGAGCTTCTAGGGTTCAAAGGGAAGTGGAAAATGGCTAAAATTCGATCAAGTCCTAAACTCATTCAGAGTCTTTTTCTTGCGATGAACTATGTAAACCCACTAAATCGACGTTCCTTATATATTGTTGAATTCATATTTTCCATACGAGGCTGGTTAGACGAATTATAGGCCTCACACCTATATCTTTTAATTTTTCAACTTTTTGACCAATAGGTCGAAATGAACTCGGGTGTATTGGGACCCAAACCAAAGGTCTTACTAGACTAAAATCAATATTTTGGAGCTGCTACAGTTGGAATTTTCATTTGAGGTTGTTTTACTTAAGTTTTTGCTCGATGGTCATTTGGAACCAGTGAAGACTTCTAAACAGGAAATTGGTCCTAAAAACCAATTGAGTTGCCTGATAACCAAACTATCAGTTACAACAAGTCATAAATGACTTGGAGAATCTATGGAAAATCTCTAACGGCGAAAATAAGTGGGAACACGAAAAATGACCTGAAGGGTTATTACAACATCTATAAGGAACTTTTGTCCCCGAAAGTTAAAGATGAGGAAATAGGTGAAGTCTCTAACAGGTAAGGATACTGGGCCTACATCTAACTCTCGATCTCCCATGTGTCCTCATCCACTAAACCTTAACTACAAGAATCTCTTTAGTACGCAATTGTCTCATATCACTAGCCAAAATAAGCATTAGCTCCTCCACAAAGGTCTATGGGTAATCTAACTGGATTAAGTCCCATCTAAACACATGAGATGGATCCATAATATACTTCCACAACATGGATACATGGAAAACTGGATGAACTACAACAAAATTCGGGGGTAAATCTAACTCATAAGCCACCTCACCACTATACGGAGAATCTCAAAAAGGCCAACGTATCAATGACTGAGCTTACCCTTCCTACCAAACCTGATCAGATCCTTCATGGGTGATATACGGAGGAATACATGGTCACAAACTCCAAATCTCAAGGCACGAAGCTGACGATCTGCATAGGCCTTCAACCTACTGTGAGCTGCTCTCAACTTATCCTGAATCACCCTGACTCTATCCAACGAATCCTGAAACAAGTCCATACCATGAGGCCTCATCTCAGAAGTACCAAACCAACCAAATGAAGAACGACAAATCCTACCATACAAAGCCTCATAAGGCACATCTCAATGCTTGAATAATAGTTGTTGTTATATGCAAACTCTGTCAATGCTAAGTGTTGATCCCACTGGCCTCCAAAGTCCATAACATAGGCTTGGAGTATATCCTCAAGAACCTAAATAGTATGCTTGGACTAACCTTTGGTCTGCCGATGAAAGGTTCTACTCAAATCCACTTGAGTATCAAACTCCTCCTGGAATGCTCCCCAAAACCATAAAGTAAACACAAAACAACGGTCTGAAATGATAAAAATGGTCACCCCATGCAAACAAACTATCTCCCAAATATAGATATGGGCTAATCTTTCAGCACTAAAAGTCATCTGAATAGGAATGAAATATGCAAACTTGGTCAAGCGATCTACTATAACCCAAATGCCATCGAAACCATAGGAAGTATGAGGCAAACCGCAAATGTATTGTGTTAAGTGATATTATCTCTGAGTTTCTTATGTGAATGAATTCTTAATGCTTGGAAAAATAATGAGTTTTAAATAAAAGTGACAAAAACTAGTAGAGGTTGTTGATACTTACAAAATTTGATCGATGACTTGTCTAGAATATGATATTGGTGATGAGACTGTTAATGACCTGTAATTAATTTATTTTGTTTAGCCTTGCTTATATTCTAGTCTTATGAGGAACACTCTTGAGGTGATTAAGAGTTAAGTGAAGCCCGTAATAAAAATATTATTTGGTAGAAATAATAATGACTATGTATATCTTAAATTGGTGTTAGTGATATAAGAGCGGTTTGTCATGACCATAAAGTATTTGTTGTTGAAAAATATTGAGTTAGTGGTTGTCAGGACATAAGTTGTAGCTATGAATATATGCATTAGGAAACATCTTGAGAAGATAAATTATTATTGACTTGACCTTGTGGCTGAATTATATATTTGCATGCTCCACAGAGTTCGCTGATCTATGACACTTTTAGAGGATATTAATTTCCATGATAGTGGCAATACAAAATAAAATGCCTTAGTTACATTCATAAAATAACTAAGGATGATCCTGAATGGAAGAATAAATAAATTATTAAATGGCATGATTGATCTTTCCTTGAGTGATACTTGGTGGATATTGCTTGTTGAGTGAGTAAGGCATGATGATTAGATGGATATTAACAATGTTGCGGAGAAAAATATGTTGTAGGATATAATTCTTTGGGATATTTATGCCGATTGTTGTAAGCCTGTGTAATGAGTGAGAGGTTATGTTGTCATCTATGTATAGTAGTAAACATTAAGCTTGAAATGGTGAGTGATATTGAGGTAAAAGGGATAGTGGTTGTCAGAAGTTGAAGCTAGCTTTATAAAATAAATTTAGTAGTCTTGATTGAGTGCATGCGAACATCTAAGTTATGTGACTTGTAAGTGGTGTGGTGGCTTAAATATGATCAAATATAAATTCTCTATAGAGTAGTCTTGTTTAGAAACTGAGTTAGGTGTCTCGGGGAGAGCTTGTGTGTTGGTTGGATTAGAAGTGACTTATCTAATATTGACAATTTGAGTAGTAGATTCATGTAGCACCTCGTAGCACTTTTCAGAATTGAATTTGGGATCTAGAGCTTTAGTAAAAAAGAGGTATTTTTGAATATTTATCTTCTTCAAGGTGAATATTTTAACCATATTTATCTTTCTTTCGTAAAACTCAAGTTTAAGACTTAGGCCATTGAGAGGAGAATAAGTGATTCATGTATAAATATTTGGCTCCGCATCTTCGTATTTTGAAAAGCATTGATAGAATGATTGAGTATAGAATGTGGGTTGGTCGATAAGGATATCGAGTGAGTGAATAGAATGAAGTATAAGCAACTCTATTAGTAATGCCTCTCTAATTCCAACCTCATGCTTTTCTCCACCGAATGTTCATTCGGGGGCGAACGGATGGTAAATTGGTATCTGATTGTAACGACCCATTTCATTGTTACTAAATTATTCGTAATAAATTCATGAAAATTCTTAATTTTCATTCCTCAATATTAACTTGGTTCCAAAATAGCCAATATTTTATTTATTGTATCACCTCAAACTTTTCGACAAAGATTTTAGCCTTCGAATGTGTCTAGATAGACACAAGCCCGATGAATTTAGTTAGTCATGAGATAATATAAAGACTTTATTTGAAAGTTCTTTAGTTATGAATTAAGATCGTACAATATCCCTAACACAAAGTTAAGTATAAAACTTTCTTTCCGATACAGTTTTGATATGGGTTTCTATTAGGCCAACTTCAAACGATCATATCTCATAGAATATAAGGATTTAGGGGTCCTAATACCTACTAAATTAAATATATTTGAGTCCTCTTTCCGACTCAACAAACCATTGCTCAATTCAAATTCGGAGTAAAAAGTTATGACTATTTTACGTAGCATTGTCAGAGCTGAAACGGGATTTCGCTGTAGCAAAAATTCTGATGATATTTAAATCAGCTTCAGCCGTATTTTAGGTCTAAAAACCTCAAATTTCATTTCCCAACCCTAGAGAGGTGATTTTACAAATCTTAAGGTGAAATTCCTTCGCTGAGGTAAGTTTTCCATTATTTTCTTCGTCTTTTAATTCTTTAATATCTTGAAATCCTTAAAAAGACCTTTAATGGAGGAATTCTTTTGGGGAATACTCTTGAGTTTTTTTAATATGACCTAGATCTGGTTCTAAACTATAAATTAAAGATTCCTAACATGAATTTCATAGACTATATTATGAATTTTGATGGTTAGGAACCTTGAATTCCATAAATATGAGACCTTTAGCATAAAAACTCCATTAGTGGAGATGAGTTAACTTGAAAGAGAAATTAATGGTTAATTGAATTGGGAATGATATAGACCTTGAATTAAGGATAAAATTAGTGGGTTTGAATCCCCAATATATTTGTTTGAAGAGTAATTATTTAATTACTCTTATAATTGCTTGATTTTTAGATGATTGATTGTTCCAAGGCATGAAAAAAAGAAAAGAGCATCCTTGTTGTAGCTCGCTTCTTCCAAAATCTTGGCGTCCAGGTAGGCTAGGTTTAATGAGTAGAATATTGTGTTATTTTATATTTTTATAATTTAGAATTGATCGGATAAAGCATGTCTATGCCTGCGGGCATGAAGTGGAGGTGGATAAAGACACGAGGACTTAACTTTAATCCCAAAAACCATGATTATGTGATATTTATGATATTATGTGTTATGTGCCCGAAAGGAGATTGTTGTAAATGTAATATATGAACATGATGTTTTTTTTTAGTTATTCTAGTGGTGAACCTAGTTGAGTTGTAATGGTATTTAGTTGTATGTATGGTGCATTAATATGACGAGGAGAATTATGCTAAGATCAAAGATTGATGAGCATAGTAATATCTAAGGAATATATGACTTGAACTAGATGATTGTATTATGAAAAAAGAGGAAGAGGATAATGATACGCGTGAATGTGCTAGTTATAGGTGGTGAGGTTAGAACCCAAGTTGTGGTATTTAAGAAGGTAATGATACTTTTAATAATTAATGAGTAATTAAGGCTTCAATAGTGACTTGTATGCTTAAGCATTAAATTGTGATTTATTTTATGATATTCTTGTGTTGGTATTGATAAAATACTATATCTATTGGATGCCCATGAGAGGCTAAATTGGTGATAATGATGGTTTATTGAATTGTGCCTATGAATGGTTTGTTTAATAACGATAACTCCTTAAAGTAATGCTATGAATGGATTGTGGATAATCATGATGAATTATTGAAATAATGCCCGTGAGAGGGACAAAATATTGATAAATGAAAGTACTTGATCGAATTTCTCTATGATTTTAAGTACACTTATAGATTTAGTACGTCGTATTGCATCCTGAAAGTTAGTGTGAATTTAATAAAATGTATATAGTAGGGTACGATTTAATTGGAGTTTAGACTTGACTTAATTTTGTGTAAGCTCCTAAATTGGATACTTGTTGATTGATATTCGAACATGCTTGAAATTGTTGATGTTTGGATTTTTCATGAGTGTATAAATGGTTATTAAAATTTACTTGATGGAATTGTCTTATGACTTTGAGTGTACTTGTAAACTTGGTACATCGTATTGTATGTTGTTAGGTTGTGTAAATTTGATATTGATATTACTTGTATATGTTGGATCA
Organism: Capsicum pubescens; assembly: GCA_030864215.1. Taxonomy (NCBI): domain Eukaryota; kingdom Viridiplantae; phylum Streptophyta; class Magnoliopsida; order Solanales; family Solanaceae; genus Capsicum; species Capsicum pubescens. Next base: position 371,751,488 of record CM061548.1, on the reverse strand, counting down.
GGTACCACGCCAATACAGATATGTATATGTTGGATCGGGTACCACGCTGGTACGGATATGTATAAGTTGGATTGGTACCATACCAGTACAAATATGTATATGTTGGATCGGGTACCACGCCGGTACGGATATGTATATGTTGGATCGGGTACCACGCCGGTACGGATATGTATTTGTTGGATCGGGAACCATAATGTTATGGATATGTATATGTTGGATCGTGTACCACGCCGGTATGAATATGTATATGTTGGATCGGGTACCACACCAGTATGGATATGTATATGTTGGATCAGGTACCATGCAACTATGGTACATGAACATAGATTGTTCCCTTCAGGTCATGACTATTTGGGCAAAAATAAGCCCATAGCATGTGTGTACATATTTGTGTTGATTCTGTGGATGTTTATGGTATGGTTGATACTCTTGATGGTTATGTGGCTTATTTGTGAGCACTGTTTTACTTGTTGTTGCTGTATTATTGATTCATTGGGTATTTGATTGTGTGATATGTATTTGAAAAAGTAAAATTTTGTACTTACTTATATGTTGGTTGACTTGCTTCATTTATACGTATTTTAATTGTAGCTTACTAGAATGGCTAGTTATCATTCTTTAATATTATAAAAGAACATTTGGTTGTTAGCTCGAGAGTTTAGTGTGGGCTGTCTATGATTACGAGTTTGTTCCTGTGAATATGAGTAATGAAAAAGATAAGGTGAATAAAAAGGAATAGTGATGTATTAGTTGGATTGTAGTTCATGGTGCGAATTAATGAGGCTAGAGTATGTTAGTAGCGAATATAATATTGATGGAGTTTGAAGAGTAGTTGGATGATATAACTTATATTGGTAAAGTAATAATATTGTTACAACCTTAGTTGAATTATATTCCATTAAATATGTCATGATTTATTTTTCTTAATTCTATTTTATGATTATATGAACTAACACGGTCGGCCGGTGATGCCTACCGGTACGAGTGGTTGCACTGACCCTATTCTTCTACATTCCTTTTTGGAGTGTAGACTGGATGGAGGTTAGTTTGTAGTTACTAGATGTATGAAGATATTCAACACTAACTTCTGCACTTTCATCCTGGAAGATGTTAGAGTCTTTGTATAATTTAATTTATTATCAGTCTATACTGTAGTAGATAGCTCTTGTACATGTCTGGCCAAGTCTTGGGATAGTGAAGGACATTTGTAAGAAGTTTTTGAAAAAGTTTATTTATTAGTATTTAATTTACTTTTTTATATTTAATCTAATATTTTCTTAAAAACAGAAGTCTTCCGCACATTTTTAGTTAAGTAATAAGGGTTCTCTTAGCTACTTAGAATAGCGTAGGTTCCCGCATGGTCCGTTAGTCTAGGCGTGACAGTCTGCCACATCTCTTATCATTCCATCCCATCAATAATGTTATCCGAAATCTCTATACATCTTAGTTGTACCGGGATGAATAAATATCTAGAGCTATGAGCCTCATATAAAATCGACTGAATCACATCACCAATCTGAGGAACACAAACATGACCCTAAAATCTCAAAATGCCATCAGAATCAATAGTATGCCTCTCGGATGCACCACTCATCACCTGATCATGAAGTAGACAAAGCTTGATATCCTCATACTGACGATCACGAACCTGTTCAAATAGAGAGTCCCTGGCCTCCACATAAGCTAAAATACTCATAGGACCTAAAAAATCAAGATGAATAATCAAATTGACAAAGGACTGAATGTCCTATGCCATAGGCCTCTGAAAAATTGATAAGCATGTCAAGCTACCCATACTTACTGCCTTGCGACTCAAGGCATCAACTACCATATTCTCCTTTCTCGGATAATACAAGATGGAAATATCATAGTCCTTAAGTAACTCCATCGTGCTGTTGAGCATTAAGCTCTCACTGGATCATAAGATGCTGAAGACTGCGATGATCGGTGAAAATCTCAAAAGGCACACCATACAAGTAATTCCTCTAAATCTTAAGAGTGAAAACTACTGCCGCCAACTCCAAATCATGAGTGAGGTAGTTGCGCTTATGTACCTTATGATTTCTAGAAGCATAGGCAATGACATGACCCTACTGCATCAAAACACAACCAAGACTAACACCAGAGACATCACAAAACACGGTTAATCCTTATCCATCAACTAGAAGAGATAACACAGGAGCTGAAGTGAGACAATCCTTGATCTTTCCAAAGATCAACTCACACTCCTCAGACCATCAGAAAGGAACCTTCTTTCGAGTCAATCTAGCCATAGGGGATGAAACAGTCGCAAATCCCTCAACAAAGAATTTATAATAACTAGAAAAACCAATGAAACTGCGGACTCTGCTGGAGACGTAGTTCTAGCCCAATCACGAATTGCCTCAATATTAGCTGGGTCTACCATAATACCAACCTTAGACACCACATGCTCTAGGAATTTCACTGCCTCAAGATAAAACTCACACTTAGAGAACTTGGCAAAAAGCATATGATTTCTCAAAATTTAGAGCACAACTCTTGAATGTTGCACATGCTCCTCACTACTCCTTGAATAAACAAGAATAAAAGCAATGAACACAATAATGAATGAGTCTAGATAGGGTCTAAACACGCGGTTCATTAGATCCATGAACACGGCTGGGGCATTATTCAAGCCAAAAGACATCACTAAAAACTCATAATGACCATAATAGGTCCTGAAAGCTTCCTTCAGAATATCCTCAACCTAAATCCTCAACTGATGGTAACCACATCTCAAGTTAATCTTAGAAAACACTGTTGCACCCTGAAGCTGGTCAAATAAATCATTAATACAAGGCATATGATAGAGCTTCTTCATCGTCACCTTATTAAGCTACCTATAATCTATAAACATATGCATAGAGCCATATTTATTCTTCATAAATAATACAGGAGCTCCCCATAGAGACACACTCGGTCTACTGAAATCCTTACCAAGAAGATCCTGAAGCTTGGAGTTTAGTTTTTTAAGTTTGGCAGAAGCCATACAGTAAGGTGCCATAGAAATAGGTTAGGTGCCAGACTCGAGGTTAATAGTAAATTCAATCTAATGGACAGGGGGAATACCAGGTAGTCGATAGGTAATACATCAGTAAACTCACAAATGACAGGAACAGAATCAAGAAACGGACTTTCCACATTAGTATCACAAATATAAGTGAGATAAGACTCACATCCCCTGGAAATAAGTCTCCTGGAATGGACGTAAGAAATAATCCCAATTGTCTCACGGCTAAACACTCCCTACCACACTACTGGGGTATGCCGGTCATGGCTAAGGTAACGATCTTGGAAAAATAATCCATAAACGCATGATAGTGGGATAACCGGTCCATGCCCAGAATCACATCAAAATCTAGCATATCCAAAATAATAAAATCGCCATAAGTATCAACATTAATAACTGTCATAACACATGATATGAATACTCGATCCACTATTAAAGAATCACCGATGGGAGTAGATACTCTCAATGACACAGATAATAAATCACTAGTCAACTCCAACCATGGTGCGTAATAAGAAAATATTTAAGAATAAGTGGATTCGGCATTAAATAAAGCAAGAGCCGACTTGCAACACATTAAAATCGTACCTGTAACCACAATATCTAAAGCCTTAGCCTCAGGTCTAGTAGGTACTGCATATAATTGACCATGCTCGCCACCTAGCTGGGCACCTAACTAACCTCCTATCCTACCTGCCAGAGTACTAGATCGAGCTCCCTGATAACAGATGTGTTATAGAAATATAGCACTTTCGACGCTTAAAATGAGGAAATATGAAAGTTTCTAAGGCCTTTTTGATAGATATGATCTGTTTTGGGTATGTTTTGTAGGAAACCATGATTTATATGATAAGTTTGTGAAAATGGTGAAAAAATGTGTTTTAGCCACTTTTGGGGAGAATATGGATGATTGGAATGTTTTTCGGCTTGATCGTGATCAATGCATGTTCGAGATTCAAAGTAGAGCTGAAAATTAACTCTGGGCACCTACTAAGTCAACCTATGGACCACATGTTGACCTAAGAACTGCAGGTATACAAAGAGGGTACCAGAAAGTCCAAAATCTTGAGAGTCAACTTGTAGGAAAATTCCTATCCGGTACCTGCAATTGGTACTTGCGCCCAGGGCAGACCGCAGGTACAGGGAGATGGTGGCCACCGACCCTGATTTCTCCTATTTTGTTTGGTCTTAGTTTTTAGGGTTTTCTCTTGTACGAAGCAGGGAAAGTATGATTTTTGACGGTAAACCCATACCCATAGCGTGTATTAATTTATCTTAGATATGATTGATTTCTTAATGGGTGCACACATTAGGATCCCACCTAGATATTATTACTTTATCTAATGAAGGGGTAGTAACTAGGAAAAAATAAATACAACAGTAATTTGGAGAGCTAATAGTCGATTTGTTGTAGCACAACAGTATATATGAATGATTATTAGTCTTCATCTAATAACTTGAGACTCAAAAGGTGATAGTTAAATGGGACCAGGATAAGGGTTAGTGATACAACATCCTAAAACTCAATTAGTAAAAGGTGAAATCCACCTATTCGTCCAAAAGACTGTAGGAGGTATATTAACTTATCAATTCTGCATACAAGGTATTGGGTTGTATCAACAACGCATGAGAAACCTATGGAGTTGAGATGCCAGGGTAACACACAATCCTAGTGTTCACTTAAGAACGATTTAGAACCACGTTAATACTATTTTGTGTTTGAGACTACTACAAACAAATCCCCCCATTTACTTTCCTGTTTTGACTATAGACTGTAACCACTGAGATCTGTCAAACCACATGTTCCTTTGGGATTCAACCCCAATCTTAGTAGGGTTACTATATCTTGACTGTGACCGTATTATCATCTAAAAAGAGGTGTTGCTTGGATGTTATAAAATTTTGGTGCCGTAGTCGGGGAACGAATTATTGATTTATAGATTAAGGTTATTATAGTTTTTGGGTTTTTAGTTTTTATTTTTGTTCTTAGTTGGGTATACGTTGGTCTATGCGTAGCGCGTGAAGTAGAGGCAATCCCTTACTCTTGGTGAATCTAAATTAAGAGAGGATCCTACAAACACCTTGTAGGATGTCTAAACCAAAAAGAGGTGATAATCCAGAAGGGGTTCATAATATTATGCCTCCTACTGATGGGGTACAAAATATTGTTGATTACTAGATGGGTGAGATTTTAGGTCAAATAGAAGTCGAAAGGAGAGCAGATGAAGAAGCTCAGAGGATATCTAGGGAAGCGGATCTAGCAGAGTAGAGACAAATAATAGACCATCGAGTAGCACTCGGTGGGAGTCATAATAGACCTAGAGGTGACCGTGTTCAAGTTATACCATCATATCAGTATGTGCAGCTATATATAGATGATGAGGACGATATGGGATATGTTGAGCATACAGAGAATGAATCCATCATACCTCCTATTTCCCCCCCAGGCATAAAATTAGATATCACGAGTGCCATGATCTAACTTTTAAATTTGAAGGGTGTATTTGTAGGATTTCCTACCAATGATGCAAATTTCTTTGGGATCTGTAACTCGTATACCAACCTAGAGGTATATAGGAAATACTTAGATTGAGGCTTTTCTCTTTCTCACTTATAAGAGAAATATCTTTATAGTTTGGGGAATTGCCAGGAGGCTCTATCATGACTTGGAATGAGTTGTGCAGTCAATTCTTAAACAGGTTCATCCCTCAATTAAGGATGTTTCATCTTAAGGAGGATATTATAATTTTAGGTAGTTGCAGTCAGAATCCATGTACGAGGTTTGGTTCAGGTTTAAGAAAAAGCTGAACTTGGTGCCCAATCATCAGTATTCAGGGAAACACTTATCGGAGATATTCTACAAAGCCCCAAGCCTCAGCTCCAGAGCTATGGTAGACACCATATCTGGAGGAGCTTTTATGAGACTACGCTGGGAGACAACTTCAGAGATGTTAGATTGGATCACGCTTACTAACCGAGGGTGGTAAACTTGGAAGGCTGAGAGGGGATCTGGTACTTATGCTATTGGTGCTTTCTGCTACCAAAGATCGGCTGATGATACAGTAGCGCAATAAATTGCATTACTAAGGACTGATTTAGGGGTACTAGCAAAGCAGTTTGTAGAAACAAGTTCTGAGAAAGTGAATGTAGTAGAGGTACTGAGGTTAGCTTCCAAAGCATATGAGTCTTAATTGGAAGAAGAAACTAACTACCTGGATCATCATATGGTGGGATTTTGAGACCAATGGAAAGGGAAAAAAGGTCGAAACTATTATGATACGTACAAATACCATAGCAGAGAGCGAGATGGTGACTGGAGGCAGAAGAATGATTATAGAGAGAAGGGAGATAGATACATTCCACCTGGTAGATACGATGCAGAATCTAGAATGGAAGAGATGCTTGGTAAATTGGTGAAGGGTCAGAAAAATCAAGAGACTAGTCTTAAATAGATTAAGGCTAATATTTTAGGATTGACCCAGAAGGTCGAGTCACATGACACTACTATCAAGCAGTTGGAGCACCAGTTTAGGTGGATGTCAACAACTCTGAACCAGAGGCATCCAGGTACCCTTTAGAGCAACACGATACAAAATCTAAAAAATGACGGTCACGTATTTACTATTATCACGAGGAGTGGTATCACTACCATGGATCCCCTAATGGCTTCTACAAAAGTTGTTGATATCGAGACACCAACTTTCGAGTTAGAGAAGGTAGCAGATGATAGAGATATAGTTGTTAAATATAAAGGTAAGGTTCCGGTCATTGAGCTAGAGGTAAGACAAATTTTGAGACCATGCACCTTTTCCTAATAGAGTGATGCTGAAGAAATAGGAAGATAAGTTCAAATGGTTCATTATGATGCTGAGAGAATTGAGTTTGAACATACCTCTTCTTGAGGTATTAGAGAATATGCCTAGATATGCCATATTAATGAATCAGTTAGTCATAAGAAATAAAGGAGCAACTTTTGAGGATGTTGAGGGTGTGCACCACTGCAGTGCAGTTACGACTAGGTCCTTGGTGCAGAAAAAGGGTGATTCCAGAGCATTCACTATACCATGTACTATTGGGTCATCCATGTTTGCCCGAGCCTTGTGTGATTTAGGGACCAACATTAATTTGATGCCAATTGCCTTTTTCAAGCAACTAGGCTTGAACCCTCCAGAACCAACTTTGATGCAACTATTAATGGTTGACCGCACAGTGAAGAAGCCTCTGGGAATCTTTTGTGATATGATCGTCAGGGTGGAAAAATTTATTTTCCTAGTTAACTTCCTCATCTTAGACTGTGAGGTTGACATCGAGATGCCTATTATTTTAGAAAGATCATTCATGGCCACAGGAAGAGCTATGGTTGAAATGGAAGAAGGTGAGCTAATATTCTGAGTCAATGATGAGGAGACAATATTCAAAATCCAAAAGTCTATGAAGCAGCCAACCAGCATGAGGGTGGTATCGGTGATTGATTGTATTGATGACCCTGGAGGATATTCCTATGGGTATCTTAATGAATTCTGAGTAGTCAAGATACCCGAGTTATGCCATGATGTTAAATTAAGCGTTGTATGGGAGGCAACCCATGGTCTTGTTAGTGAAGTTTGAGTAACCAACATAGACACGTCGTGTCGCGATGTTAAATCAAGCACCGAGTAGGAGGAAACCTACTATATATTAGTGATTACGTTTTTGTTATTTTTGTTATTGTAGGTTTTTAACCTTTAGACCTTACATGGAATATGGTAAACATTGCTACATTCATCGATTTTCAGGTAAGAGCACTTTAGATCAATCAATCATGGTCACAAGTTCCACACGGTAAGTTGAGTAGAAAATTAAAAAGTTGAAATTCTGAGGATGAGAAATGGTAAGTTGTGGACTTTGGCACCTAATTTTACTTTTGGAACCTAAAACTTAGGTTACGGTACCATTAGTATCTGGAAAAATGTTGCCATGCCAAGTTTGGGTTTCAGAAAAGTGCGCCAAAGATTTTGGCCCAGCATCTATAGGCTATAGCTGCTACCTACGCCCAGGACCCAACCACGGGTACATGGCGCGGGTAGGTGCCACGGTTAGGTCAAAAATTAGGCCCACTTTTTAATTAAAATTTTGGGCCAACCAACATTTAAATATGACCTATTGTAGCCCTCACCTATATAAAAACATTCTAACCCTCATTCTAACTCATTCTAATTCTTAAAACTTTGATTTTTTTTCTTTAAATTCAAACTTCCCACCTTAAACATAAACCAACCCACACTTAAGAAAATGCGAGATTGACACTTGTTTGAGACACCAACTTGTCCCAAAATGCTAAAAACAAGTTTCAACCTTGGTTTTCATTAAGCTCTTCATTTTTCTCTTTTGGATTTTCATATAAGAGGTAACTTTCTTGGCTCTTAAATGGTGATATAATACTTTATCGTTTGTTGAAACAAGTTGATATGTGCAGTACATGGTTTAATATATTTAAAATATCATGTATGTATGCGGGGAGCGTTGAAATAGACGAGGATGAAGTCTACAAGGATATTACCACCACATACTTCTCCACCTGATGATGAGGAAGAGGAAGAGGAAGGATCCCAGAATTCTTCTGAGGAGGTTGATCAGGAGCAGTCATCAGCAGTGCCTAATTCTAAGGAGAGTACCACCTCTCATACACAATAGAGAGAGGTACCCTAGTCTGAGAAGGGTATAACACAGGCATCCCATATTGCATAGCAGGCACCCGCACCTACATATGCCACAGATACACCTCTTGAGTAGGGACAACAGAGGAGGTGTAAGGAAGGGATGTGGCACATTTATAAGTTTGATCGCACTATCTGAGAGATAGACAGGCCTACACAATCTATCTATGATGATCTAGGATTGACTTATCAGGGGAGAAAACGTTACCACAACTGAGGGAAGCATTTAACAAACATCACCTCATGTGGATGGCTAGGCTACTTGGTTCTTATAGCCCGAATATGGTGCGCGAGTTTTATGTGTCTTACAAATCCACCATAGTCCTTCCCATGTGCCATCACCCAAGCTTTATAAGATTTACACAACATCTACAACTTGATCATATACTAGTCAGAGGGGTCAGAATTGGTGTCGGAGAGGAGACTATCCACAAAGTCATATTTTGCCCAGATTACATTACCCCACATCTATAGCAGAGTGCAACCACAGATTGAGGATCATGATAGATCGTCATATTATGCGGGATGCTAAGCACAAGGCCGAGGCTAGAGATATATATGTGGATAGTCAGTTATATTTCACCGCAGGTTGATGAGGCCCCATGGATTGAAGGGCCAGCTGTAATTTAGAAGGGTCTGTTGACACTAGAGGCTAGATTTTGGTAGTTGTTGATTCAATATTTCTTGATTCCCACAAATTTAAATAATTCATTGACATAGGAAGGAGATACATTGGCTGCCTATTTGATGTTTGGTTATGATATTAATTTTGTTGTCATCCTCAGGTATGAGCTTCACGAGAGAGCTTTTGGAGAGCTGACTAACCTACCATTTCCTTGTATGATCCAGAAACTATATGATGAGGCAAGTGTACTTGAGTTACCCAGTATTAATAAGAGGGTGACTAATACTGCTACTACATAGATGAGGAACCTAAAGAGTCTGATAAGTTCAGGCACTTCTAGGAGATCCAAACAGCAGGTAGCAGCACCACAAGCCAAGACTGAGGGCCCAACAGTTTCTACAACACCTAATGAGGCACATAAATATGATATAGATGTTAGTATAGATATGAAGATAGAGAAGCAGAGAGATGCTCTAGATTCTAGTACTCAGGGTGAGGGACATAGACTGCTTCTTCTTTAGCCTCGACTTTAACCTCAAAGCCGATTGGTGCATCTACAGAGCCTGCTCGCCCATCCACTACAACAACTACAACAGGTATGATTACTATATCTAGTGAGTTTTTGTAGAGCCTAGTGGCTATCCAGAGAGCTACATTCGCTTGGTAGAAGGTTGTTGCGACCGAGATGACTACCCTCTTTGAGTAGATGAGATTAGGGGTTAGGACTAGATTTGAGTAGGTCTACTCTAGATGGGAGGATACTTAGAGAGTCGTACTATCAAACCTGTGTGTCAAATTTCAGACATGGATTGATGAGCTAAAGAGATGGGTTACATCTTGATATACAAAGACAAGTGTGCTAGATTTGATTCAAATAAGGGAGGATTTTGATATCCTACTTGCAGAGGTATGCTCTCTCAAGAAAAAAACCGTATAGTAGCTACTTCTTCTATGATGCCCTCTGTAGTCCATATTTCACCTCCGCATGCGTTAAGACATTTTGACTTTTTTGTGGAGGACAATGAAGAGGTCCCAACAGTTAGGACCAAGAGAGGTCACTTGCATGATTTGTATAATTTTATTATGACAGAGAAAGAGGCCTTTAAAAAGGCCATACATGATTTGTTGGAGACTGTATTAGTAGATAGGAAGAGGAGTGACACTATAACAGCGGGTGCATCATCAAGTAGTGCACCTCCGCCAGCTTTTATACCCCTATCTAAGGAGGCTCATGACTCAAGCACTTAGTGGGTCCCAGGTACATTCTCACTTCCCTATGTTTTGTTTTATTTTTAGCACAATGGGGATAATGCACAGTTTTTAGTTAGAGGTAGGATGCCATGCCGTTGCGGGTTTTTATTGTCGTGCTTTTTTTTCTATCGACTACGGTATGATTATAAAACCAGCAAGTCTCGGATAATATTATGTTGTATTGTGGTTTTTGTTCATATTGTGATGTTTTATGTAATTAGAAGATTTTAAGTATTTAGGGAAGTAGTCAGATTTTGACTGATTGTTGATAACCCTCCAAAATTTTGTGTTTTAGAACTGTGTGTTGATGTATATATTTGCGAACTCTGTGGATCTCATTATGGCATTAGTATTAGGTACATGATAACAATTGTATGAACTGAATAGGTAGTAGTTAGTAATATTGACTTTGTGCTATGTGAGTGTGAGATAATACCTATGTAAGACCCCGCAAAATCCTAAGCTCAACTCAGTCTTTTAAGCTTGCTAAGGGGTCCCAAACTTAGAAAATTTTAGCTAAGTATGCAAACATAGTGTCATTTTGGCCCTCATAAGTTGGTAACTCTATTTCACTACCTCTATGACCTTAAAATATCAATATTTAGGATAATTAACGACCAGGAATGTTAGTAGGTATTCCCAAATGCTTTTCATATTTTTTAGACCTCGTTTGAACGACGTTTGGGAATCCAAAACATTGTATCGACGTGATCTCGATGCAGCATATAGGCCATTGCATCGATCAGTATTTTCCTTGGCTCCTAGTGGCAATTTCCAGTGAACCAACGCAGACTCGATGCGGCGCATTGGCTATCGCATTGATGCCAATGACTCAGTGTGTCTGTCTGTGCGTCGATAGTTTATTTTTTAGTCACTAAAAAGCCGTGTCCTTAGGGGTAATAGGGTCTTTTTCCCATGTTTATCATCCCCCAAAACACGAGATTAAGCCCCTTTAGAGGCTAAATTCATTCGTTATTCTCAAATTTCTCAAGAACAAAAACCCCTGGTGGATCAATTTCAAATCAAGAACTCAAGAAATCACCACCAATCTTTCAGAATTCAGGCACTAAGGTATGTGAAGTGTTCATCCAAGGGTATCCTTCCACACTTGGAGTCCAAGAAACTCTTTTAAAATTTAAGTTAACTGATTTCATGGATTTATTATTGGATATCGAATGTATTCATGATTATGATGTTAATGGTGATCTAACTCCATGATTTGTCACAAGTTTCATGCAAATTAGTTAATTGTGAATTGAACTTTGTGAACTTTATGTTAAATTCTTGAGTTGCAAGTTGAATATAGAATTCATGATAGTACTACATGTATATTGATATGTGAAATACCCATTCTTCTCAAGTGTTTGTCAAAATGCCTATGTGAATTTACTAGTCAAGCATAACATGCTATTATGTGAATTTAATCTTGCACATGCCCAATGTATATCAAGTGTTATACAGAAATGCCTAAGTAAATGTATTGTTAGTAACCTAGTACCATTATGCTACTAAAGTCATGCAGTGATTTGCTTTTTATGATATTGAGTCCTTGGGGTACTTAATACTCGACAATTTAGTTGTATGCCTAGAGCCAGTGTCAGTTACAAAATAGTATTTAGCCATGTCACGATCAGTAGAATTCAGTCATTTACAGAACTCAAGGAAACTCAGTAGTACTCAGTCAGTTAACAGAATTCAATAGTATTCTGTCAGTCCACAGAACTCAGTGAAATCAGTTCAGTTCAGTTAAATAGTATGATCAGTAATAGTTCAGTCGAGCTTAGAACAGTTTAGAAATTAGTCCAGGTTCTATTCATTTGGGAGTAGGATTCAGCACTGAGCGAACCCAAGGATGGGGACTCACCTGTCAGTTGAGGGTTGATGAGGTGATCTACCTACTAGTTGAGGGTACCACTATTCTCATTCAAAGCACCTGCCAGATGAGGGTGACTTAGCTTATCTTTACCCGTGGCACAATATGTAGACCCTTCCAACTGGGGCTATAGGTTGGACCCCAATCAGTTTAGAGAGGGGCATATTGTTTAGATGATTACATTCCACAATATCAATTTTAGTTCCAGTCTCAAAATAGAACTCAGTTCATTTTTACAGATTTAGGACTATCAGATACAGTCACTCAATTCAGTATGGAACTCAGTGTAGTTTCACAGGATCAAGACTATCAAATACAGTCCCTCAGTTATCAGCTACACAGTATTAGTAAATTTAAATATTAATAAATCAGTAATTCAGAACTCATTATCCAGTATTATCATGATCTCAGTTACAGTATACGTATTCATGCATGTACTCCCATTCATTTATATTCATGTCATTCAGTCAGTATTGTTTAGGAATTTGGACCCATGCATTTTAGCCTACCTTACGTTGCATATCAGTACATTCAAAGTATTAACGCATACCTTTCCATTGCGCTATGATATTTTATATCATAGGTTCAGATACGCGGGCTTCCGATCATACTTACCAGTTTAGATATTCAGTTGACAGAGTTAGTGGTGAGTCCTCTTAGTTTGAGGACATGATGATTATTTTAGTAGTTTAGCTTATTTTAGTGGTTCGGAGTTAGTTGGGGACTTGTCCCATCAATTCCATATTTCAGACAGTTTAGAGGCTTTTTCAGACTAGAGTATTTTCAGGCAGATGTATCAGATTTGGTATTTGTTATACCGTATTCATTTTTATTACAGTATTGAACCTTATGGCATGTTTTTTGCCTAATTTATGCATATTATATTACTATTATTCAGTTATTATAGCAGGTACCAGTCATGGGTTAGCTTGTTCCTTTTGTATGTTAAATTAAGAACTTGTTTGGTTAGTCTTACCTAGGTTGAAGGATATTCGGTTAGGAAAGAATTATAGGTCATTTTTTTGTTGTAGTCCACTTTTATCCTAAATGACATTCTATGTGTGAATTATATCCCTTGATCCCTGTTTTTTAGCCTTATGGCCTATCTTTCTTGTTTCACTTATTCACCTTCCCATTTGTATTACAATGATTCTATTTTGGCCCTTGTCCTCCTTGGATATTGTACACCTCAACTGAGGCAAATCACTTAAGTTAAGAGTGGATATCATAGGGGTGCGCAGTGTAAAGTGGGTATGAAGAAGGGTAAAATAAGTGAAAAAGAAAGTAGAGATGGGTGTGGTAGAAAAAGAAAAAGAAAAGAAAATGAAAAAATTGAGAAAAAAAGTGAAAAACAAAGAATAAAAGACCACACCCAACTTGAATGTTCAATAAAAGAATAAAAAGGAGAAATAAGGGTGGGACAAAAAGGAAATTGGATATAAGTGAGACTCTGAAGTTAGTGTAGTGCCAAGGAGATTTATTTACTTTAAATTTCCATATCTATCACACCAATCCCCAAGCCTACATTACAAGCTGAGTAAAGTCCTATAGTGATCCTGACTTGACTATCTAAATGCCAAGGTAAAGAAAATATGGGCAAGCCTATGGTATTTGACATGCATTGACTGAAAATCCTTTGTTGAGTATGAGTGTCTCTGACCATCCCTGGATTGACATGCATAATTTCATATGAGTGAGTGGGACATTCTTGTTGTGATGGCACTTGAGTCATATTGATAGCTATCTGCTTGTGTCGGGTTGTGTCATTTGTACATATGAGTGGTTTTTTGTTGTTAATGTAATTGTCATACCTTGATCCCATTGTGTCTCATTGTTGTTCTTCATATTCATACACAGTTGGTTTTGAAAAGAGATATAGGAGGGGATGATGAGATTTGAACTAAAAATGATGACTGATTGCCTTCAATATCTTAGATTCTCTTAGTTAAGCATCTTTTTGTTTTGTTGTGTTTTTGTTGTCTGAGGACATGCTAACATTCTAAGTAGAGGGTGTTGATGTTCTATAGAAATATAGAACTTTAGATGCTTAAAAGAAGGAAAATATGCAAGTTTATGAGGCTTTTTTGTTAGATATGATCCATTTTTGGTATGTTTTGCAAGAAACCATGATTTGAAAATGGGCCTCATATATAGAAGTCGCATGCCTGGAGAACTCATGAAAATGGGCCTCATACTCGGCAACTGTCATGGAGCACTTCTTTAATCTGGAGAACTAATCCCTTAGTTGATCTCTAAGGTTGCGCGGCATATACTTCTATAAGAATATCTTGGAGAATTGAGTCCATGATAAGGGAGAAGATCCAACTGGTCTAGAATCTGTGAAACCTCTCCACCAGTGACGAGCAGACAAATCTAACTAAAAGATGGTGTAATATACACAAGTCTCAACAAGGCCTAAACCAGGAAGCCTATCCTTATAAGCAGTAAGAAACTCAAATGCATCCTTTCCAGGAGCACCATAAAACCTTGGTAGAGCCAACCTAAAAAATCTACCCAATATCTTATACTCCTTAGTAGA
The DNA here is from genome assembly GCA_030864215.1 of Capsicum pubescens. Classification (NCBI taxonomy): domain Eukaryota; kingdom Viridiplantae; phylum Streptophyta; class Magnoliopsida; order Solanales; family Solanaceae; genus Capsicum; species Capsicum pubescens. The sequence goes on along the minus strand of CM061548.1, from coordinate 371,736,473 downwards.
CATAATAAGATGGGTCACAATTGGATGCATGACTACCGGCTGAACGAATATCATTGTAGGAGGAATCTCAACTCTAGGAGTTGCAGCTATAGGTTATGCCCTTGTCCCAGAAGTATGTGCACCATCAGATGGTACACCACCAACCATACTCGACATCTAAATCAAGGCATCTCTGAGCAATGAAGAAAGAATAAAACCTGGTGGAGCCTGGTCTTACCATTGGCTGTGATAGAGGAATATCGAACTTAGGTGCAGGGATAGGGTCCGAGGAAGGTGGCCTATCCTGGACCCTAGTTGGGGACACATCACGAGGCCTTACCCGACCTATAGGTTGTCCAAAAATAAAAGTGGGATCCATGTAATCGGTCTCGAGACCCTCATCTCTCATAGAGGTAGCACATTTCCTCGACATCTGCGATAGAATAAAGTCAAGAAAAATATTCTACAAACCAACTTAAACTCTTATTATTATATGAATGAAAGAAGTGAAGGACTCCTAAGAATGTCACATAGCCTCCCAAAGACAGGAAAGGGCCATCAACATTTTGATCCGCAAGACTCTATTAGATACTTGCTCTAGTACCAACTACACCGATAAAACCTAGGCTTTGATACCAATTTGTCATGACTCGATTAACTAGTAATGATTGAACCTATAAATTATTGCAAGTAGGTAAGCCAATACCATAACCCAGAGCTAACAATTGGTTAATTAGGTAGGAATTGCCCAACTAGGCCAAAATCAACGAACACACAATATACATAAATAGTGTTCTAATATAAAAAGATAATTAACTACGAATACCAATCCCATGACCTGGTAATATTAGTACAAGAGAACCTAAATATGATAGAAAAAGAAATACAACCCAAGAATCATAAATAGTTAATAAATCTATCATGAATACAAAAAACTGAATTAAAGATTGAAGGAAACGACGACTCAAAACTCCAAGAGATCACCCTACCTTCGGATTGTCAACACAACACGAACTAAACTCAACAATGGCAGCTAGTACTCGAATCTGCACCAAAAAGGTACAAAAGTGTAGTATGAGAACCAAAACAATGGGTACTCAGTAGGCATCATCGACCGACTAAGCTAATCCATGATATAGAGATGATATAATTCAAGATAAACATAACTAAGTCAAGGTACATAATTAAACCTGAATTATCTCCATCATCACTATATATAATATAAATACTCAACAAAAATAATATTATACCATAATGCATCATCACATTTCAAAACCATCGTGAGTAAGAAATATGTTATTCAGAATCATAAAACAACACAAACATATTCACAAGCAACACAAGTACAAAGTTGGCACCCATACACCAACTAGTGCGTAAAGTAAGAAAACCTATCACGACATCCCATACCACCGGAGTGTACACCCAAGGAAATAATAACAATATATACATAACAAACAATGTATAAAAAACTCAACATTAATCGACCATATTCCGTGTTTATCACAATCGAACACTTTCTAATCTTCCATTAGGCAGCAACCACGACCATAGGTCCTCATTCCATATTATCATCATTAGAAATGAGTTTATACATTTTTACTAACTAATGTATATTACTATACAAAGGTCATTAACTAGTCCATTAACCTCTAGTCATCAAGTCATATAATCATTTAATAGTCAACTAGTCACCACATAGCTTATTCTAATGGCCAACATTCCTTCATTAACCAATATTTAATGTTAACTATAACTCCTCGAGTTTGTACCCCGGACAGTACACGGTGCTAGCGACACCGAAGGACCACCAGCTAACCTATGACTGGTACCTGCTGTGAGTACTGAACAATAGTAACACTGGAATAATAATATAACTAAAATAAATGCGGAAGTAAAGATGTAGACGCCATAAGGTTCATAAATGAAAACCAATTCTGAGTACTAAAATCTAAATACTGAAACATCTTATCTGAAATACTTTATTCAAAAAGCCTCTAACTGTCTGAATATAAAGTTGATGGGACAGGTCCCCAACTAACTTCATCCTGAAACAATGTTATAAATTTGTCCTCAAACTATGAGGACTCAACACTAAGTCTGCTGCTGATAAATTAGGATGCTAATTGTGGTCACGAGCCCGTGCGTCTGAACCTATGATATAAAACATCATAGCATAAAAGAAAGGTATGTATTAGTACTTGGAATATACTGGTATGCTAAGTGAGGTAGGATGATATGCATGGGTTCATATGCATGAACAAATAACTGACTGAGTATCATGAATATAATTGAATGAGAGTAAATTCATGGATACATAGACTATAACTAAGATCATGCCAATACTAGTTACTGCATTCTGAATACTGATCAACTGATAATTGAGTTTACTGATACTATAATATTGATAACTGAGTGACTGTTGCTGAGAGTCCTGATTCTATGGAACTGTGCTGAGTTTTATTCTGAGCTAACTGACTGTGTCTGACAGTCCTAATTTTGTAGAACTGAATTAAGTTTTATACTGAGACTAAAATTGAAATTGTGGGAGATAATCATCTAACCGACATGCCCCAAATAAGATAACTGAGGTGGGGTCCAATCTGTAATCCCAATTAGAAGGGTGTCAGTACCGTGCCACGGGTAAAGACAAGTGTTGAGTCACCCTTATCTGGCAGGTTCTCTAAATGAGAACGGTGGTACCCTCGATTGGCAGGTAAGACACATCATCAACCCTCAACTGGTAGGTTGATGTATTAACCTATACTGGATATATAGTTCTGGAACACAAGGAATACTTCTAAGGATCACACCCTCTACTGGAGGGTGAGTCCCCATCCTTGGGTTCACTCGGTGCTGAATACTACTCCCAACTGAATAGACACTGAATGAATTTCTAAACTGTACTAGGCTGGACTGAGCTGTTACTGATCATGCTATCTGACTGGACTACACTGAGTTCACTGGATTCCGCTAACTGATAGAGTACTATTGAGTTCTGTTAAATAACTGAGTTTACTGAGTTCTGAACAGATTACTGAACTGAGACCATGACCGACTACTGAGTACTACTATTTGTGACATTATTGAGAGTATTCTGTAACTACCATAAATCTAGGTAAACAACTAGATTTTCGAGTACTAAATACCCCCAGGACTCAATAGCATGAAGAATAAAACACTGTATGACTTTAATAGTATAATAGTACTTGCTTACCTATAAATCTTTCATCTAGACATTTTTGTCAAATACTTGATATACATGCTCTTGCACATGATTGAAGTCACAAAATAACATGTCATTCTTGCACTGGTCATTTTACATAAGCATTTTGACAAACACTTGGTGGACAAAAGCTATGCATATAATACAGAATAGAATGTAGGCATCATAATTTCAATCCCAATTTACCAAATCAAGGGTTTTGACATGAATTCAAATGATACTACACACATGTTAAGTAATTTCACATGAATTTGTAATAAACCAGAGATTAGAAACCCAATTAACACCATAATCATGAACATACTCAAATCCAACATAGAATTCATAAAATCAATTAACTTGAAGTTTTTAAAATTGTTTCTTTAACTCCAAGGGTGGAAGGAAACCCTTGAATAAACACTTCACATACCTTGGTACTTGAATTGTGAAGAATGATGGAGTGTTCTTGGAGATTGAATCTTGAAGTTAGATTCCCTAGGGTTTCTTCTTGAGTGATTTGTGAGAGAATGATTGATTTCGCCCCTTTGGAATGATTAATCACATGTTTTGGGGCTGAAATAACGTAGGAAAATAACCTAAATACCCATATAGATAAGACTTTTAATTACTAAAAGATGGGCTAGTATCGCGTAGCCCGACATGCTGCGTTGATGGTATCGATGCTATGGTCACCGTGCCACGTCGAGTCTATGTCGACTCACTGGAATTTGACACTTGGAGCTGGGAAAAACATTTATCAATGTGATATACGCTACGGCGCATCGATATCATGTTGATCCACTGGTTTGGACTTCCAAACGTACCTCAAATATTGCTCGAAAAATCCAAAACTCATTCGAGAGTATCTACTGACATTCCTGATCATGAATCAACCTGAATATACATATTTAATGGCCGTAAGGGTCACAAAATGAGATCGCCAACTTATGAAGGATAAAATAATTCTAAGTACAAACACTTCGCTAAAATTTTCTAAGTCTGGGACCTCTTTTCATGCTCTACGGGGGCTGAGTTAGACTTAGAATTTTGCAGGGTCTTACAATATCTCCCCCTTGGGAACATTCGTCCTTGAATGAGTTTGACTAAGCTTAAAATACTGATAGATTGAGTCTACATACTGAACATGCACAACTGAGGCATGATTACATGCCTGAAATTTATGATATACTGAGTTTTTCATACTAAACATGTATGAATGAAGCATGACTGAATTTTGAGGACATAGCATAAGACTAGGCTGTTTCATGAGGGTATGTACGATATGAGAATGCTATGCAATGAACTGATATCAAACTTATAAAGGTAATTTAAATATGGAACTGAGTGAATTCAAGGAAAGTTTTTACCTTTAGCTGAATTTGAGTTTGTGGAGAAAAGGTGAGGATTCCTGGTCTGCATATCTACTTCTGCTTACCAAGTAGCTCCCTCAATGGACTGATTTCACCAATGAACTTTTACCAGAGGGAATTCTTTGTTCCTCAGTCTGCAAATCTAAAAATCTAGGATTTTGACTAGGATCTCTTCATAAGAGAGATTGTTCTGAACATCTATACCCTCTATAGGAACTACAACTGCTAGGTCACCTATGCATTTTTTCAGTAAGGAGACATTAAACACTGGATGGACTAAAGCTATGTCTAAAGGAAACCTAAGTTCGTATGCTACCTTTCCAAAATGGATGAGAATTCGGTAAGGACCGACATATCGGGGACTAAGCTTCCCCTTTTTGCCTAACCGTTTCACTCCTTTCGTAGGAGAGATTTTCAAATACACAAAATCCCCAATCTCGAACTCGATATCCTTCTTTCGCAAATCTGTATACGATTTCTGTCGGCTCTGAGCTATCTTAAGTCTTTCTCTAATCAACTAAACTTTTTCTAAGGTATCAAATACCAAGTTAGGCCCTACTACTATGTCCTCACCCACTTCAAACCAACCAATGGGAGATCAACACATCCTTCCATAGAGTACCTCAAATGGAGCCATCTGAATGCTGCAATGGTAACTATTATTATACGCAAGATGGTCCTTTCTGCCTGACCATCTGTCAAAGGGTGAAAGGCTGTACTGAGGTGAACTTGGGTACCAAGACCCTTATGGAAGGCTTTCCAGAAATGAGAGGTGAACTACGTACCTCTATCTGAAATAATGGATAACGGCTCTCTGTGCAATCTGACTAACTCTCTAACATAGAGCTTGGCATAATCCTCAACTGAGTAAGAGGTATGAATTGGTAGAAAATAAGTTGATTTGGTCATCCTATCTACAATGACCCAAATCGAATCATGCTGATGACGAGTATGAGTCAAACCCATCACAAAATCCATATTCACCTCCTCCCACATCTAAGTGGGAATACTTAACACCTGCATAGACCCTCTAGGCTTCTGATGCTCGATCTTAATTTTCTGACATATCTAGCACTTAGCCCCAAACTCTATAATATTTCTCTTCATCCAACTCCACCAATAGACTTCCCAAAATTCATGGTATGTCTTGGTGGCCCCCGAATAAATCGAGTAGCACGCACCATGTGCTTACACAAGAATCCAATGCCTCAAGTCATATACACCTGGCACATATAGCCGACCCTAGCAACGCAATATACCATCTCCCCCCTGGGAGAAAACCTCTATCTTCTGTTCTCTGACTGATTGTTTCAACTTAACTTGACTGGGGTCTCTGTCCTACTTTTCCTTCACCTCAGAAACAAGAGATGATACTGAACTACTTTACACCCATACACTACCTTCTATTGAATCAACTAAGTGGAATCCTAATTAGGAAAGCTGAAGAACTTCCTGCACTAACTTCTTCTTATCATCTTCCACGTGCGCAACACTACCCCTAGACATCCTACTGAGAGAATCTGCCACTATATTAGCCTTTCCAGAATGATACAGAACACTTATGTCATAATCCTTCAACAAATAAAACAACCTTCTCTGATGGAGTTTAGGTATTTTTGAGAAAATACATACTGCAGGATCTTATGGTTAGTGAACATATCAACGTGCACTCCATACAAATATTGCCTCCAAATCTTTAAGGCAAATACTACAACTGCTGACTCAAGATCATGAGTGGGATAGTTCTTTTCATGAGACTTAAGTTGTCTAGAGGAATAGGCTATGAACTTACCTCTCTACATCAAAACACACCCAAACCAACTCTAGAAGTAACACAATATACCAAAAATTCATCTGAACCATCTGGTAAAGTCAAAATTGGGGTGGTAGTAAGTCGAGTCTTCAACTCTTGAAAACTCTTCTCACAAGAATATGACCACTGGAATTTGACTTTCTTCTGAGTCAATCTAGACATAGGGGATGCAATAGATGAAAATCCCTCAAAAAATCATTGGTAATAGCCAGCAAAACCCAAGAAACTCTTAATATCTGATGGAGAGATGGGTCTGGGTCAGTTTCTCACCACTTTGGTCTTTTGGGGAAAACTGTAATGCCATCACCAGAAATGATATAGCCGAGGAAAGCTACTTACCTTAGCAAAAATTTGTACTTATTAAATTTGATGAACAACTGATGGTTTCTGAGAGTCTATAATAATATTCTGAGATGGTCTACATGGTCATGTTCACTGCGGGAATAAATAAGGTTGTCATTAATGAAGACTATGATGAACATGTCCAAGTACTTCTTGAACACGAGGTTCATCAATTCCATAAAAGCTGCTGGGCATTGTTAAGACCAAATGACATGACTAAGAATTAAAAGTGATCATACTGAGTTCTGAAGGCTGTCTTAGAAATGTCAAATTCTCTGACTCTGAGCTGATGATAGCCTGATCTGAGGATTATTTTAGAAAAGTAACTGGCACCCTGAAGTTGGTCAAACAAGTCATCGATTTTGGGAAGTGGAAACTTGTTCTTGACCGTGACCTTATTTAGTTGATGGTAGTCAATGTACATTTTGAGAGAACTATATTTCTTACGCACAAATAGAACTGGTGCACCCCACGGGGATATACTGGGTCTAATGAATCCATTATCTAGGAGATCTTTCAATTGTTCTTTTAACTCCTTGAGTTTTGATGAAGCCATTCTGTATGGAAGAATAGAGATGGGCTGGGTATCCGAAAGAAGGTCAATTCTGAAGTCAATTTCCCTCTCGTGAAGAACTCCGAGAAGATATTCAATAAACACATCTGGAAATTCAATTGCTACTAATACTGACTCAAGAGTAAGGGTTTCTTAACTAGAGTCTTGGACTCAGACGAGATGGTAGACACATCTCTTAGATATCATTTTCTTTTGCATAAGGTAGGAAATAAGTTGACCCCTAAGTACCAAAGTTCTACCCCTCCACTCTAGGACAGGTTCCTTTGGGAATTAAAATTGAACGATTCTATTTTTGCAGTCAGCTGAAGAGTAGCATGAATGAAGCAAATCCATGCCGAGAATGACATCAAAATCTGTCATCTCTACTTCTATTAAGTCTGCTGAAGTAACTTTCTGAGACACCATGACCGGACAGTTCCTGTATACCTGTTGGGCTATGATAGACTTACTCATTGGGTAGAAACTGAAAAAGTCTCTGCTATAATTTAAGGATGGACTCCGAAGTCAACGGCTATATAAAGAGTTACCAAGGACAAAGAAGATCCTAGATCTAGCAAAGAATAAACATGTAAATGATAAATTTGTAACATACTAGTGAACACATCGGGAGAACATTCCTGATCCTGTTGGTATTTAAGTGCATCGAGTCTATTTGGGCATTGCCCACTGGTGGCACTGGAAGCCGCACCCTACTGATTCAGGCGATTGGACTGAGCTAGGGAGCGATTATACTAACCTTGGAAACCTAAATAAGGACAATCTTTGACCCTGTGTCTTGGATTTCCAAATTCGAAACATACATCACTGCTATCCCTGCAAATTCCCTAATGGTTTCTGCCACATTTCTGGAGAAGGGGATTCGTTCAGGCACTGCTAACACTACCCTGAGGCTTAGGTCCTAGAGACCTATCTTTGGGGCCATCTATGAATTTTGATGCTAGAGAACTGGCTGAGGATGGAGCTGGAACTGAAGATTTTAGGTAGAACTAAGAACGATTCCCACCCTCTGACTTAGGCTGAGCGATGTTGAAGCTACCTGTCCCCACTCTCTTTTTCTCCCTCTCCTTCTCTCTATTCTTAGCCTCCTCTATCTTCAGAGGATGGACCATGATATTGGATATGTCTATCTCCATAATCAACATTGCGATCTTACATTCCTTGACCACACTGTAAGACACACCCGAAACTAACTTACTCATCTTAGATATGCTATCTGCTGCCACGTTAAGGGCATATCTGGATAATTGAGTAAACTTGAGAGAATATTCTTTAACTGTCATATTTCCCTTCTTTAGATTAATAAACTCCAGAACCTTAGCTTCCCTTAACTCCAGTGGGAAGAACCTAACCAGAAAAGCAGTGGCAAACTCCTTTCATTCCATGGGCCCTATATTTGCAACCCTTTCTACCTTTTATTGATTGAACCATGAGTGAGACACATACTTCAACTGATATGCGGCCAACTTAGCACTCTCACTAGTCATCACCCCATAATATCTATTACCTTCTACACCAGATCAAGGAACTCCTGTGGGTCCTCATCTGACTAAGACCCTCTAAATGCTGGAGAATTCATTCGGGTGAAGTCCCAAATCCTAGATGCAGCCATATTGTCCACTGGGTTGGTTTGAATGGTAGTTGTACCTTTATTCTGGGCTTCTACTAAATTGGCTAGAGTAGTAAATACATCTCTGAATTCGGCATAGGAGACATGCTCGTCCAAAGGATCTGCCTGGATGGGCTGAGGGGCTGGCTGATTTCCTGTCAATCTTTTGCTCTTCTTGGGAGGTATGTCTTGTATACAGAAGGGAGAAAAGGATTATATTAGAAGTTTAACTTGAGCTCATGCTTACTCGCACGAAATATTGAAAGAAGGGAAACTTTTCCTAAAAACATCTCGTAGTCCCCTGTTCATAAGTGTGGCGCGCTACACACCCAAGCACAAGACTCTACTTGATACGGCTTACAGACTTCCTAGGACTCTGTTGAATGTTACGATCAGATACTAAGTTTGTAGCACCTCGAGTTTGTACCCCGAATGCCACACGGTTCTATCGACCTTGAAGGACCACCAGCTAACCCATGACTAGTACTTGCTGTGAGCACTGAATAATAGTAACACTATAATAATAATATAAATAAATTAAATATGGAAGTAAGGCTATAAACACCATAAGGTTCATAACTAAAACCTATTCTGAGTACTGGAATTTGAATACTGAAATATCTTGTCTGAAATAATCTAGTCTGAAAGTCTGAAGGCCTCTAACTATCTGAATGTGGATTTGATGTGACGGCCCCCAACTAACTCCGACTACCACATACTGAAATACTAAAATAATAAAATAATGGAATAAATTTGTCCTCGAACTATGAGGACTCACCACTAAGTCTGCTGTAGATGAATTAGGATGCTAAGTGCGGTCAGGAGACTGTAGATCTGAACTTATGATATAAAACATCATAGCGCAAAAGAAAGGTATGTGTTAGTACTTGGAATGTACTAGTATGCTAAGTGAGGTAGGCTGATAAGCATGATATCATATGCATGAACAAATAACTGACTGAGTAGTATGAATATAACTGAATGAGAGTACATGCATGGATACATAGACTATAACTAAGATCATGTCAATACAAGTTACTGCATTCTGAATACTGATAAACTGATAATTGAGTTTACTAATACCATGATACTGATAACTGAGTGACTGTTCCTGAGAGTCCCGATTCTATAGAACTATTCTGAGTTCTATTCTAAGCTAAGTGACTGTGTCTGATAGTCCTGATTCTGAAGAACTGAATTGAATTTTATACTGAGACTGAAATTGAAACTATATGAGATAATCATCTAACCGACATACCCCAAATAAGATAACTGAGGTGGGGTCCAATCTGTAACCCCAATTGGAAGGGAGTCTGTACCGTGCCACGGGTAAAGACAAGTGATGAGTAACCCTCATTTGGCAGGTACTCTGAATAAGAGAAGTGGTACCCTCAACTTTCAGGTAAGACACCTCATCAACCCTCAAACGACAGGTTGATATCTCAACCTATGCTGGCTATATAGTTCTTGAACACAAGGACTGCTTCTAAGGATCACACCCTCTACTGGCAGGTAAGTTCCAATCCTTGGGTTCACTCGGTGCTGAATCCTACTCCCAACTGAATATACATTGAACAAATTTCTATACTATGCTAGGATGGACTAAACTGTTACTGATCGTGTTGTCTGACTGAACTAAACTGAGTTCACAGGGTTACGCTGACTGACGGAGTATTACTGAGTTTAGTGAACTGACTGAGTTTACTGAGTTTTAAACTTATTACTGAACTGAGACCGTGACTGATTACTGAGTACTACTATTCATGACATTACAGAAACTATTTTGTAACTGCCGTAGCTCTAGGTAAACAACTAGATTTTTGGGTACTGAATACCCCCAGGACTCGATAGCATGAAGATTAAAACACTACACGACTTTAATAGCATTATAGTACTTTCTTACAAATAAAGAATTCATCTAGACATTTGTATCAAATACATGATATACATAGTCTTGCACACGATTGAAGTCACATAATAACATGTCATGCTTGCTCTAGTCATTTCACATAAGCATTTTGACAAACACTTCGGGAACACAAGCTATGCACATAATACTAAATAACATATAGGCATCATAATTTCAATCCCAAATTACCAAATCAAGGGTTTTGACATGAATTCATATGATACTATACATATGTTAAGTAATTTCACATGAAATTATAATAAACCATAGATTAGAAACCCAATTAACACCATAATCATGAACATACTCAAATCCAACATGAATTTCATAAAATCAATTAACTTGAAGTTTTTAAAAGAGTTTCTTGAACTCCAAGGGTGGAAGGAAACCCTTGGATGAACACTTCACATACCTTGGTACTTGAATTGTGAAGAATTATGGAGTGATCTTGAAGATTGAATCTTGAAGTTAGATTCCCTAGGGTTTCTTCTTGAGTAATTTGTGAGAGAATGGATGATTTTTCCCCTTTGGAATTTAGTCTTATGTTTTGGGGATGAAATAACGTAGGAAATTGACCTAAATGCCCCTATAGATACGACTTTTAATTACTAAAAAATTGGTCTAGTGTCGTGTAGCCCGATGCGTTGCATTGATGGTATTGATGCTATGGTCGCCGTGACACATCGAGTCTATGTTGACTCACTGCAATTTGACACTGGGATCTGGGAAAAACATTTAGCTACGTGATATGCGATACAAATCATCGATATTGTGTTGATCCACTAGTTTGGACTTCCAAACGTGCCTCAAATGATGCTAAAAAAATCCAAAACTCGTTCGAGAATATCTATTGACATTCCTGATCATGAATCAACCTGGAGATCGAAATTTAATGGTCGTAAGGGTCACAAAATAAGATCTCCAACTTATGAAGGATTAAATAATTTTAAGTACAAACACTTCGCTGAAATTTTCTAAGTCTGGGACCTCTTTTCATGCTTTAAGGGGCTGAGTTAGACTTAGAATTTTGCAGGGTCTTACAATATCTCCCACTTGGGAACATTCGTCCTTTAATGAGTATGACTAAGCTTAAAATATTGATAGACTGAGTCTACATACTGAACATGCACAACTGAGGCATGATTACATGCCTGAAATTTCTGATATACTAGTTTTTCATACTAAACATGTATGAATGAAACATGACTGAATTTTAAGGACATAGCATGAGACTAAGCTGTTTCATAAGTGTATGTATGGTATGAGAATGTTATGCACTGAACTGATATCAAACTTATAAAGGAAATTTGAATATGGAACTGAGTGAATTCCAGAAAAGTTGTTACCTTTAGCTGAATCTGAGTTTGCAGATAAGAGGTGAGGATACTTGGTCCTCATATCTTCTCCTGCTTCCAAAGTAGCTACCTTAATGGACTGATTCCACCAATGAACTTTAAACTGAGGGACTTCTTTGTTCCTTAGTCTGCGAATCTAAAAATCTAGGATTTTGACTAGGATCTCTTCATAAGAGAGACTGTTCTGAACATCTATACCCTCTATAGGAACTACAACTGCTGGTTCACCTATGCATTTTTTCAGTAAGGAGACATTAAACACTGGATAGACTAAATCTACGTCTGAAGGCAACCCAAGCTCGTAGGCTACCTTTCTGAAATGGCTGAGTATTTGGTAAGGATCGACATATCGGGACTAAGCTTCCTCTTTTTACCAAACCTTTTAACTCCTTTCGTAGGAGATATTTTCAAATACAAAAAATCACCAATCTCGAACTCGAGATCCTTCTTTCGCACATTTTCATATGATTTCTGTCGGCACTGAGCTATCTTAAGTCTTTCCCTAATCAACTGAACTTTTTCTAAGGTATCAAATACCAAGTCAGGCCCTACTACTATGACCTCACCCACTTCAAACCATCCAATGAGAGATCTACATATCCTCCCATAGAGTGCCTCAAATGGAGCCATCTGAATATTGGAATGGTAACTATTATTATATGAAAACTCAATCAATGGCAAGTGGTCATCCTAATTGCCATTAAATTCAATGGCACATGCCCTTGACATATTTTCTAGAGTCTAGATGGTCCTTTCTACTTGACCATCTGTCTGAGGGTGAAAGGCTGTACTAAGGTGAACTTGGGTACTAAGACCTTTGTAGAAGGCTTTCTAGAAATGAGAGGTAAACTGCGTACCTCTATCTGAAATAATGGATAACAGCACTCTATGCAATCTGACCAACTCTCTAACATAGAGCTTGGCATAATCCTCGACTGAGTAAGAGGTATGAATTGGTAGTAAATAAGTTGATTAGGTCATCCTATCAATAATAACCCAAATCGAATCATGCTGACGACGAGTACGAGTCAAACCCATCACAAAATCCATGTTCACCTCCTCCCACTTTTAAGTGGGAATACTGAACACCTGCATAGACCCGCTAGGCTTCTGATGCTCGATCTTAACTTGCTGACATATCGAGCACTTAGCCCCAAACTCAACAATATCTCTCTTCATCTAACTCCACCAATAGACTTCCCAAAAGTCACGGTATACCTTGGTAGCCCCCAAATGAATCGAGTGGCACACACTATGTGATTATGCAAGAATCCGCTGCCTTAAGTCATCTACACCTGAAACACATAGCCGACCCTAGCAATGCAATACACAATCTCCCCCTCGGGAGAAAACCTCTAGCTTCTAATTTTTGGCTGATTCTTTCAACTTAACTAGACTGGGGTCTCTGTCCTGCTTTTCCTTTACCTCAGAAACCAGAGATGATACTGAACTACTCTACACCTATACACTACCTTCTGTTGAATAAACTAAGTGGACTCCTAATCAGTCTAGATGAAGAACTTCCTGCACTAACTTCTTCTTATCATCTTCCACGTGAGCAACACTACCCCTAGACATCCTACTGAGAGCATCTTTCACTACATTGGCCTTTCCCGAATGATACAGAACACTTATGTCATAATCCTTCAACAACTTAAACTACCTTCTCTGATGGAGTTTAGGTATTTCTGAGAAAATACATACTGCAGGCTCTTATGGTTAGTGAACATATCAACATGCACTCCATACAAATATTACCTCCAAATCTGTAAGGAAAATACTACAGCTTCTAACTCAAGATCATGAGTGGGATAGTTCTTTTCATGAGGATTTAGTTGTCTAGAGGAATAGTCTATGAACTTACCTCATTATAGCAAAACACACCTCAAACCAACTCTAGAAGCATCACAATATACCACAAATTCATCTGAACCATCTAGTAAAGTCAAAACTGGGGCGGTAGTAAGTCGAGTCTTCAATTCTTGAAAACTCTTCTCATAAGAATCTGACCGCTGGAATTTGACTTAATTCTGAGTCAATATAGACATAGGGGATGCAATATATGAAAATCCCTCAAAAAAACATCGGTAATAGCCAGCCAAACCTAAGGAACTCCTAATATCTGATAAAGAGATGAGTCTGGGGTCAGTTTTTCACCAATTTGATCTTTTGGGGACAACTCTAATGCCATCACCAGAAATGATAGAGCCGAGGAAAGCTATTGAACTTATCCAAAATTTGCACTTATTGAATTTGGCGAAGAACTGATGGTTTTTGAGAGTCTATAATAATATTCTGAGATGGTCTGGATGGTCATGTTCATTGCGGGAATAAACAAGGATGTCATTAATGAAGACTATGACGAATATGTCCAAGTACTTCTTGAACACACAGTTCATCAAGTCCATGAAAGTTGTTGGGCATTGTTAAGACCAAATGATATGACTAAGAATTCGAAGTGATCATACCGAGTTTGGAAGGTTGTCTTCGAAATATCAAATTCTCTGACTCTGAGCTGATGATAGCCTTATCTAAGGTCTATATTAGAAAAGTAATTGGTACCCTGAAGTTTGTCAAACAAGTCATCATTTCTGGGAAGTGGATACTTGCTCTTGATCGTGACCTTATTTAGTTGACGGTAGTCAATGCACATTCTGAGAGAACCATATTTATTACAGATAAATAGAACTGGTGCACCCCACAGGGATATGATGGGTCTAATGAATCCTTTATCTAGGATATCTTTCAATTTTTCTTTTATCTCCTTGAGTTCTTCTGGAGCCATTCTGTATGGCAGAATAGAGATAGGTTGGGTATCCAGAAGAAGGTCAATTCTGAAGTCAATTTTCCTATTGGGAAGAACTCCAGAAGATCTTCGGGAAACACATCTGGGAATTTACATGATACTAATACTGAATCAAGAGTAGGGGTTTCTGAACTAGAGTCTTGGACTCAGACAAGATGGTAGACACATCCCTTAGATATTATTTTCCTTTGCGTAAGGTAGGAAACAAGTTGACCCTTAAGTACCGAAGTGCTACCCCTCCACTCTAGGAAAGGTTCATTCGGGAATAGAAATTGAACGATTCTATTTATGCAGTCAACTGAAGCGTAGCATGAATAAAGAAAATCCATGCTGAGAATGACATCAACATCTGTCATCTCTAATTCTACTAAGTCAGCTGAAGTAACTTTCTGAGACACCATGACCGGATAGTTCTGGTATACCTATCGGGCTATGATAGATTTACCCATTGGGGTAGAAACTGATAAAGGCTCTGCTAGAATTTTAGGACTGACTTTGAAGTCAATGGCTATATAAGGAGTTACCAAGGACAAAGAAGCTCCTGGATCTAGCAAAGAATAAATATGTAAATGATAAATTTGTAACGTACCAGTGACCACATCAGGATAAAATTCCTGATCCTGTCAGGATTGAAGTGCAGAGAGTCTATTTGGGCATTGCCCACTGGTGGCACTTGAAGTGACACCTTGCTCATTTGGGCGACCGGACTGAGCTGGGGAATGATTATACTGTCCTTGGGAACCTTATTAAGGACAATCTCTAACCCTGTGGCCTGGCTTTCCAAATTCAAAACATATATCACTGCCAGCCCTACAGACGCCCTGATGGTTTCTGCCACATTTCTAGCAATGGAGATTCGTTCTGGCATTGCTAACACTACCCTGAGGCTTAGGTCCTGGAGCCCTGTCTTTGGGGCCATCTCTGAATTCTGATACTGGAGCACTAGCTGAGGACGAAGCTGGAATAAAAGATTTTGGGCAGAACTAAGAACGATTCCCACACTCTGACTTAGGCTGAGCGAAGTTGAAGCTACTTGTCCCCGCTCTCTTTTTCTCCCTCTTCTTCTCTCTATTATTAGCCTCGTCTACCTATAGAGCATGGACCATAATCCTGGATATGTCCATCTCCTTAATCAGCATTACAGTCCTACATTCCTTGACCACATAGTAAGACACACTCAAAACAAACTTACTCATCTTAGATCTGCTATCTGCTACCACGTGAGGGGCGTATCTGGATAACTGAGTAAACTTGAGAGAATATTCTTTCACTGTCATATTTCCCTGCTTTAGATTAATGAACCCCAGAACCTTAGCTTTCCTTAACTCCAGTGGGAAGAACCTAACCAGAAAAGCAGTGGCAAACTCCTTTCATTCCATGGGCCCTACATCTGCAACCCTTTCTGCCTTCCACTACTTGAACCATGAGTGATCCATATCCTACAACTGATATCCAGCCAACTTAGCACTCTCACTAGTCATCACCCCCATAATATCTATGAACTTATGCACCAGATCAAGGAACTCTTGTGGGTCCTCATCTGACTTAGACACTCTAAATGCTGGAGGATTCATTCGGGTGAAGTCCCAAATCCTAGCTGCAGCCGTATTGGCCACTGGGTTGGTCGGAATGACAGTTGGGCGTTTATTCTGGGCTGCTACTAAATTGTCTAGAGTAGTAAATACATCCCTGAATTCTGCATGGGAGACATGCTCGTCCAAAGGATCTGCCTGGATGGGCTGGCTGATTTTCTGTCCTTCTTTTGTTCTTCTTGGGAGGTATATTCTGTATATGTAAGGGAGAAAAGGATTATACTAGAAGTTTAATTCGAGCTCATGCTCACTCACATGAAATATTGAAAGAAGGGAAACTTTTCCTAAAAATATCTCATAGTCCCCTATTCATAAGTATGGCGCGCTACACACCCATGCACAAGACTCTACTTGATGCGGATTTCAGACTTCCTAGGACTCTGTTTAACCTTAGGCTCTGATACCAAGTTTGTAACACCCCGAGTCTGTACCCCAAATGGAAAACGATGCAAGCGAACTTGAAGGAAGGACCACCAGCTAACCCATGACTAGTACCTGCTGTGAGCACTGAATAATAGTAACTCTGTAATAATAATATAACTGAATTAAATGTGAAAGTAAGGCTATAAACGCAGGTTCATAATTGAAAACCAATTCTGAATACTGAAACATTTTGTCTTAAATACTCTAGTCTAAATGTCTGAAAGCCTCTAACTATCTGAATGTGGAGTTGATGTGATGGGCCCCCAACTAACTCTGAATACCACATACTGGAATACTAAAATAATGAAACAATGTAATAACTTTGTCCTCAAACTATGAGGACTCACCACTAAGTCTTCTACGGATAAATAAGGCTGCTATGTGCGGTCAGGAGCCCGTACGTTTGAACCTATGATATAAAACATCATAGCGTAAAAGAAAGGTATGTGTCAATACTTGGAATATACTGGTATGCTAAGTAAGGTAGGCTGATATGCATGGGTTCATATGCATGAACAAATAACTGACTGATTAGCATGAATATAACTGAATGAGAGTAGATGCATGGATACATAGACTATAACTAAGATCATGTCAATAATAGTTACTGCATTCTGAATACTGATTAACTGATAATTGAGTTTACTGATACTATAATAATGATAACTAAGTGACTGTTGCTGAGAGTCCCGATTCTATGAAACTGTGCTAAGTTCCATTCTGAGCTAAGTGACTGTGTCTGACAGTCTTGATTCTGAAGAACTGAATTGAGTTTTATACTGAGACTGAAATTGAAACTATGTGAGATAATCATCTAATTGATATGCCCCAAATAAGATAACTGAGGTGGGGTCCAATCTGTAAACCCAATTAGAAGGGTGTCAGTACCGTGCCATGGGTAAAGACAAGTTCTGAGTCACCCTCATCTGGCAGGTGCTCTGAATGAGAACAGTGGTATTCTCAACTGGCAGGTAAGACACCTCATCAGCCCTCAACTGGCAGGTTGATGTCTCAACCTATGCTGGCTACATAGTTCTGGAACACAAGGACTGTTTCTAAGGATCACAACCTCTACTGGCAGGTGAGTCCCTATCATTGGGTTTACTCGGTGCTGAATCCTACTCCTAACTTAATAGACATTAAACAAATTTCTAAACTATGCTTGGCTAGACTAAACTATTACTGATCATGTTGTCTGACTGAACTAAACTGAGTTCACTGGATTTCGCTAACTGACGGAGTACTACTGAGTTTTGTTAACTGACTGAGTTTACTCAGTTCTGAACTGATTACTAAACTGAGATCATGACTGATTACTGAGTACTACTATTCGTGACATTACAGAGACTATTCTGTAACTACCGTAGCTCTAGGTAAACAACTTGATTTTCGGGTACTGAATACCCCCAGGACTCGATAGCAAGAAGAGTAAAACACTACATGACTTTAATAGCATTATATTACTTGCTTACCAATAAAGCATTCATCTAGAATTTTTTGTCAAATACATAATATACATGGGCTTGAACATGATTGAAGTCACATAATAACATGTCATTCTTTCACTAGTCATTTCACATAAGCATTTTGACAAACACTTGGGGAACACAAGCTATGCACATAATACTAAATAACATGTAGGTATCATAATTTCAATCCCAAATTACCAAATCAAGGGTTTTGACATGAATTCACATGATACTATACATATGTTAAGTAATTTCACATGAAATTGTAATAAACCATAGATTAGAAACCCAATTAACACCATAATCATGAACATACTCAAATCCAACATGGAGTTCATAAAATAAATTAACTTGAAGTTTTTAAAAGAGTTTCTTGAACTACAAGGGTGGAAGTAAACCCTTGGATGAACACTTCACATACCTTGGTACTTGAATTGTGAAGAATGATGGAGTGTTCTTGAAGATTGAATCTTGAAGTTAGATTCCCTAGGGTTTCTTCTTGAGTAATTTGTGAGAGAATGACGGATTTTGCCCCTTTGGAATGATTAATCTCATATTTTTGGGCTGAAATAACAAGGGAAAATGACCCAAATGCCCTTATGGATGCGACTTTTAATTACTGAAAAATTGGTCCAGTAACGCGCAACCCGACGCACCGCATTGATGGTATCGATGCTATGGACGATGCACCAAATCAAGTCCGCATCGACTCACTGGAATTTGACACTGGGAGCTGGGAAAAACATTTATCGATGCGATAGGCGATGTGGTGCGTCGATATCGCATTTATCCACTGGTTTGGACTTCCAATCGTGCCTCAAATGATGCTCGAAAAATCCAAACCTCATCCAAGAACATCTACTGACATTCCCGATCATGAATCAACCTAAATATTAATATTTAATGGTTGTAAGGGTCGTAAAATGAGATCACCAACATATGAAGGCTAAAATAATTCTAAGTACAAGCACTTCGCTGAAATTTTTTAAGTCTGGGACCTCCTTTCATGCTCTAAGGGGCTGAGTTAGACTTAAAATTTTGCGGGGTCTTACATTAACATTACTCACTAGGTGGATCCTCATTTTACAACTAGATCTCACTTACCAACTAGTCTTGATTCATGTTTAAACCAATAAGCGTTACAACTCCCTAGGTATCATTAAACATTGACTACTCCACTTTATAAGTATTTAACATAGTGATCCATAACCAACGCCCTAAGGTAAACATCAAACCCTTATTTCTCACACAGATAAATGCGTATAAAAGCATGTACATATATATGTATATATATATTTACCATACATATCAATATCAACATATCCTCCGAACTTGAACCGGGTATCATCAAAACATCAATACATCCTATGGCCTTGTCGGGCATCATCATGACATCAATATATCTTTTGGCCTTGTCGGGCATCATCATAACATCAATATATCTTTCGGCCTTGTCGGGAATCATCATAATATCAATATATATAAATAAATGTCAATAAATAAAAGACAAGCCTCACAAGGGATAAAGTAAATGACAAGCCCCACAAGGGCTAAAGTAAAGTGCAAGCCCCACGAGGGATAAAGTAAAAGAGAAGTAAGAAAGAGCATACTTTCACATCTCATCATTCGTCATCGAGGATAATTTATTCATAGATGTATGAATATATATAGCATGAATATTATAATTCTTTATTGGGTTCAACATGGCTAGTAGCATAAACCCTCATGAAACCAATAAATATGACTCCTAGAGCCTTAGTATCAAGATTCACAATATTAGTAATGAGAGGTCTTTCTAGCATAATCAACGGTTTGGTTACTAGACAATAGCATAACATAAATAATATCATCGCCCAAAGTTCGAAATAGTAGTCTAGTCAATAGCCCAAATGGTAATATAGTCATGGGCTTGATTAATAGAAAAATTCATATCTACTCATAGCATTAAACATAATTTAGTCAACAACCAAATTTTTTACTTCCAATGTAGTCACCATAATTCATTTACTGAAGCTGGCCATCATGTTCCCAAGTGCATTCTTTAATCTATAAATATCCAAACATAAGATGGGTCAAGAACCTATAACTAATCCACCAAAGTATACACTAAGCCCATCTTCTACCAGGGACTAAGCTAAGGTGTCTAAGTCTTAGATGAATAGCATACCACAATAGTCTTAAGGTAAAAGTCTATCTTAAGCATTACTCCTAACTCCTTCATGGAAACTAAAGCAATCCTTAAAGTATAGGTAACTAGGGCCAACTTACCCCTAACATGAGTGACAAGGTAACTCTTATCTAACTAAAGTAACTAGAGCATTCTTATGCCATCCATGAGACATGAAGTCCAAATAACTAAGATTCTAGCCTACAAGTCAAGTATTCCAAAATATGAGTTCAAATGACCTAAATAATTCAACTAATTTCAAATGTTATCATTTAATCAATACAACACCTAGAAACCCTCCCAATCTAACAACCTATCATAATTATACTATAACATAGCTCAATCTAACAAGAAGTAAGTCTAACCTACCTCAAATCCAAAGAAAGCTCACGAACTGCTAAACCTTTGCTTTTTCTTTCCGAGAAGATTCTTAAAGGTGTCAAGCTGTCAAAAACACAATCTACACATCATTACGAGAATTTCAATACCCATATTGCACCATTGTACTTCGAGTCCAAAAATGACACCAAAACACTCCAAGTGGATCCCACATACGAAAAATACATTTTCGAGGTCAACTCAACGTTCAAATATCATTAGGTAATCATAATCCTCAAGAATCAAGTAAAAAACAAGATTATTTTTGCTAAAATCATGACCTCAAGCTAACTGAGATTTTGGTGAAAAATTCAAGAAATTAGAGCATGAAATGGAAGGATTCTTACCTCAAATCCATTGTTAATCATGAATATATATATGTTAATCAAGCTTCTAACTCACCCCCAAGAATCAATTCGAAGTTACAAAGTCATTTTAGAGATTCTAGGGTTCAAAGGAAAGTGGAAAATGGCCAAAATTTGACCAAGGGGGCTTTTTGACGCGCTTAAATTGGGTCCGCAAGGTCAAAACTTGTTATTGACCTCCCGGACTCATTTGGACTCCATTTTTGCAAAAAGAAACTATGTAAAACCACTAAATTTGATGTTTCAAATGCATTGGTGAAGTCCAATTTTTCATTCGAGTCTATTTAGACTAATTATAGGCCCCACACCCATATCTTTTGATTTTTCAACTTTCTGACCAATAGGTCAAAATAAACTCGGGTGTATTGGGTCCCTAACAAGGATATTCCTAGCGTAAAATTGATAATTCAGAGCTTTGGTGTAGTCAAAATTTGCATCCGAGGTTGTTTTGCTGAAATTTTTGCTCGGTGGTTATTCAGAACCAACGAAGACTTTTAAACGGGGAATTGGTCCTAAAAAACAAACAAGCTACCTAGTAACCAAATTATTAGTTCCAGTAAGTCATAAATAACTTAAAGAAGCTGTGGAAAAGCTCTAACGGTAAAATCAAGCGGAAACACAAAAATAACCTGAAGGGTCGTTACATACATCCATTAAGGACTTGATGTAACAGTTGAGATTTACTTTTATTTCATTATTAGTTATGAACTTTAAATTAATTTAACAACACATGAATTAATAAAAGGAAAAATTTCATAAGTAGCAAATCTAAGACCATAATTAGGAGTTTCATAGCAACTGTTTTGTAATTACACAAAATTGCAAGTTGTATTTTGTATTTTAGTCCAAGTTTGCTACCAAGATACCTATAAAAATGAAATTTATTATCCCTTTTTTTCTCAAATTAGTTGAGTTAAACAAAGAATAATGCTTAAATGTCTTCAAGTATTTAAAGGTGAGGATTTCTTTTTCATAAATGACTCTTATTAAAGGATTTTTGCTTAAATTACATAACTAATAAATCTATATTAGTTAAGATTTTTTTCAAAAATTACATAGCTGATTATTCCTTTAATGATTAAGATTTTTTCTTTTCCATAAGAGACATAAATCTATATTACATATACATATACAAAATGCATAGACACCCAGATCTGCACATGTATTTACAATACAAAAATACATATATTTCTGCATATGTATTTACAGGATACATATCTGACCATCATGTATATATATATACATATATGACATTAATATCTATTACCAAAACAACAACTATATACATATACATGTAGGTAATTAAAAATACATAATACATGCACATGCCCCGAAAATGTACGTATATAGAACAAGGTTTGTATATATAAATATACACACACATACAAAAGAGTACCCATTAGCTAATAAATATACATACAAATAGATACATATGTTACCCTCTAAAAGGACATAGGACAATCTAAATACAAATCCAACACTGTCCAAAAATACATATGTAAACTTCATACGTATGTCCAAAAATACAAATACATTCACATGTCTCAAATGTGTGTGTGTGTGTATATGCACAACAAGATTTGTAATATATATACAAATTAGTACCCATTAGCTAATAAATACACATATAAATAACTCTTCATCTTTTCTGAATCATATTCAGAGGAGTTTTCAACATCAGGACTTGAAATTTTGCTTGATTCTCCGATTTCTTTTGGTTTTCTTTTTTTTTTCTAAGATTTTTGTATTTTTGTAAGATTTGGAGATGAATTTTTCTTTCAATCCTTTTTATTTCATAATTTAAGCTATTTTCTATGGATCATTATGATACTTCGACCTCACCTCTTCGATGCTCACTGATTTCTTCGACTTTATAGGAGTAGAAAACACTTTAACAACTTTATCTTAAGTTAATCCAATACTAAATGATGGTGGATTATCAAAAACTAAATTTATGGGTGATATACCTCTATTTAATTTTCTGTATGGTGTCAGTAAGGCCATTAACAAGATGCGGAGGGGCAGGGCGATGGGGCCCGACGAGATACCGGTAGATTTTTGGAAGTTCTCTGGCGGGTCAGGGTTGAAGTGGCTGACCAACTTATTTAAAAATATTTTCAAGTCAGCAAAGATGCCTGAGCCGTGGATATGGAGCACGATGATCCCTGTTTATAAGAACAAGGGTGACATTTAGAGTTGTAATAACTATCGGGGTATTAAGTTGTTGAGTCACACGATGAAGATTTGGGAGAGGGTGGTAGAGTGGAGGTTGAGGAAGATTGTGTCTATCTCAGAGAATCAATTTGGTTTTATGCCTGGTCGCTCCACGACTGAGGCAATTCACCTTGTGCGAAGACTGATAGAGAAGTATAGAGAGAGGAAGAGGGATCTTCACTTGGTGTTTATTGACTTGGAAAAGGCGTATGACAAGTTCCCCAGAGAGGTTATTTGGAGATGCATGGAGGCGAGAGGGGTCCCGGTGGCATACATTAGAGCGATTAAGGACATGTATGAGGGGGCGAAGACTCGGGTAAGGATAGTGGGGGGAGATTCTGAGCATTTCCCGGTCTTGACAGGGTTGCACCAGGGATCAACTCTTAGTCCATTTTTATTCGATTTGGTGATGGATGTGTTGACGCAAAAAATACAATGTGAGGTGCTTTGGTATGTGCTTTTTGCAGATAATAGAGTTTTGATTGATGAGTCACGACAAAGGGTTAATGATAAACTGGAGGTTTGGAGGCAAGACCTGGAGTCTAAAGGTTTCAGATTGAGTAGGACCAAGATGGAGTACTTGGAGTGCAAGTTTAGTGACTCGAGGCAAGAGCAGGAGGTATTAGTGAAGTTGGATTCCCAAGCGGTTTGCAAGAGGGAGATTTTTAAGTTTCTCGGGTCTATGATTCAGGGAAATGGAGAGATAGATGAGGATGTCTCCCACCGTATTGGGGTTGGTTGGTTGAAATGGAGGCTCATTTTAGGAATTCTATGTGATAAGAAGGTACCCCTCAAGATGAAAGACAAATTCGATTAAGAATTCTCATATCCAAAAGTTGAAGGTGGTGGAAATGAGGATGTTGAGTTGGATGTGTGGATTCACTAGGGTTGACAAGGTTAGGAATGATATTACTCAGGAGAAGGTGGGAGTGGTGTCAGTGGAGGAAAAGATGCGGAAAGTGAGGTTGAGATTGTTTGGTCATGTGATGAGGAGGGGCACAGATGCCCCAGTTCGTAGCTGTGAGCGGTTGGCCTTGGATGGCTTCAAGCGGGGTAGGGATAGGCCGAAGAAATACTGGAGAGAAGTGATTAAACGTGACATGAAGCAGTTACAGTTGACTGAGGACATGACACTGGATAGGAAGATATGGAGGAATAGCATTAGGATAGAGGGTTAAGGGTGTGGTTGAGGCATTGTCATTATTTAGGTGAACATTGGGGTCTTGTGTTTGGAAACGTACAATTTTTTGTGGATATCGTACCGTTGTTATTTTATTGTGTTCTAGGATTTTCATGCTTTTGTATGATGTCTTCTAACTTGAGCTGGGGGTCTATCGAAAACAGTCTCTCTACCTCTTTAGAGGTAGTGGTATGGACTGCGTACACTCTATCCTTCACAAACCCCACTATGTGGGAATATACTGGGTATGTTGTTGTTGTTGTTGTAATCTTCTGTATGGTGTGTGTTCTGCCATTAGAGCAGTACTCCACAATCATACAATAAAAAAATCTCAAAAATTAAAAAATGTGGTAACAATGATGAAAGAAAAACATGAGAAAATCGAGTAAAAATCTAAAAAAATATGAGCTATTTGAGAAAAAAACAAAAGGTAAAGTAAGAAAGGAAAGATATAAAGTGCTGGAGTGAAAATAGGCGAAGTTACCACTTGGTAACTGTCACTCAAAAAAAATGTTATTTTCGCTAAAAAACGTAATTTATTGAATGTGTTGTTATTTATCATAAGTATGGTTTTAAGTTTGTCACTTCTTGCAATCTTATAAAATTTTAAATTCTTTAACTTGGCCCAATGACTCCATAGCACTAATTTAATGATATATTCATAAGTTAAGCATAAAACAACTTTTCTCTATAATGTACATCATAATATGAAAAACCACTAATGTAAAGCTATGATGATGATAAAAATTTTAATTTTGTGTTACTTTAATTTTTTCATATATTATAATATCAACAACTTATTATATTAGATTTATAATGTATATCAACTTTATTAGATGCATATCCGAAGTATAGAATTGAATTCATGATGGCCAACATCATAAGCACATCACTTATAAGCATAATCGCCACTCATTATATGTAGATAATTTCAAATATTTTTATTGCAAATTTTCAGTAATAGATCTAGAACTATGAAAGTGTTTTAGCTGACACTTTTTTGTTTTTGATTTTTCCTTTGATAACATAGAACTTTTATTTTATGAGCTAAATATTTTTAAAGTATTTTTTATTCTTCATAAAATAAAACTATTATAGAATAAACATCATAAAGTTTACAAACCCTACGTTTAGAGATAAATAGTCATAACTACATAAATATATGCCACAAATTTATTTAACATAATTCACATTATTGTTTGATCATATGATAATATACATGTACATGCATGAACAATAGTTTAATTTGATCCACTTTGATGACTAGCAAATTATATAAATATAATACATGCATAAAATTAAGGGACAAGGTTACTAAATATACCTAAACTTCGATGAAAATAATTTTAAAATGCCTCAACTTTACGGGGTTACTATTATCCCCTCCCCCCCTCCAAATTATTTTAAATTGAAATATACGTCCCCATAAAAGCCTTACCCACATTTGTGCTAAATAGTGAAAGACAAGCGCTAGCACCCTTATTGTGCTGAGAAGCTATGTCTCTTATTTTCTTCTTTTTTTCTTCCACTTCATTTCTTTTGTCTTTCAATTTCTTTTGAAAATTTTCTAATCTTATACATTGTCACTTGTCTTCTTCAGTATTTATAGAAATTAATAGAATAGAATCGAAAACACTGATAAGAGATATAAAAAATGAGAAGAAATGTCAAAGGAATATTTTAATTTGTCATAGAAAAATTAGAATTCCATCATGTTTGTTTATTTTTATAATTGTTGGAGATTTTTTATTTCAATGACGGTGGCGGCGAAAGTGGTACCTACGATAAAAGGATGCCGATGAGATTTGAATAAAATTTCATCAAATATTTTAATTTCCTTCAGTCTTTTTGATACCTATTCTTGAAAATAGATAGAGTGAATTATAAAAAGATTGAGCTTTTTATATGCGTGATGAAGTGATAAAAGAAGGACCTAATTGTGCTTCAAGATGCATGTTAGCTAAGGTATACTACTTAAGGATTCTTTCCTCTATTTAAGAATTATTTTATATAATAAAAAAAGAATAAATAATTATATCCAACTCTTACTGAATCATAGATTTGAAATTTAAAAATTTGAGTTTTTGAAATATAATTTTAAAATTAGGAGTTATGTTTAGACATGCTTTTTATTTGGTAAAAAAATTAAAATTTTGTTAGTGAAAATTCTAAAACCTCTAAAATTGATCTTCGACAATTTTGAAAACTTGAAAATATTTAAATATTAAATTTCTAAAAATATGATTTATATTTCATAGCCAAAAAAATATTTGAAGACAATTTTTTAAAGTCTACTCTCAAAATATATTGTCAAACACTAAATTAAGTTGTTATAATTTTTTATTTGAAGATCCACCCATATAGACCTTAACCCAATTGAAAAGATTGTTTCCGTGTTTAAATTTATCAATAGCGATGTACGATTTAATGAGAATATTTTAGTATAATATGATTGATGTAGTAAGATTGCGTATAATATGCCTTTGTGACCTAATTCATATTCATGCTCTGCGCATGGCGAAAATTTTAGTACACTGTGTTGTGTTCTTACAATTGTGAAGTATTTAAGAAAAGAGGATTTGCTTGTTTTAAATAATAATTGTCGAAGCATCATAGATTATGCATAAATAAAGATTTTTTGTATTATAAAATAATTTCTTGAAAACATAGCTTGAGATGAAGCAGAAGGGGAAAAAATGCATTAGCAAAATCGTTTTTGAAAAAAAAATCAGAACATTTCTAGAAGATGATGGACAAACGTCCAAATTTACTTATTCAAATATGTCAAAAAAATTATAAGATATGAATAACAACTCACATTACTTTTTTATGTTTATATCTTCAATAAAACTGCAGTTACACTTTTCTTTCAATGATTTAGTTCAATAAAATGCTTGTTTAAAGATATAACAATTTCAACTACATTCCTCGAGCTTCTGCTTCAGCTTCTAAATTATTTTTTCTTTGACTTTTAACTCTGCATTGAGAGTTGCTTCCAACTCTTTCATTTTCACAAGCAGCGAACAATTTTCACGTTTCAATCCAACTATTTTTTTATTTTGATGAATCTCATCCACCATAATTTAACCTTTATTATTGAAGAAAGAAAATAAAGAAAGTGAGATAAATTAATTTTAAGTTCTGTTAATAAATCTATCTTTGATTTTTAAGCTTATATTCAAAGTGAACATTTATTACTTTTCTTTAAGTAGCTTGATATTGCAAACAGATCATATTTAGAACTAAAATAAGAAAAAAAAAAACTAAAAGTGATTATTCATCATAAACTTATTATTATAATTTTTTTTGTAAAAGGATAGTTAAGGATAAATAGTTAATACTTATTTGAATAGTATAAATCATCTAACTAAATAATTAATTTTAACAATCAACAAACAAAATATGCATATTTTTATTTAATCCTAATCAAGTGTTAAGTACATGTATATAAAAATATTTACCGTATATTCATTGATTTAATACAAATATCCAGTTTAAATATTTTTCTTGCATTGTTAAGTATTGTTTTCGTTAGATGCGACTTTTTTAAAGGTTGTGATTTCAAGTTGTACAAAATTCACTAAAAGAATATATGAATTTATTTCTAAAACGAAAGTTATGTTTTCTAAGGGTGTTGGGTCTCTATCTTACTAAATATGAATTTTAAATAATGTTTCAAGCACTCATACTCACATAATACTATTTTCATTCACAATGATTTTTTATGTGTTTTGAGAAAAATATATAATAGGTTTAATCGTATAAGTATTTTTTGAAATATTATATTTTATCTTTTCTTAAGCATCTTACTAATTTAATAGCAAGGAGTGAGACTCTAGCTTAGCTAGTAATAACATATAATCACTATCATTTAATGGGGACAAGTCATAAAACATCATGAATAAATGCTCTTTCAAAAAATAGTAATGGTAAAAATATCATTTGTTAAATGTAAGCAAGATGAACTAATAGTTCAATAATAAACTCAATAAGTATAGTATCGTATCAAATATTTCATATTTGGACGGTTTCCAAGAATTAATGATGTTATCAGTGTGACCTCCTACTTCAAGAAAAGTCAATAATCGAGGACCCCTCATAAAGGAGTCAAATAATCATATCAGTAGGTCCCTACTCGAGAGAGACCAGTAAAGTAACAGTGTGCTTGTTCTACCTTTCCACTAGCGAGGGATGTAATAGTAATCTGTAAATACAAGGTGCACCAGGTCTAACGAATTCGCCGTTAGCTACAGAATGCAAATCAAGGTCTACTCCCATTTATACTTTCTTTTTAACAGTAGATACTCATATGAAAATATTTTCAAATAGTACATAGAATTTAAGTTCATATCAAATCATATTGCATATAAACTTGAATGAAACACATTTCAAAATACTTATGTCTCAAGTAAATGAAATAATCTTCACAATCACCGTACCATATCTTAAATAACTATTTCAATATCATATCAAGTAAAATACTTGCCTCATTCAATAACTCTTATTGCATCAAAATCATGTACGAAATATGCAAATTAAGAAACACAAATTATGATAAGGTTACTACTCACAGTACACTTTTCAGAATACCAAATTTGTCACCTCGAATGATTGGAATGACTGCCTTCGAACGAATCTATAGTCACATCAGATCAATCTCGTGTTAATTTCTTCGTTAGGCCAAAGCACAACTTCTTTAAAGTACCCAACTATAGGAATTCTAATATTGGCTCACAATTTGTCAACTTATACTAAAATTGTGCTTCAACCCATTAAAACAACCTTATAGTTGATTTTGCTCAATATCTTAAACCACAAAAACCTTGTTGTCTAAATTTTATTCTTTGGTTAAATGAAAATATAAAATTTACAATCCAATCATTTAATATTCTCGCTCCGTTCATGAGAATTTAAAAGATTTATCTATCACTTTAATCCTTGATTCATAAACTTTCAACCTCAATCCTAAATCCATGAATTATAAGAGTCAAATTTATGGATCAAGTTATCAAATTTACCTTGAATCCGATAAGAATCTCTCAAGAAATATTTTTCCTTTTTTCTTCTCTTGGGTTGCTGATCGACAATCCCTAAGTCCTTGAATTATTTTCCTTGTATCATCTACGCTGCTTGGCAGCTTGTAATATCAGCTTTGTGGGTTGATGTTGCCCAAGGCTATGATTAATAGCCTTTTATTGTTATTATTACTTGGCAGATTGGGCTAGGCCCATTTTTCTTCCTTTCTTCTTCTTTTTTGTTGTTGTTTTCTCATTGATTTAATTTTTTTTTACAAATATCAATACTCATTAATTAATGGTATGGGGTATTACATCTTTCCACATTAAGAATTCGATCTCAAATTTTAAAACAAGTGCATACCTATAGACTGAAACAAGTAAGGATACTTGACTCGCATGTCATTTTCTGACTCCCAAGTAGCTTCTTCACTGGTATGATTCCTTTATCTGACTTTCACGGATGCAAACTCTTTTGACCGTAAGTTTCTTACTATTCTATCAATAGTTGTCATTGGTTTCTCTTTATACAATAAATTATCATCCAGTTGCAAAGTCGTTGCTTCGAGCACAGGAGAGGAGTCTGATATGTATTTTCTTAACATAGAAACATGGAACACTGGATGGATGAAAGACATCTGGGGAGGAAGTGCCAAATAATATGCCACACCTCCTACTCAATCAAGTATCTTGTAAGGTCCTATATATGTTGGGCTCAATTTTCCCCTTTTTTTCGAATTGCATCACACCTTTCATAGGAGAGATTCATAGAGAAACCTTATCTCTAACTATGAAAACTAAATCTCTTCTCTTCTTACCTGCATAAGACTTTTGTTTCCTTTGAGCTATGAGCAACCTCTGTCTAATCAATCAGACCTTGACCATAGCTTCCTGTACCAAGTCTGATCCTAAAACCTTATCTTCTCCAACTTCAAACCACCCGATAAGAGAACGACATCGCCTACCATACAAGGTTTTATATGGAGCCATCTGAATGCTTGACTGAAAATTATTATTGTAAGTGAATTCAGCTAAGGGTAAGAAAGTATCCCAACTACCTCCAAAATCAAGAATGTAAGATCTCAACCTATTCTCCAAAATTTGTATAGTATGCTCAAACTGTCCGTCCTTCTGTGGATGAAATACAATACTAAGGTCTACTCGGGTACCCAATGCTTCTTGGAAAGATCTCCAAAACCGTAAAGTGAATTGTGATCCTCAGTCTGAAATAATAGACAATGAAATTCCATGAAGTCGACCAATTTCATCCATAAATAACTGGGCGTATTTCACTCCACTATATGTAGTCTTTACTAGCAAGAAGTGTGTTGATCTAGTAATTTGGTCTACAATGACCCATGCAGAGTCATAACCTTTAATGGTTCGTGGTAGCCCGATTTCAAAATCCATGGTAACTCATTCCCATTTTCAGTCTACAATTTTGATCTTTTGTAATAATCCTATTGGCTGATGATGCTCTGCTTTCACCTACTGTCAAGTCAAACAACTAGAAACAAAGTTAGCCACATCTTTCTTCATACCTTCCCACCAGTACAATTGCTTTAGGTTATGATACATCTTAGTGGATAGAGAATGTATGGCATATCTAGAGTTGTGATCTTTCTCAAGAATGGATCGTCTTAACCCATCTGTATCTAGTACACATAATTGATTACCCAATCGGAGAATACCATCATCTTCAACACTCATAGTCTTATGTTAACCAGCTAGGACCTCATCTTGGTATTTTCACAACTGTAGATTTTCATATTGAGTGGACTTTATGTGCTCTACCAAAGAAGATTTATCTTGAAAACAACACAACAATACCCTCTGACTTTAATACTAAAAATGATACCATTGCCTTCAAGTCTCTGCATATCTTTCGCCAATTTTCTCTTTTAAGGAGCTATATGCGCCAAACTGCCCATAGATTTCCTACTCAAAGCATCAACCACCATATTAGTTTTTCCAAGATGATACAAGATAGCATAATCATAATTCTTGAGTAGTTCCATCTATCGACGCTGCTGAAGATTTAGATCTCTCTGTTGGAAAATGTACTTCAAGCCCTTATGATCGGTATAAATCCCATAAGTTTACCATATAATTAATGCCACCAAATCTTAAGAGAAAATATTATTACTGCCATTTCCAAATCATGTGTATGATAGTTCAACTCGTTTTTGGTTCAACTATCTCAAAGCATAAGCAATAACATGATTATGTTGAATGAGAACACATCCTAATCCAACCCTCAAAGCATCATAGAATACCATGAATCCTCCAGAACCTAATGGTAAGGCTAATACTGGTGCAAGGGTCAAGCATGTTTTGAGTTTTTGAAAGCTCTGCTCACATTCTTTTGTTCATTGGCACTTCACACTTTCGGTGTTAACCCGTTCAATATGGCTATTATTTTTGGGAAATCCTGTACAAAACGCCTATAGTAATTTGCCAAACCTATAAAATTGCAAATCTCTGCAGGTGAAGTAGGTCCGAGCCATTTTTACACTGCTTCTGTCTTTTTAGAATCCACAGTGATACCATCTTTGGAGACAACATGCCCCAAAAATGGTACTGAATCTAGACAAAATATATTCTTTGAAAACTTAGCATAGAGCTTATGTCCCCACAATGTTTGTAATACAGTCATCAGATGATTCTCATGTTCTTTCTAGCAATGAGAATATATTAGAATATCATCGATAAATACTATCACAAATTTTTCTAGAAATGGCCTGAACACGCTATTTATCACGTCCATGAATGCAACTAGAGCATTGGTTAACCCGAAAGGCATCATAAGAAATTCATAATGCCCATATCGAGTTCTGAATGTTATCTTGGATATATTTTCCTCTCTAATTCTAAACTGATGATAACCATACCGAAGATCAATCTTTGAAAAATAGATAGCTCCTTGTAACTGATCAAACATGTCCTCTATACGAGGCAACAAATACTTATTATGTATTGTTACCTTGTTTAGCAGCCTATAGTCAATACACATTCTTAGAGACCCATTTTTCTTATTTGAAAACAAAACTGGTGCACCCTATGGTGAAACACTCGGTCAATTGAAACTCTTATCTAGAAAATCCTGCAACTATTGTTTGAGCTCCTTCAACTCTACTAGTTCCATATGATATCGGGGTACAGATATTGGCATAGTGTCAGGTGCCAAATCAATATCAAAGTCTACCTCTTTTACTAGAGGTAATCATGGTAATTCCTCTAGAGAAACATCAGAAAATTCCTCCACAATAGGTGGCTCCTCCAAACTAAGTGCTCTTTCTCAAGCATCACTTATCATAGCTAAGAGACCCATGCAACATTTTGTCACAACCCAAAATCCAAGGGTCATGATGGCACTTCTCGCGGTAAAACTTGACAAAACCTATCATGCAAATTGATACGAAAAGGGAAATAATAACTATAACTCGTGGTGAGGATCCTAGAACAAAGACGAACCATAAAATATAATAAAAATGGAATAGCATAACCAAAGATATCATACCATAATCCCAAAACCTGGTGTCACAGTATAAGAACATTCGAATACCACTCGAGATCAAAGTGCAAGGATATCTAAAATAGGAATAACTTTGTCTCTGAAATACAAATAAAGACATAGTCTAAACAACGAAAGGTAGAAGTGAACACCTGAAGAAAGAATCCAACTACTACCTCGAACAACTCCAAAGTTGCCCGAATCAACTAACGTGAGGTGCACTCAAACCAGGATCCGCACTTAAAAGGAACAGTAGGGGTGAGTATGGTCCACTTGTACTCAGTAGGTATCATGAATCGATTAAGTAAAGTAGAAAATAAAGCATACAGAATACACACTAAGGGCACATCACTTGCAATCAGAAATGTCCCAAACATAGCCCGCGCCATCTCCACTAATAGTTCTATAATACTCACATATATTACATTAAATACGAGAAAGAAATACAAGTATACAATTATACCACATATAAGTAGAGAAAAGAAGAACAAACATATACATGAACATCGAGAACAAGTAAAGGTAGATAGAACAAATGAATAGATAACAAGTCAAAGACAAAAATACCATCACATTATAATCAAAATAAGGTAAATGCAATGAAAATGATTATGATGATGTAATGCACAAGGTTGCCGCACAACCTCCATATACACCTCCTAGGCTTAAGCTTCCCGACGTATGAACCATGGTGGATTCATCAACCCGTATATAATCCATATCCATATCTCTTCCCCGACACATCCTTTGGTGGAGTGGTTTTAAGATGTCATATTTTCTATCAGAAACAGTCAGTATTTCCAGTTTTTCCATAGTGGTACCAATGTTTCATGAATGTGTATGATATGATAATGTAATTCTAACAATCAACCAAAATGAGTAGTTCCATAAACAACTGATATACCAACCAAGTGAGCCAATAATCCACTCAATATTTCCAACCATCCATGAATACAATATAAACCATATTCCAATAGAGTAGAATGCAATTAAGAATGCACCTTGATACCATATTAGGCTTCTTCATTAGCAAGATTCAATTAATTTTATGAACTTAAGGCAAACAATATCATATAAGACCACCCACGATCATACAGAGCAAATAATATTCTAAAAATAACCAAATACGTCAACATATAGGCCCCCACATGGGCACAACACAATAAACTTATCCATTATCAAGATTAGTTATCACACCCTTAACATGATTTTGTATCCATATTAACTATCCAGCCCAGTCTAAAGAAAGTTAAGTCACAACCTACCTCGAATGCCCAAAATCCGTCCGTAAGACGTTAATCTGAAATCTTTACTCCTCATGAACGGACTTAGAATCAACTAAAACATGAAAATATAGAATCTATGCGTCAAAAGAAATCTAACGATACCTATACTGACTATTTTCAACTTGGGGTCAAAATGGACCCCCAAAATGGGTTTTCAAAAAAGAAGAGAAAAATCATAATTTTATTTTAAAATATGTTCCCCATATTCTTAGGAGTATACAACTGAAAACCAATGCGAAAATGAGTTTAAAACAAGGTCCAAATTAAAGAAAATCCATGTTTAAGCTTTACCAAAAAATTTCCAAAAATCTTTTTCGAAATCAAGAATCTGAAGTTGTTTTGAAGATGAAATTGAGAGAAAACTAATAATTATAAGATTAGAAACTTACCCAAGTGAAAACGGGGTTTGAATTGAAGAAATACAAGTTTTAGGCCTTCCGGGCCAAAATTCTCAGTTTTCGACTTTAATCCGTATTAAAATAAGAACTAGATGATAAAATTAGAGTAAAGTAGTTGAAATGGGTGTTTAGAAGCTTATCCAAGCTTAGAAATTGAAAAAATTGCTCAAAAGTATGAAACCCTAAGCTCCAAGTCTCAAAAAAGGGGACAAAACATGGGTATATAGAGGGTCCAAGTCTCTGCGGACCCCTCGCGATTCATCCAAAATCTCATGAATGCAAATGAAACATGCTATCCTATCAAATTTGATGCTCCGAACTCAATGGCGATATCAAATTTTTGAAAAAAATGTCATTTTCATAAAGTTGACCCCTAAAACCCAATTTCACAACTTTTCAAATCGAGGGTCAAAATGAGATTTAAAAGTCATAAAACCACACCAACCATGTTACCAACATAAAATCAACGTGTTGAATCTACTGAAGCATTTAGTTTTGCTATATGACACAGAGATTAATAAATATTGATCGAAGTCAACTACAAGACATTTCAAGCCACTAAAAATCATAATTTCACATAAAACACCGAAATATATTGGGAACCATGCCAATCATTTCCTCTATAGAATTACCATAAAACACCCACGGAGAGGGGTAAAATAGTCAAATCACATAGAAATGAATATTTTACATAATTCATCAAAATTCGAGTTGTTGCATCATCCACCACTATAAATCTAGTTCTTCCTCAAACTAAAGGCAAGGAAAAATACCAGAATCCGCAAAAAGCTGGGGATAAGAACTACGCATATTAGACTCGACCTCCTAAGTAACCTCATCTACAGGTCGGTGTCTCCACTGGACCTTAACCACTAGAATAACTCTATAACGCAATCGTCTAACATCTCTATCCAAGTTGGAGACAGCATCTTCGAAAAAAAGACAATCTCTCATATAACTGAACCCACTCCCAACGAATGACATGAGACTCATCCAAAATGTAATGGCGAAGCATAGAAACATGAAAAATAAGATGAATAGCTACTAAATCTGGTGGCAAAAGCCAACACATAAGCCACATCACCAACATTCCAAAGAATCTCAAATAGGACAATATACCTAGGGATAAGCTTGCCCCTCTTCCTAATCCTCATCACACCCTTCATGGGCGAAACTCAAAGGAAAAAATGATCACCGACATCATATCTCAAGGCACAAAATCTACGGTCTGTATAGCACTTCTACCTACTCTGAGTTGCTCGAAGTCTATACTGAATGATCCGAACTCTCCCCAAAAACTCGTAAAGTAAGTCTGTATCTCGAGGTCTAACCTCAAAAACCACAAACCAACCCTCTGGAGAGTGACAATGCCTACCATAGAAAGCCTAAAAGGGAATCATATCAATATTGGAATGGTAGCTATTATTATACGCAAACTCTGCCAAAGCTAGATGCTGCTATCACTAGACACCAAAATCCACCACACAAGCGCGGAGCATATCCTCTAAAACCTGAATAGTCTGCTCTGTCTGGCCGTCAGTCTGGGGGTGAATGTTGTGCTACGATCAAATCGAGTACCCAACTTATCCTGCAAAGTTTTCCAAAAGTAAGATGTGAACATTGAACCTCAATCTGAGATGATAGACACGGGTACACCATGAAGATGCACAACCTCATGTATAGCACTTCTACCTACTCTGAGTTGCTCGAAATTTATCCTGAATGATCCGAACTCTCCCCAAAAACTCGCAAAGTATGTCTGTATCTAGGTCTAACCTCAAAAACCACAAACCAACCCTCTAGAGAGCGACAATGCCTACCATACAAAGCCTAAAAGGGAATCATATCAATACTGGAATGGTAGCTATTATTATACGCAAACTCTACCAAAGCTAGATGCTTCTCTCACTAGACACCAAAATCCACCACACAAACGCGAAGCATATCCTCTAGAACCTGAATAGTCTGCTCTGTCTGGCCGTTAGTTTGGGGGTGAATGTTGTGCTACGATCAAATCGAGCACCCAACATATCCTGCAAAGTTTTCCAAAAGTAAGATGTGAACATTGAACCTCAATCTGAGATGATAGACACGGGCACACCATGAAGATGCCCAACCTCATGAATATAGTTATGGGTCAACCTCTCAGCATTAAAATAAACATAAACCAGATGAAATGAGTAGATTTGGTCAATTGATCTTGCTGACCCCAACAATATTAGAACCATGAGAAGTATGAGGCAACCCAGTCATGAAGTCGATAGTGACCCGTTCCCACTTTAATTCAGAATGGGTAACCTCTGAAGCAAACCACCTAGTCTCATATGCTTGGCCTTCACCTGCTAGCAACATCGATAACGAGCTACAAAATCCACTATATCCTTCCTCATACCACCTCACCAATAATGTTTTCTCAAGTCACGATACATCTTAGTCATTCCTGGATGGATAGAATACCTGGAATAATGGGCCTCCTCCAAAATCAATCTAATCTAATCACCCTCTCTCGGCATACAAACTCGGCCCCCAATCCTCAAAACTCCATCTAAATCAAGTGAGACTTCCTTATCCTCACCACTCAACACCTGATCAAGAATCAACATCAATCTAAGATCATCAAACTGATGAGCTCAAATCTTCTCCATCAAAGAAGACCTAGCCTCCACAAATGCCAAAACATCAGCAGGTGTCGAAATGTCAAGCCTAACCATCTGCTTAGCTACAGATTGAACCTCTAAGG
Organism: Capsicum pubescens; assembly: GCA_030864215.1. NCBI lineage: Eukaryota > Viridiplantae > Streptophyta > Magnoliopsida > Solanales > Solanaceae > Capsicum > Capsicum pubescens. The sequence continues at coordinate 371,698,773 of CM061548.1, read as the reverse complement.
CCAATGGCCTCTCCTGGGTCAAAAAGGCACCAAGACACCCATGCTAGTTGACTTTTGATTCAAGGCATCCACAACTACTTAGCATTTCCCGGATGATAGAGAATAGTCAAGTCATAATCCTTAAGCAACTCAAGCCAATGACACTGCCTAATATTAAGATATCGCTAGGTGAAGAAGCACTGAAGGCTACAATGATTCGAGAAAACCTCACATTGGACTCCATACAAGTAGAAACTCCAGATCTTCAAAGAAAAAACAATTGTGCACAACTCTAAATCATGGGTAGGGTAATTCTTCTCATGGGGATTCAATAGACGAGAAACATATGCAATCACCTTACCCTCTTGCATTAACACAGTACCTAATCCAACACTTGAAGCATCACAAAAGACGGTAAAACCCATGCCTTTCTTAGGCAAAGTCAAGATAGGATCTAATGTCAACAAATCCTTAAATTTTTGGAAGCTCGCCTTATATGCATCAAACCACTGAAAGAAAATCTTCTTCTGAGTAAACTTGGACAATAGAGTTGCAATAGATGAGAAACACTCAACAAAATGCCTATAATAACTTGCCATGCCAATAAAACTTCGAATATCAGTAGGCGAATTAGGCCTATCCTAATCACGAACTGCTACAATCTTGGATAGATCAACCATAATACCATCTTTAGTCACCATATAACCCAAGAAAGAGATATTTTCCAACCAAAACTCACACTTGGAGAACTTAGCATACAACTTCTCATCCCTCAATCTCTGAAGTACAATCCACAAATGCTCCTCGTGATCGGCCTCACTCTTGTAATAAACCAATATATCATTTATAAATACAATAACAAATGAGTTGAGATATGGTTAAAATACCCCGTTCATCAACTCCATGAATGCGGCTGGGGCGTTGGTCAATCAAAAGGACATGACCAAGAACTCATAATAACAGTACCTAGTTCAAAAAGTTGTCTTCGAAATATTGAAAGCTCTAATCTTTAACTGGTGATACTCAAATCTCAAATCAATCTTCAAAAACACCGAAGCACCCTGAAACTGGTCAAACAAATTATTAATACGAGGAAGAAGATTTTTATTCTTAATTGTTACCTTATTCAACTGTTAATAATCAATAAACATACACATAGACCCATCATTTTTCTTTAAAAACAAAATAGGCGCACCCCAAGGTGATAAAATAAGTCGAATAAATCCTTTATCCAACAACTCCCATAACTAGTCTTTCAATGCCTTTAACTTGACTGGGGCCATCCATAAGGAGAAATGAAAATAGGCTTGGTTCTCGGCTCAATATTAATAACAAATGGAAAATCACAATCTGGAGGCATACCAGGAAAATCCGTAGGAAACATATCCACAAACTTATAGACAACACAGACAGAATTCAAAGAAGTAACTGAAGCAACACTATTAGCATGAATATTAACCAAATAAGACAAATATCCCCTATCAACCAAGCAACGAGCCTAAATATGAGATATAACCCTCTTAGGACCAGAATGAAGTTCCTCTTTCTGAGCTATCTTTCGCACACTCGGCGAAGCTAAAGTCACAATCTTAGTATAACAATCTAGGACAACATGGTAAGAAGCTAACCAATCTATACCCAAAATAACGTTGAAGTCAACCATATCTAAGACAAGCAAATAAACCTGAGTCTCACTCCCAAAAAAGTCACAACACAAGATTAGTATACCCAGTCAACCACTAAAAATCTCCTACAAGGGTAGATACACGAATATACATGGCATGAGGCTCACTAACAGAATTAAAACCCAAAGCAAAATATCCAGACACATAGGAGAAAGTCGATCTTAGATCAAATAATACAGATGCAAATCTGAAATAAATGGGGATGATACATGTGATAACAATATCAGAAGCCTCTATCTCTTGTCTAGCGGGTTATAGCATAGCACTGTCCACGACCACTAACTAATTGGGTAGCCCCACGACCGCTACTACAGGCATCACTACCTCTGCCTAGCGCACCTCTATTAGAAACTCTACCTCTCATAGTTGAAATAGGAGTAGCTCTGAACACACAACGGTTATAGTCCTTAGCTAAATTCCCGGTATAATCACATATATAACAAGCTCTACGATCCAACTCAATAGGAGGAGGTACAGCTGGACCAAAAAAGCCATCTTGAACTGCTAAACTAAAAGACCCATTATCTGAACTCTGTAAGGCTTTCTTTACTGGTCGACCATGATACCCATGAAAATCTCTGAAATCATTACCTCAAGAAGTGTGACCTCTAAACTCTCTTATATGATGCACCTTCTTGAGGCCTCTTTGATATGCTCGAGAAATACCCTCGGTCATCTTAGAATGATCCACTATACTCTGAAAAGATGCTCCAAACACTACTATTTGAGACATAGCTAACTGAAGAGAAACATCCAACCCCTTCACGAACTTCAGAATCTTCTCAGACTCGATGGCAATGCTGGCATAGGAATATCTAGACAAGGTATGAAAGCATGCCCCATACTCTGCAATAGTCGTAGAGCCCTGCTGTAGGTGATCAAACTCATCTTTCTTTTCATGCCTCAGACTGTACAACGCAAATCTCTCCAAAAAGGCCTTAATAAATTTGTCCTAAGTTATCTAAGGAGAATTAAGATATCTGCAACCAACAAGTGACCTCCACCGATCTCTAGCAGGATCCCTCAATGGATATGTAGTATATGCAAAAACATGCAACTCAAGTGAACCCAGGTTATGAAACTTCTCATAACAATCAATCAAAAACTCATAGGCATCCTCGCCCACATCACCACTAAATCTAGGAGGACCCAAATGAGTGAATATCTCAAACCTCTTGTGATCCTCAAAAGACATAATTGTACACACAATAAAAAGAGGCATGGTGGATATTGTTGGCCGAGATCTCACTTGAGGAGGTAATACAGATAAAGGCTGAACTCCTAACCTCGGAATACCTTACTCAGATACAAGCGCTGAAGAAGGAATAACACTTGAAGTTTGTAAAGTATCAAAAGCAGAAGTAAGTACTGCTGAAGGATCCACACTCAGGGATGAAGGAATGCCATAAGTAGACTCTAGCACGGATGAAGGTGTAATACTCGAATTTAGGGAACACCAAATGCACTTGAAGGATCACCCTCCAAATGGGTCAGCAAGAAAATCAACAACCCTTACAAGACTAGGGTAGGCAAACTCATTAGGACCAAAGTAGGACCCACATCTATAATATGATCAATGAGAGGCTCAAGGGAAAATCCCCTAGTGCTACTCCTAGATATTGCATATCTATGTGATCATCCACTACCTCGAGCCCGTCCAGACTCACAACTCTCCCTCTAGATTAGGTTCTCTGATTGGATGAAGGCTCAACATCTCTAACCTCCCAAGATCTAATCATCACCATCTGCATAGAAAAGAGTGAAATATAACTTAGAACACAAGGTATGGAGTAAATTTGCATGATAAGGAAAAAATAAGGGTAATTTCCTAAAGACGTCCTATAACCTCTCAAAGATAGATATGGGCGTCTGCGTATTGATTTGTGAGACTCCATTAAATATCTCATTCTTACACCATTGAGACCAATAAGTCTGGCTAGTCTGATACCAATTTGTCACGACCAAAAACCTAAGGGTCATGATGGTACTTGTCACGGTAAACCTTAACAAGTAAGCCTATCATGCAAATTGATACGAAAAAGAGAAATAATAACAATAAACCCGATGTAAGGTGCCTAGAATGATGATGAACCATACAATATAATAAAAAAAGAAAATAACCAAACATATCATACCATAATCCCAAAACCTGGTGTTACAGTGTAAGGACAATCTAATATCACTTGAGATCAAAGTACAAAGATATCTAAAATAGGAATAACTCTATCTCTGAAATACAAATAAAGACATAGTCTAAACAGTGAAAGTTAGAAGTCAACGCTAGAAGCAAGAATCTAACTACTACCTAAAATAGCTCAAAAGTTGCCTGAATCAACAAATATGAGGTGCACTCAAACTAGGATCTACACCAAAAAGGCGTAGCATGGATGAGTACAGTCCACTTATACTAAGTAGGTATCATAGGCAAACTGAGCAAAGTAGAAAATAAAGCATACAAAATACACACTAAGGACACATCACTTGCAACCAGAAAATGTCCCAAATAGTAGCCTACACCATCTCCTCTAATAGTTCTATAATACTCACATATATTATAGCAAAAATGAGAAAGAAGTACAAGTATAAAGTTATACCACATACAAGTAGAGAAAAGAAGAACAATCATAAACATAAACATTAAGAACAAGTAAAGGTAGATAGAACAAATGGATAGATAATAAGTCAAACACAGAAATACAATCACATCATAATCACAATAAGGTAAATGCAATAAAAATGATGATGATGATGTAATGCACTAGGTTGCCGCACAACCTACGTATACACCTCTTGAGCTTAAGCTTCTCGATGTATGACCCATTAGGGATTCGTCAACCCGTATATAATACATATCTAATCCATATACATATCTCCACCCCGACACATCCTTTGGTGGAGGATTTTAAGATGTCACATTTTTTGTCAGAAAAAGCTAGTGTTTTCAGTATTTCTACGGTGGTACCAAGTTTCATGGATGTGTATGATATGAGGATGTAATGCTCACAATCAACTGAAATGAGTATTTCCATATCCAACCAATATACCAACCAAGTGAGCCAATAATCTACTCAATATTTCCAACCATCCATGAATCCAATATAAACCATATGCCAATAGAGTAGAATACAATTAAGAATACACCATGCTACCACATTAGACTTCTTCATTAACAAGATACAATTAATTTCAAGAACATAAGGCTAATAGTATCATATAATACCCCACACGTTTGCCCATAGCAAATAATGTTCTAAAAATTACCAAATACGTCAACATATAGGCCACGAAACGGGCACAACACAATAAAAATAGCCATTTTCATGATTATTTTCCACACCCTTAAGTTGATTTTGTATTCATATTGACTATCCAACCCAGTCTGAAACAAGTTAAGCCATAACCGTCCTCGAATGCCAAAAACTGGTCTGCAAGCCTTCAATACTAAGCCTTTACTCCTCACAAATGCACTCAGAATCAACAAAACATGGAAATATAGAATCTATGAATCAAAAGAAAGCCAACGATACCTATATTGCCTATTTTTAAGTTTGGGTCAAATGGACCCCCAAAATGGATCTTTAAAAAAGAAAGGCAAAATCATAATTTTATTTTGAAAATATGTTCTATTTTTATGAGTCTACATCTGAAAACCCAAGTGAAAATAAGTTAAAAATGAGGTTCAAAATAAAGAAAAAATATGTTTAAGCTTTATCGACAAAATCTCCGAAAACTATTTTTTAAAATTAAGAATCTAAAGTTGTTTTGAAGACAAAATTTAAAGAAAACTGATAATTATAAGATTAGAAACTTACTCAAGTGAAAATGGGTTGAAAATGGGGTTTGAATCAAAGAAATACAAATTTTAGGCCTTCCAAGCCAAAATCCCCAGTTTTCCACTTTAATCCGCATTAAAACAAGAATTAGATGATAAAATAGGAGTAAAGTAGTTGAAATGAGTGTTTAGAAGATTAACAAAGCTTATAGATGGAAGAAATTGCTCAAAAGTGTGAAATCCTAAACTCCAAGTCTCAAAAATGGGGAAAATGGTAAAACATGGGTATATATAGGGTCCAAGTCTCCACGAACCCCATAAGATTCATCTAAAATCCCCTAAATGCAAATGAAATATGCTACTCTATCAAATTCAACCCTCCGAACTCAATGGCAATTTCAGATTTCAAAAAAACTTCGTTTACACAAAGTTAACCCCCGAAATCCAATTTCATATCTTTCTAAACCGAGAGTCGAAATGAGATTTAAAAGCCATAAAACAACACCAACCATGTCACCGAACTAAAATTGACGTTTCGGATCTACTGGTGCAGTACATTTTTCCATCCAACACACAAATAAATAAATGTTGATCGAAGTCAACTATAAGGCTTTTCAAGCCACCAAATATCATAATTTCACATAAATCACACTAAAATGCATTGGGAATCATAGAAATCATCCCCACGCCCTAAAATACCATTAAACAATTATAGAGAGGGGGTAAAATAGTTAAATCACATAAAAATGGACATTTCACATAATTCACCAAAATTTGAGTCATTACACCTTTCTTCAATAGCTGTTGGATCTTCATAAAAGATATAACTTTACCAATCTCTAGAACTTGACCCTCTTTTAATACAACACTAGATTTTTGGGTATCTCAAATTGAACTATCTTTGCACGACAATTTACAGTAGTAAAGAAAGGCGATAACCAATCTGTGCCCATCAATACATCAAAATTAATCATATCAATTACAATCATGTCATCAAGAGTATCCCTACCTTCACTATAATCTGGTAATCATGATACACATACTCAACTAACAAAGAATCTCTCATCAGAGTAGCAATAAGAAAAGGACAATTTAACATATCTGGTTGTCTATCAAATCTCACAGTAAAGTATAGGACATATAAAAGCGGGTAGAATAAAAATCGATCAAAGCATATATATAAAATTAATAGATGGAAAGAATACCTATAATCATTGTATTCGAGGTCTGAACCTCCTGCCTAGTAAGGGCAAAGACTCTCGACTGGCCTCTACCAGTACTTTTTGGTGCCCGATTTCTAATAACCTAATCTCTATTACCTCGATCTCTATTTCCAGTACCAGTAGTATTATGAGTAGCCTGAATAGGTGCAGCTAACTGACCAGAACATTGACTAATATTTTATGGAGGCTGAGTATAATCCTTGCTGCGATGACCTAACTGACCATACCAAAAGCATTCTACGGTCAAAACACAACACTGGCTCATATGAGATTTGCCACAAGTATGGCGGGATGGAGTAGTGGCATACATTTTCCCAAAACTATGATTTTGTGAGCTGCTGAAGACCACTGATTACCTTATATAGAAGGTGGCTTGTATGTTGATTGTGAAACTAAATTTTTCCCTGTCTGATAGCCCTGTTATTTTACAAGATTTCCCAATTTGTGATTATCACTAAAGTCACCACTAAAAGATCCCCTCATCTTATCCTTCTTACAAACATCAGAAGTTGCCCGCTCCGCACGACCCTTATCTTCAATTTTTCTAGCAAGATTCACTATCTCATAATAGGTAAAAACTTTTATTTGTGGGGCTACCGCATTATAGAGACGAGAAACCACCCCTTAACAAGCCTCTGAACCTGATCTACTTTTATAGACACCAATATGGAGCATATCTATCCATCTTGCAAAAATTTGTATTATAAGTAACACGACCATGTCAGTGGTGCAACTCCAGCACGCCTTCCTAGCAATAATTTATCATACCAAGTGTTAGCCATATCTTTCAATTTATACATTATAAGCTATACAAATTTCTCACTAGAAATTCCTAGCACACACAGTGCCTTGAATGTACTATCCAAAAAGATTTGAGGATCCACTAAACTATCTGAACTTGTGAATTTTAGTGATTTCAACTTTACAAACTCCTGCAAATATACCTCCTTGTTTCCAAACTTATCAGTTTGAATAAGTGTTTGGACCTGTGGTTGTGACTATGCAAAATTATGCTAACCAACCCTCTCTTGTCTATCCACTCGGTCAACCAAGCCTTCTATGGCTCTTTGCACAAAAGAAAGTGCCTAAGCAGGAATACCCTCATGAGATGGTGGAGGTGGACAAGAATTTCTTTTAGGAGTTGACTCTCTTGAAATTCTTGGAGTGATAGTGTGATTTCTTATGGTACCCCTACCTCGATCCCTACTGTGAGCTATGCCTTTTCCCCAACCATTAGTTGCTTGAGTGCGAATTATCTTATTAATAAACAAATATAGTTAGATTCATCTAATTGGTCCTACATATCATACACGTAATAAAAAATGAGAAAGAAAATTAATATACATCCTATCATGCTCTTGCAGAATCACGATTATTGAAATAACCAACGACATAACCATAATTGATATTCTACTTCTACCGTGTGCTCCATAGTCACAGAAATAACTTAGGCTCTGATACCAACTTTTTCATGACCCATAATAGGACCATGAATGGCGCTAAGGATGTTAGGACTCGCCTTGTCAGTATTCTATAGAAAATCAGATAGAGTTTTCCCTATTTTTGGGCCTATGAAGAAAAATTTCTATCTCAAATCAACAGTATAACAACCCAACATCACAAACAACACACTAACATAATTCACCAAATCATCAACAATTCATTCACCATAAAATAACAATAAGAAATCCATCTCCAAACTATGAGAAGAAAGTCAATTAACTTCACAAGTTTAAATAATGAAAGAATATTTAAACTCTAAAGACCTATCTAAGAAGAAACTCTAAGAGTTTTAAAGGAAAGAAAGCAACATATAAATAAATTAACTATTGTCCACGCGAACAAGTGGGGGGCTCACAAAAAATATGCTTACTCAAAATCTCTAGCTAACAAAATTTTCACCATCACCTGCATTCTCTGGAAAAAAATAGCGAGGAGTGAGATGCTAACTTAGTGAGTAATAACACTTAACTATAATTGATTTAATAGAGCCAAGTCATAAAACACAATGAAATAAATGCTCTTTTCAAAAACAATAACGATAAAAGTATCATTTGTTTCATGTAAGCAAGATGAACTAATAGTTCAGTAATAAACTCAATAAGCATAATATTATATCAAATATTTCATATTTAAGAGGTTTTAAAGAATGAATCATGTAATCAGTGTGACTTCCTACTTCAAGAAAAGTCAATAACTGTGGAGTACCCCTCATAAAGGAGTCAAATAATCATATCAGTAGGTCCCTACTCGATGGAGGTCAACAATAGTGTGCTAGTTCTACCTTTCCAGTAGTGAGGGTTGTAATAGTAATCTGTAAATACAAGGTGCACCAGGTCTAGCGAACCCATCATTAGCTATTAAATTCAAGTCATTGTCTACTCCTATTTATACTTTCTTTGTAATAGTAGATACTCGTATGAAAATATTTTCAAAATAGTACATAGCATTTAAGTTCATATCAAATCATATTGCATATAAACTTGAATGAAACACATGTCAAAATACTTATGTCTCAAGTAAATGAAATAACCTTCACAATCATCGTATCATATCTCTAATAACAATTTCAATATCATATCAAATAAAAGACTTCCCCTGCATGTAATTTCAAAGCATTTAGTAACTCTAATTTCATCAAAATCATGTATGAAATATGCAAAATTAAGAAACACAAATTATGGTAAAGAGGCTACTCACAGTACACTTGTCGGAATACCAAATTTGTCACCTCGAACAATTGGTATGACTTCTTTCGATAGAATCATTAATCACATCATATCAATATCGTGTTAATTTCTTCGTTTAGGCCAAAGAATAACTACTTTAAACTACCCAACTATAGGAATTTCATTATTGGCTCACAATTTGTCAACTTATACTAAAATTGTGCTTCAACCCATTAAAACAACCTTATAGTTGATTTTTCTCAATATCTTAAACCACAATAAACTTGTTGTCTAAATTTTATTCTTTGGTTAAAATGAAAATATAAAATTTACAATCCAATCATTTAGAATTTTCGCTCCGTTCATGAGAATTTAAAAGATTTCTCAATCACTTTAATCCTTGATTCTTAAACTTTCAACCCCAATCCTATAGTCGTGAATTATAAGAGTCAAATTTATGGATCAAGTTATGAAATTTACTTTGAATCCGATAAGAATCTCTCAAGAATTTGTTTTACTTTTTTCTTCTCTTGGGTTGCTGATCGGCAATCCCTAAATCCTTGAATTCTTTTCCTTGTGTCATCTACGCTGCTTGGCAGCTTGTAATATCAGCTTTGTGGGTTGTTGTTGCCCAAGGATATGCTTAATAGCCTTTTATTATTATTATTATGGGGAGAAAAGACAAATAACCTTCCTTAGATGATTAATTTCAACTTATAGCATAACTTTCATCTTTGCAAGTTGTAGCAAAAAAGGATATAAAAAAGCAAAAAAACATTTTTTTCTAATATAAAAAAATACAGTTTTTATATATAGAAAAAAGAATTCCGTACCCATAAAAGGGGATGATGGTTATTGTCAGGATATCAATCATCCCCATAATTCTCTCTGAAACGATTTTACTCCTACTTCATTAACATCTAAACGATTTCATACTTTTAAAATCATTATTCAACCAATGATTTCTTCTCCTTCATCAGAAATACTCTTTCTTCTAATTTTCCCTTTGTTCTTTAGAAAATTTTTGATATAAGGAGTATTGTCATTTTCTTTATTAAATATCCATTGTATGTAACAACAAAAGATATGTCAATAGATATTAGAGAAAATATTGAATAATCTGTTATTTGTGTTGGTAACAACATAAATAAGAATTTGAATGTAGATCAAAATTTTTCATTAGAATAATATAGTGAAAGTTATCTTGTATATACTTATTAGATTGTTTCGTGTATGAAATCAGGATAAATCGGTATGAAATATCAATATTCCGTTCAAGATTTTCAAAATAGTTTCTTGCAAGTTATATTTATATAGAATGAGTATAATGATCGCATAAATTGGTATAGAAATCAACTTTTACAAAATATTATACATTATTATTTATTTTAGTGTATAAAATAAATATACAAATTATTTCGTGTATGAAACTTGTATAATATCAATATTACATTCAAGGTTATTAAAATAGTCTCTTACATGTTATATTTATATGAAATGAGTATAATGTGAATGTGAAATTCATTTAAGAAGATATACTTAAGATTATAAATTGAATGGAATCAGTTTATAAAGTGATTTATTACATGTCACTTTTGTATGAAATGTGTATGAAATAGATATATAAACTGATATTTAAGGGTTGTAAGATTCAATTTAGGTGATACCAATTCATATATCCATTCCATACTGTAACACCCCGAATCTGGTACCCGGAATGCTACACGGTGCTCATGACCCCGAAGGACCACAAGCTAACCCATGACTAATATTTGTACCTGTATACTGCATGATATACTGTATAAATGCGGAAACATGAACTGAAAGGCCATAAGGTTCAAATATGTAACATAACTGATAAATCATAACATATGGATGGGGTATAAAATACCCAAAACACTGAAATAACTATCTGAACATTATAGTCTGAAAAACTTCTAACTGACTGAACTATCTAAATAAGGAGTTGATGGGACATGTCCCTAACTAACTACAACTAATAAATTAATTAATGAGATGATAAAATAATTATAATGTCCTTGAAAGATGAGGACTCAGTGCTACTATGACTGCTGAGACTGGGATGCTACTGATTCTCTGGAGCTCATGTCTATGAATCTATAGTATAAGACACCATAGTGCAAATGAGTTAGTACTTTGAATGTACTGGTATGCATGTGAGGTAGGCTGAATGAATGGGGTTCATATGCATGAAAAATACTAGCTAACTGACTAATATCAACGTGAGAATACATGCATAAATACATAGTAACTATATCTGAGATCGTGATAACATGAATTTATTGATAACTAACATGTCTGATAATTGATAATTGAGTTCTGATGGATGATATAACTGATAACATGAGTGGTTGTATTTGACAGTCCTGAATCTGATAGAACTAGCTGAGTTTCGTACTGTTCTGAGTTAACTGTATCTGACAGCCCTGAATTCTGTAGAACTATCTGAGTTCTAATACTGAGATTGATTGACTGTATCTGAAAATCCTGACTATGTATTGAAATTATGTGAAGTAGTTTTCTAATTGACATGCCCCTAATACACCATTATGGCTGAGTTGGGGTCCAATCTGTAACCCAAATTGGAAGGGTGTCAATACCGCACCACCGGTAAGGACAAACTGTGAGTGGCCCTCATCTGACAGTGTCCCCAAAAAAGAATGGTGGGGACCTCATATGACAGTGCTTATCCATCTCATAAACCCTTATCTGACGATGTTGATGTCTCAACCTATGTTGGCTACATAGTTCTGGAATGGAAGGATGACTTCTAAGAATCACTCCCCCATCTCACAGTGTGTGTTCCCATCCTTGGTTTCACTCGGTGCTAATTTCTACTCCCATCTGAATATACAATGAACATGGATTACTAAACTGAACTGGACTAATTTACTGAGTTTCGTTGACTGATGGAATAGTACTGAGATTACTGTATTACTGAGTTTTCTTGAGTCACATGACTGACTGAGTTCTATGGATCATGGCTTGAATGAGGATATAGTGAAAACATGACACAGACTCTAGGCACACAACTATATTTTTTGGGTACAAGTACCCCCAGGACTCGATGGAAGGAAATTGACAAGGCATGACATTGTTGAATACATGACTAACATCAACAATCTATAATACAAGAATTGAAGATATTTCATGGGCATTTGATTATCATAGCTTGGTACATGAATAAAATAGCATGTATACATAGCATAATTTCATATGGATAACTCATGAGCAATCTGACAAACAATTTCAATACATAAGAATAGCATGGAAATCATTTTGGATCACAATTAAGCTATAGTGCATAATTTCTATCCTCCTAGGCATTTTATCAAACACTTTGCATGCACCCTTAGGGCATAGGCCTAATCATCAAATTGACATATTATAAATAATTCAATTTATGGATTTCACTCACTTTCTAATGTAGTTTCATAAAAAACAAATAAATATTCCTACTTGGGAATCATATAACAAGATAAACATGGTTACAATCAACCCACAACATATATATCATGATTTATAATTTAAAATAGGATTCTTGAGCTTTATGGATGAAAGGAATCCATAAATCAACACAACTCATACCTTAGTACTTGATTTAGCGAATTTTGATGGAGAGACTTTCTTGAAATTGTATCCCCAATTGAAACCCTAGCTTATTCTTGGGAGAAAATTGAGAGAAACTAGTATATTTTGGGTTGCAAATAGCTGAATCTCGTGTTAAAGGGCTTAAATAGGGGTGGAAAATTGACCCTTTTAACCCTAGATGCGTCTTTTAATTTCAATGAAATTTTCCTGAATTAGACCCCTGGTGCGACACGACGTTATCGCGCCGTGTCACTGGAATTTGATAACTGGGAAATTGAGAGACAGCGCGACGCGGAGCCATTGCGTTGCCACTTCATTTGCGACCTGGAAGTTTGGCGCGATATGCCACTATCACAGACCCCTAATGGAATTTGACAATTGCCATTTTCTACTATGGCATGACGCTCCACTGACTAATATGACACTATTTTACGATGGGAACTTGAAATAGTCATAACTTCTTACCCGGTTATCGTATTTAGGAGAATATTATAACGATGGAAAGCTTATTGAATTTTCCACATGACAAAAATTGAAAATATTGAAAATTCCTCATGGAATAAACATCATTCAATTTAGAATCTAATAATTGACATTCTTAAGACAAAATTAGTTAGGAAACTTTGGAGTATTACAATATCTCCCTCTTTGGAACATTCGTCCTTGAATGATACTGACTGAGAGAGAAGAAATGATAACCCAAAGTACACACTGAACATGAACAATGAAACATGACAGACATAATTGACATTTCAGATATTCATACTAAGTATGCATAGCTGTAGTATTATTTCATGACTGAGCTGATACATGAATGCATAACTGAGAGTACTTATAAGTTGATCACACATATATGATGTGTGAATACATGACGAACTTGATTACATGACTGAGATTTTTAATAACTAAGTCTTCTCACAAGGAGAATGCATGTATGATGCATGAATACATGACTAATCTGATGCATGAACATATAATTGGAAATGCAATGGTACTTAGTACCAAGTTTAGAAAAATGGAATCCTGAACATGAGGCTGATACCAAGTTGTAACTGAAATCTGTCCATGAAAATTGAAAAGATTAAGAAGAACTGTTACCTTGATCTTGATCTGAGTCAACGGAGAAGAGGTGAGGGTACTTGGTATGCATGTCTATTTTTGCTTCCCAAGTAGCTCCCTCAACGCACTGATTCTGCCAAAGAACTTTGACTAGAGGGTCTTCTTTGTTCCTCAGTCTACGAGTCTGGTAGTCTAGAATTTCGACTAGAATCTCCTCATAAGAGAGGATATTCTGAATATCTATGCTTTGAATAAGGACTAAAACTGTTGGGTGACCTATACACTTCTTGAGCAAAGAGACATGGAAGACTGAATGAACTGAGGCTTGATCTGAAGGCAATTCAAGCTCATAAGCTACCTTGCCGAAACAACTAAGAATTTTGAAGGGACCGACAAATCGGGGACTAAGCTTTCCCTTTTTGTCGAACCTCTTCACTCCCTTTATGGGAGAGATCCTTAGATAGACTTAGTTACCAATCTCGAACTCAAGATCTTTTCTACACACATCTGCTTAAGACTTCAGTTGGCTTTGAATAGCCCAGAGTCTTTCTCTGATCAACTGGACTTTCTCTAAGGCATCGAATACTAATTCAGGCCTTATAACTGAGGCCTCGCTAACTTCAAACCAATCGATTGGAGATCTATACCTCCTAACATAAAGAGCTTTGAATAAAGCCATTTGAATACTGGAATGATAGCTATAATTGTATGCAAACTCAATCAAAGGCAAGTGGTCATCCCAACTACCCTTGAAATTAATTGCACACACCCTTAGCATATCTTCTAGGGTCTGAATGGTCCTTTTTGATTGACCATCTGTCTGAGGATGAAAGGTTGTACTGAGATGAATTTGGGTACCAATACCCTTTTGGAATGCTTTTCAGAAATAAGAGGTAATCTGGGTACCTTTGTCTAAGATAATAGATAATGGACCACCATGCAACCTGACCAACTCTCTGATGTAGAGTTTGGCATAATCCTCAACTGAATAAGAAGTATGAACTGGGAGGAAATGAGCTGACTTGGTCATCCTATCTACAATGACCCAGATTAAATCATGCTGACGACGAGTTCGAGGCAAACCCATCATGAATTTTATTTTCACTTCTTCCTACTTACAGGTAGGAATAATGAACTCCTATATAGGTCCACTAGGCTTCTGATGCTCTATATTAACCTGCTGATATGTAGAGCACTTAGTCACAAACTCTGTAACATTCCTCTTCAACCCATTCCATCAATTGATCTCCCGTAAGTTGCAGTACATCTTTGTATCCCCTGGATTTTAAATGTAATCAATGACTGTACGTTGACCTTATACCTTTCTCGTAAAAATAGAGAGGTTATTTTCGAAAGAACCTCTGAATTTTTCCTATTATGTGTCAAAATAAGTTTAGTACTCATTGGGATGTGTTTCTGAGTTGAGACTTATTTCGGGTCCTCTTTCTGATGAATATGTATAATCTGGGAAACTATGTGGCGTACTAGGTTGGCTTTCAATATTTAGTCCCACTTTGAAAGATTGTACTGGGTGCATTGTTGTTGTACTCAGTATTTGGTATCGACTATGAAGCTCGATTGATCCCGATTTGTGTTGAGAAATTTTACTTTAGGGGTAAATCGCTCTCTATCAAAGACGGTTCTCTATATTCAATACTCAAATTTGAAATGTCTCATTAAGAATGAATCAATACAACATCTTCATAATGGATGTTTGAGATTGACATGAGGGTAAAAGATCTGAACCAATCACTTTTTTTATGAGAAATTCCTTAGCATTAATTTACAAGAATTGTTCTACGTATTTTTTATTTCATACTCACATTGAATTCCTGACTAATTCAATTCCGTGATGCATAAGGTCTAATAAAACATTATTGCATGGGTACTCGAAATATGTATGTCATCTTCGTGCAATTTTTCATAGTGAACTTTGTTTTCACAACAATAAATTCTAAATTCCAGCACTTAAATTTAACTTTGAATATTTATTAAAACTAATTTTATGCGATGTCCAGATTATCATTTGTCCGTCACATGTTCTTATTATAGAATAAAGTGTTACTAGTATTTAATTACATGGTAGATATGAAATATACAACTACAATACACACAGCCTCGAAAGAGTAGAACGTACATAGTCCGAATCATTACTTCAGATGTGAGGTAGAGAGGGTGTATTGTACGCAACCTTACCTTGCATTTCTTCCAGAGGCTGTTTCCATGACTTGAACCCGTGATCTCCTGGTCACATGGCAACAATTTTCACACAAAACTACAAGCACCAAATAATAGAATAATGTGGAAATTAAAATCCAAAAGTGTATTACAGTTTGTACATGATAGAGTAGAATGTGGAAATTAAATACAGTTAACTATATGGAATTTAATTTAATTGCCTATCTTTGTAGAATTTATACAATAACTAGTAATTTTGAATTCAAGCAGCTATCTATATCTATATTAATAGCTATATCCGTAATATATAATCTATAATCTATATCTATAATATATTAAAAGTATGGATGGCCTTAGCAATGTTATTTAAACTTATTGCCCTACATTAAAAGTCTCTGTTTTATACAGAATCGTCTTTTTACTATTTCTTTCAATTATTATTTTATTAAATTAAGGACTCCTAAAATATATAGGATGAAACTTAATATTATATGAAAATAAATAATATGTGTAACGACTCATTTCGTCGTTACTAAATTCCTCAATATTAATTTGAGTCCAAAATAGCCATCATTTCATTTATTGTGCCACCTCAATTTTTTCGGCTAACACTTAAATCTTTTGATTTGTCTAGATAGACTCAATCCCAATGAATTTAATTATTCATGAGTACTAATATCAATGTTTTAGTTTAAAGGTTCTTTAGGTATGAATTAAGGTCATATAATATTCCTAACACAAAGTTAAGTTTAAAACTTTCTTTCAAATAGACTTTCGATATGGGTTTCTATTAGGGCTAACTTCAAACAATCATATCTCCTAGAATATAAGGAGTTAAGAGGTCCTTTACCCATGAAATCTAAGTCTTTGAGTTCTTTTTCCAACGCAACAAACGTTCATCAATTTAAATTTGGAGTAAGAAGTTATGACTATTTTACTGAGCACCATTCGAGCTGAAATGAGATTTCGGTATATTTAAATCAGCTTCAGTTGTATTTTAGGTTTAAAAATCTCAAAATTCATTCCCCAACCCTAGAGAGGTGATGTTCCAAAGTTTAAGGTGAAAGTCCTTCGTTGAGATGGTTGATTATTCCAAGGCATGAAAAAAAAAGATCATTCTTATTGCGGCTTATTTCTTTCAAAAGCTTGACATCCAGGTAGGCTAGGTTTAATGAGTAGAAGACTATGTTATTTTATATTGTTATAATTTAGAATTGATGAGAGAAAGCATGTCTAGGCCCGCAGGCATGAAGTTGAGGTTTATAAAGACATGAGAACTTTACCTTAATCCCCAAAACTATATTATTGATTGATTATGTGATATTTATGATATTACATGTTATGTGCCCGAAAGGAGATTGTCGTAAATGAAGTATGTGGACATAACACTTCTTAGTTTTTCTAGTGATGAACCTAGTTGAGTTATAATGATACTAAGTTGTATTTATTATGCAATAATATGATGAGGAGAGTTATTCTAAGATCAAGTATTGATGAACATATTAATATCTAAGGGATAAATGACTTGAATTTGTGTGATGATTGTATTATGTGGAAAGAGGTGGTGACATTTTAATAATTAATGAGTAACTCTCCAATAGTGACTTGTATGCTTAAATGTTAAATTGTGATTTATTTTCTAATATTATTGTTTTGATATTGATAAAAATACTTTATCTATTGGATGCCCATGAGAGGCTAAATTGGTGATAATGATAATTTATTGAATTGTGCCTATGAGAGGCACGTTTGATAATGATAACCCCTTGAATTAATGTCATGAATGGCTTGTTGATGATCATGATGAATTATTGAAATAATGCCCGTGAGAGGATAAAAAAGTTGATAAATAAAAGAACCTGATCGAATTGCCTTATAATTTTAAGTGCACTTATAAATTTATTACGTCATATTGTATCCTGAGATATAGCGCAAATATGATAAAATGTATATAAAATGGTTATGGAGGATTGGGTACCACGCCAGCACGGTACATAGACTTAGATTGTCTCCTGTAGGTCATGATTAGTTGGGCAAAAATAAGTTCCTTAGCATGTGTGTACAAATAAGTATTGATTTTGAAGGTCGTGTGGATTAACATGATAACAACGAGCTAATGATGTTCTAATTGCAAGGTTTAGAAGGACATAATTGTTAATTATGAAAAGATTGTTAGTAGTAATATGGCCGGTGTTAAATTTTGATATTGTTACTTTATTGATTTCTCAAGAAATGTGGCCGTCATTAAATTTTGATATTTCTATAAGATGTGAATGGATCGGATGCCACGAGCCGGTATGGTGAGAATAATAATAATAATAATAATAATAATGATGATGATGATGATGATGATGATGATGATGATGATGATGATGATGATGATGATGATGATGATGATGATGATGATGATGATGATGATGATGATGATGATATGATGATGATGATGATGATGATGATGATGATGATGATGATGATGATGATAATAATAATAATAATAGTATGTTATAAAAACAATGTGGATGTTCACTATTCTAGAAATTACTCCCACTACTTATCTTCATTATTTCCCTTTATTATGAAGATAACCTCCACCATTCATGACCATTATTCTTGTGACCTTACACATCCATAACCTCCTCCATTATGTTAATGGTTAATGTCATGTTTATCACAACCTTTTGCATGCCTCTATATGGCACTATAAATAGAGGCATAAAGATTCATAACTTAAAAGACTTGTACACTTATACTTGAAAGAACGAAAAGTTCTCTTCTCTTATCTTCTTATTTTCTTGTCTACTTTTCTTCCACATTGCTACTCTTTTAGATTAATTTTAATATATTATCAACACGAAGCTTTAACCAATTGAGTTATATATGTTTGCAAAATAACTTCACCGATCTAGTATGTTTCTTTTAAAAGTTACTATGTCACTGTCAATATGAACAAAGGTAATCAATTGTTTGTCTTTATTCAAGAAAAATTCAACGAGTTCTCTTCTATTATCTTAGTTATTCTCTTACTCACTTTTGAGTTTGTTTCTTCGTTAATTGGATGATGTATATTGCCTTGTGATAATTTGATCTATTGAATAACCATTTTATTGGTAATGACTTAAAATATATATTTTTCTCCCCTAGTATAGTTATTTTATGATAGTGAAATTATATTAATTGTTATGTGTTTGTGTATACCTTGTAAAAATTCAGTAAAAATTTTGTTCCTAAGTTTTAACGTTTTGTATTTAGTTTTATGGATATTTAAATATGTCACCTAATTATATATGCTATGCTTACTTTGTGGATGAGAAAAATGTCAAATTATTATTGAAAAATCTTGAAGCTTTACACAGTTTGCTTGTCCAATATTATTTTCAAATTGTTGCCTGATTACAAATTTATAAGAAATCTATTGTCACCGTTAACGCTAATATGATTAAGGCTCAAGAGTGTGTCTTACAATTTGACTTATTATGTCATTGATTGAGGATAAAATAATGGGTTAAAGTCTAATCACACCAAGAAGGCAAGACATTGATTTGAATTTTGACGTATTATGATAATAAGACATTGGATTCAAGACCATCAAATTATGGCCTAAAATTTCATTTTATTTGAAAGAGGTTGGGTTCAAGTCCCAACATGATATATTGATGACTAAAGAAAAATGATATATTTTGATGAAAAATCATGAAATCCGCCACATTGATATGCTCCACCTTTTGATGTGAATAAGGTAGCATTGCATAATAAGTTTGAAAGAAGACAAGTGGTTTAATATATGTGGCGTGAAGTTACAAAAATATAATAGTCATCATTGCGGTAATTGTAAAAGAAAGAACATTACGGGATCTCAAAATTGTTCTTCAAAAAGTGAAGGTAAAATTTTTGTTCACCATCAATTTGGTATTAAAGGTAGTGGTCACATGGTTGTTGTGCAACCTAAGTTGATAGGTTTTATAAATCCTCCATCAAAAGAGAAAAGAATAAAAGTGAAGATACACTTGGCCGTTCAAAGTGATGTTGAGGTGGGTTTATAAATATGATAAATGTCAAGGCATGACAATTAACTTATAAAATAAATTATGAAACACATATGATTATAGTCCAATTTTTGAAAAGAATGTGTGTAATACCCCGTATTAGTCTTAACTCAGTTCAGCTCATAGTGCATGCATAAGAGGCTTAGAACCTAAAAATTTAGCTACGTGTTTGGGACTTAGTTTTATTTTTTGCCTCTTAACTTTGATGATTTTTAAAGTGACCTTTACGACCCTGAGACACAAGTTTTTGAGTTAATTCATTTTCAGGGGTGTAAGGAACATGTCTCTAGGAAGTTTTGAATT
This sequence comes from Capsicum pubescens, assembly GCA_030864215.1. Taxonomy (NCBI): domain Eukaryota; kingdom Viridiplantae; phylum Streptophyta; class Magnoliopsida; order Solanales; family Solanaceae; genus Capsicum; species Capsicum pubescens. The sequence continues at coordinate 371,678,250 of CM061548.1, read as the reverse complement.
TTTCGGATGAGGATTAAAGAACGTTTGGCTTTCATTTCCAGCACCTCACCGCAATTACATTGCGTAATGTGGGTATAGCGATGAGGAGTTCATCGTGTAGCGGTGATGCTCAATTTGGCATTTCAGTTACGAATTTAAATTCCAGAGGGGCAGTCTTGTCTTTTATCCATCATCTCAATCCATAAAAATACAAGATTAACCTTCCGTTAAGGCATTATATGTCCAAATTCCTCAATTTCTCTCTAAATTAAATGCTAACCCTTCCCCAAGTTCAAGCATCTTCCCTTCAAGGAAACCAAGAAATTGTGCCTCCCAATCCAAGAACATTCAAGACAAGTTAATTCTCTTTTAAGATTAAAGCTGTAAGGTATGTGTGATGTTTATCCATGGGCCCTTTTCACCCATGTAGTCCAAGAATCCAATTTTAAGTTTTAAATTATGATTTTTACATGTTATTATGAATTATATCCATGAAGCTCATACGAACTTTGATTTCGAATCATGTTTACCATGTGATTTCGTTGAAACTATCCCTTGACATGTTTGAATGATGATTATTCGCATGTTAAATCCTTAACACATGATTTTAAGATTGCAATTGTGCTATTATCACATGTTTTAACTATTCCCATGCTTTAACTCATAACCCTTCTGTGTTTGATGAAATGTCTAAGAGATGAATTTTGAACAATGATCCCTATTATAATTTGTAAAGCTATATATATCCTTATTGATACTTTTATTCAGTGCTGGGGGTTATGAATACCCGAAACTTAGCTGTTTACTTAGTCTCAGTATCTTTCAGAATGGTTTCAGATATGTATGAGCATTATTTATTCAGTCAGTTATCATAATAAGTTAAACTTAGTATTTCAGTTTACTTCAATATTTCTGTATTTTCTTTTAATTTGTCAGTTGGAGTTAGTTGGGGCCTATCCCATCAACTCTTTTCAGTCAGTTTTATAGGCTTTCAGATACTTCAGACAGTCAGTTGGTTTGTTAATCTTTTCAGTTAGATTTTAGTATGTTCGTTTATATTTTGAACTTGTGAAGTTTCATTGTATTAATCTCAGTACATAAGACCTTTAGCATTATTCAGTTATTTCCGCACATATGTATTTTATTACCATATTATTTAACTCTCACAGCAGGTACCAGTTCATTTGTTATCTTGTGGTCTTTTGGGATCGTAAGCACATTGTCACGACTTGGGGGTAGCCTCGGGTCATGACAAAACTTGATATTAGAGCCTAAGGTTTTAAAATGTCCTAGGGAGTCTGAAATCCATGTTGAGTAGAGCCTTGTGCATGGGAATAGAGCGCGCCACACTTATGGACAAGAGGCTACAAAATGTTTTAGGAAACGTTTCCCTTTTTTCAGTGTTCATGTCGTGTGAAAGAGAATGAGATCTAGTTAAACTCTCTTTCTAATTCATTCTTTCTTCCATTTACAAAAAATGCCTCCCAGAAAGAATAACGGAAGAGGAAACAAAAATCAGCCCGCACCTCCACCTGTTCAGAAAGATCTCCTGAACGAGCATGTCTCCCACGCCGAGTTCAGAGCTTCCTTCACTACTTTAGCTCACTCAGTAGCAGCTTAGGAAATTCAGCAGGTTGCTATCCTAGCCATTCCAGTGGCTAATAACGCCGCAACTAGGATTCGGGAATTCACCCGAATGAATCCCCCTCAGTTTTTAGGATCTAAGTCTGATGAGGATTAGCAGAAATTCTTTGATATAGTTTAGAAGGTGACTGACATTATGGGTGTCACGTCTAGTGAGAGTGCAGAGTTGGTTGCTTACCAGTTTTAGGATGTAGCTCACACCTGGTAGGGAGATAGAGGCATAGATGCAGGGCCTATAGAGTGGGAGAAGTTTTCCACAATCTTTTTAGATAGGTTCTTCCCTTTAAACTTGAGGGAAGCTAAGGTGCAGGAGTTCATAAATTTGAAACAGGTAACATGAGTGTGAGGGAGTATTCAGTTAAGTTTACCCAGTTGACCAGGTATGATCCTTTGATGATGGCTAATAATAGGTCTAGGATGTGTAAGTTTGTCTTTAGTGTAGCTGATAGTGTGGTCAAGGAGTGTAGGACCGCAATATTTATTAAGTAGATGGACTTGTCTAGGCTTATGGTCCATGCTCAGCAGATTGAGGGGGAGAAGGAAAGGGAGAATAAGAGGGCTAGGATAGGTAGCTTTAACTTTGCTCAGCTGAGGTCGGAGGGTGGTAACCGTCCTCAATTCCATAAAAAATCTTTATCCCCAGCTCCATTTTCAGCTAGTGCTCCAGTACCAAAGTTTTGAAATGACAATCGGGATAGAGCGCTAGTCTCTAAGTCCCAGGAAAGTGTAAACAGTGGTCGTACTAATCCTCTTTACTAGAAATATGGTAGAAATCATTAAGTTTTTTGTAGAGCTAGCAGTGATGTTTTCTTTGGGTGTGGCAAGCTAGGCCAAAGATTCATGGATTGCCCAAAAAGTGGTCAGCAGGGTTAGCCCAGCTGTCCCCCAGTTCCATTCGGTGTGTCTCTTCCAGTGCAACCAATGGTCAACGTCTGAATAGAATGTATGCACTCCAGTCTCGATAGGATTAGGAAAGTTCTCATGATGTGGTTATAGGTACGTTACAGGTGTTTCATTTACTTGTTTATGCTTTGTTAGATCTCGGAGCTTCCCTTTATTTTGTAACCCCTAACATAGCTGTTAATTTTGGTGTCATCCCCAAAACTCTAGTAGAGCCTTTCTTAATGTCTGCCCTGGTGGGTAAATCTATTCTATCCAGGCGAGTATACAAAAATTGCCTGATTACAGTATCTTAGAAAGTCACTTTAGTAGAGCTTGTGGAGTTAGATATAATTGATTTTGATGTCATTCTCAGCATGGATTGACTCCACTCATGTTATGTTTCAGTTGATTATGGGAGTAGAGTTGTTCATTTTCAGTTTTTGAATAAACCAGTCCTTGAATGGAGGGGTAGTACATCAACACTTAGGGGTCAACTTATTTCGTACCTTAGAGCGAGAAAAATGATATCCAAGGGATGTGTTTACCATCTTGTTCAAGTCAAAGAGTTGAATTCTAAGAATCCCAGTCTCGAGTCTGTTTCAGTGGTAAGTAAATTTCCAGATGTGTTCCCTGAAGATCTTCTCGGAGTTCCTCCCGAAAGGGAAATTGACTTTGAAATAGACCTTCTTCTAGATACCCAACCTATCTCTATTCCACCCTACAGAATGGCTCTAGCTGAGCTTAGGGAGTTGAAAGAACAATTAAAAGACCTCTTAGATAGGGGATTCATCAACCCCAATGTTTCTCCATGGGGCGCTCCAGTCCCTTTTTGTGCAAAAGAAAGACGGTTTTATTAGGATGTGTATTGATTATCGTCAGTTGAACAAAGTCATAGTCAAGAATAAGTACCCACTCCCTAGAAATAATACTTTGTTCGACCAACTTTAGGGTGCTAGTTATTTCTCTAAAATAGACCTCAGATCCAGCTATCATTAGCTCAGAGTCAAAGAATGTGACATTCTGAAAACAACATTTTGAACTCAGTATGGATACTTTAAATTTCTAGTCATGTCTTTTGGACTAACGAATGCCCCAGTAGCTTTCATGAACTTGATGAACAGAGTGTTCAAGTAGTATTTGGATATATTCATCATAGTCTTCATTGATGATATTTTTGTTTATTCCCGTAATGAAAATGATCATGTAGATCATCTCAGAATTTTATTGCAGACTCTTAGAGTCCATCAGTTATTTGCCAAATTTAGTGAGTGTGAATTTTGGCTAAGATAAGTAGATTTACTTGGCCATATTTTTTTCGATGATGGCATTAGAGTTGACCCTTAAAAGACTGAAGCAGTGAGAAATTGGCCCAGACCCATCTCTCCATCAAATATTAGGAGTTTTTTGGGTTTGGTTGGCTATTACTGACGGTTTGTTGAAGGGTTTTCATCTATTGCGTCCCCCATGTCCAGATTGATGCAAAATAAAGTCAAATTTCAGTGGTCAGATTCTTATGAGAAGAGTTTTCAAGAGTTAAAGACTCGACTCACCTCAACCCTAGTTTTGATGTTGCCAGATGGTTTAGATGGGTTTGTTATTGTAACACCTCGAGATTACACCCTGGGCATCACATAACGCTCACGGTCCCGAGGGGCCACAAGCTAACCCATGAGCTGGTACCTGCTGTGAACACTAAATAATATAATCATACATACGGGAGAGAAACTGATAAGCCATAGGGTTTTAACTACTAAAACAATGTTGAATTATGAATCTGGAGAAAACAACTGTCTAAATCTAATAAAAACAAAAATAAACAGATTAACTAACTGACATATCCGAAAGCCTCTAACTGACTGAATACGAGTTGATGGGGCAGTCCCCAACTAACTCCATCTACTATTGAACTGGAAATATGAAATAAAATAACCTATCCTCAAAATATGAGGACTCACCACTGCTACTGCTGAGAGTTTGAGAAGTCTAAGTGCAATCCGAGAGCTGGACGTCCGAACCTATGATATAATACATCATAGCACAAAAAAAGTGTATGCGAGTAGTACTTTGAATATACTGGTATGCTAAATGAGGTAACAGATATGCATGGTTTCATGAACATAAGTAAATAATCGTCTGAATATGTATGTATAACATAAGATACTAAATAGAGTGCGTGAAATCTGTGGATGCTGAGAATGTATGGAACCTGCAGTTACTGAAGATGCATAAAAACTGTAAATACTACGGATACATGAAATTGGTAGATACTGGGGATGCATGACCAAGAATATAACGTGATCTGAATATAATCTGTAAATATTAAAATCTGATAACTGAGTTACTGGTAAATGTATGATATGGTCAAGCAATTGAAATTGAATAACTAAATTGAGACTGTAACTGAGATTGTGAGAGGTATCATCTAACAGACATGCCCCAATCTGAGCTAATCGAGGCCCAACTTGTAACCCCAGTTGGAAGGATGTTAATACCGTGCCACGAATACTAACACTGGCTGTGTGGATCCACTATACTGATGTACCGTATTGTCCCGAAGGACTCAGGGTGTCAAGTCTGGACTGATGGGTGACCCCTGCGAGATAGGCAAGCCTAATATGATGGGTGACTTCTCATATCCTACGCTGCCTATACAGTTCTGGAGTACAGGGACTACTACAAATGACTCTGCCTATCTTACGGGGAAGCTTCCATCCATGCACTCGCTCGGTGCTAATTCCTACTCCCAACTAATGACATTGGATTACTAAACTATTCTAAGTTTAATTGGCTGATCTGATAACACTCATAATATATTCTGAAACTATCCTGTAGATACTGAAACGAGACTAAGTAATCAACTATTGTTTTCGGGTATTCAAAACCCCCAGGACTCAAAACAAAATAGCAAAGTAATATTGAGCTTAAAGGACATGGCATGAAAGCCTTTAGCTAGGGGTGGGCATGGTATGGTATGGCACGGTATTTGAAACTTCAGTACGGTAATTTCGGTATTTGGTTTTTAAAAACATTATACCATTACCATACCATATTAATTCGGCATGGTTCGGTATTTTGACATTCGGTTTTGGTATTTTGCGGTTTGGTAATCGGTAACCATAGTTTGTACAACTTCGACAATATATACTCGTATACTAGAGTATTATTACTTCGACTTTTCAAAAGCATGTCTAAATTGATTCATAAATACACATTGCAAATGTAGAAATATTGAAAAAGATATACAAACAATTCCTTTTGTTAGTCAACTACACAAAAAAGACATTTCAATCAAGATAGAGTAGCGAAAGTTTCAATGTCTAAATATTTTTATACTAATACTAAGTATTATATATTTTTTTTTTGTGTATATATATATATATATATATATATATTTATATAAGTTATGTAACTATATATACTTTGGTATGATATTCGGTATTTCGGTATGTCCTTTGTAAATACCGAATACCATACCATATACCAAAAAAATTTAAAATGTATACTATATACCATACCAAATACCATAATAACAAAACCAAAGTATCAAATATTTCGGTTTGGTACGGTAATTCGGTATATACCATACCATGCCCACCCCTGCCTTTAGCAAATATTCCTTCTTGTAGGCATTCTACAAAACACTTGTAGTTCATAGTTTAACCTAATCATGGGAATGCTATGGAACTTGAAGTAATGTCATGAATTCAACATCTACGACACTAAATCATGATTCAATTCAATGAATAATAACATTAAAACATGCGAGATTTGATAAAAATAATAATTCCAATTAAACATAGTGTAGGATCAAAGTTCATGGAGATTCATGGTTGAAATCATAATTTAAAATCAACATAACTTGAAAAGATCATAATTTGCAATTAAAATTGGATACTTGGACTCCATGGGTGGAAGAAACCTATGGATGAACACTTAACATACCTGGGTTGATGAATTTGTAAGAATTGATGGTGGTCTCTTGAGATTTGGTCTTAAATTTTGAAATCTAGGGTTTCGTTCTTGAAGAGAATTAATTCTTTAAAGAGTAATTTGTGAATAGTAGGGCATATAATGCCCTTTTTAGGCTTTAATTTCGTGTTTAGGATGAATTTAGGGCTTAGGAAAATGAACAAACGACCCTTGGAAAAACTAAATTGTGACCTGGAAATCCCAATTTTTGGCCCTGGTACGACGCGGCGCTATCGCACCGTGTCACTAGAAATTGATAATTGGAAACTGGGTCATCAACATGACGCGGTGGAATCGCGGTTTCATACTTAAAATTAACAACTAGGAAATTGGGTAGTGGCAAGACGCGGTGAGATCACGATGGCATACTGGATAATGACAATTGCCATTTGCACCCTCTCCGCGATGTGGTCACTGTCCAGTTGGCACACTGTCTTTACAAAAGATGTTATATCTTTTCACTGTGTATCAAATTTGGGCAAACTCTATATCGTTGGAAATATAATTTAATTTCCCACAACTTGGTGGGCTTTGAACTAGAAAATTATGAGTAGAGAAAAAGATATGCTCGGTTGAGGCTGACTAAGGCAATGTTTTCATACGTAATTTAATTGGTAATGAGTATTTTGATTTATCTAACAGCTGGGAGTTATTTGAGACCTAAATATACCTCAAACTAACTCATGAAATTATCAATGATCCATATTGCACTACGCATGAGCTTGGAACATGACGCTAAAGTTAGTTTGGATTTTTGAGGTATTACAATTATTTACTATGATGCATTCAGAGTTAGTCTTGGTTGTGTATTGCTTTAGAGAGGTAAGGTCATAGCCTACGCCTCTAGACAAATTAAAACCCTTGAAAAGAATTACCCTACCAATGATCTTGAGTTAGCAACCATTGTGTTTGCCTTGAAAATTCTGAGGCATTATTTGTATGGGGTTCGTGTTGATGTGTTCACAGATCACAAAAGTTTGCAATATGTATTTTCACAGAAACATTTAAATCTCCGTCAGATAAGGTGGTTAGAATTGTTGAAAGATTATGATATAAGTGTTTTGTATCATCTGGGCAAGGCCAATGTAGTGGCACATTCCCTTAGTAGATTGTCTATGGGTAGTGTTTCTCATGTAGAGGATGATAAAAAGTAGTTAGTCGGGGAGGTTCATCAACTTGCTAGATTAGGTGTGGATTCAGCTGAGGGTAGTGTATGGGTTTAGAATAGTTTGAAATATTCTTTGATTGTCGAAGTGAAAGAAAAACAATATAGGGATTCCAGTCTGGTTAAGTTGAAAGAGGTAGTCAGAGATTAGAAAGTAGAGGTTTTCTCCCAAGAGAGAGATGGTGTGTTGAGATGTCAGGGTAGGCTGTGTGTACCATGTGTAGATGGGTTGAGGTAGAAAATCCATGCAGAAGTGCATGATACGTGATACTCTATTCACCCAGGGGGCCACTAAGATGTACCGTGATTTATGGGAAATCTATTGGTGGAGTGGCATGAAGAGGGATATTAAGGAGTTTGTAGCTAAGTGTTTTAACTGTCAATAGGTTAAGGTTGAACACTAGAGGCCTAGTGGTACATTGCAGGAGTTTAGTATTCCCACTTGGAAATGGGAAGAAGTCAACATAGATTTCGTGATGGGTTTGCCTCGTACACGTCTTCAACATGATTTGATATGGGTTATTGTAGATAAAATGACCAAATCAGTTCATTTCTTGCCATTTCATAGTGCATATACAACCGAGGATGGCAAGATCTATATTAGAGAGTTGGTTAGATTACATGGAGTCCCATTGTCTATCATTTCAGATAGAGGTACTCAGTTTACCTCTCACTTTTGGAAAGCTTTTCTAAAGTGTATTGGTTCCCAAGTTCATCTTAGTACAACCTTTTACCCTCAGATAGAAGGTCAGGCAGAGAGGACCATTCAGATGAGAGCATGTGTTATCGACTTTAAGGGTAGTTGGGATGATCACCTACCTTTGATTGAGTTTTCCTATAATAAAAGTTATCATTCCAGTATTCAGATGGCTCCATTTGAGGCTCTATATGGGAGAAGATGTAGGTATCCTATTCATTGGTTTAAGGTAGGTGAAACTACATTGATAGGGCTAGATTCAGTATTTGATGTGATGGAGAAGGTTCAGTTAATCAGGGAGAGGCTTAAGACAGCCCAAAGTCACCAGAAATCCTATGCATATGTGAGGAGAAGAGATCTTGAGTTTGAGGTTGGTGACTAAGTCTATTTGAAAATCTCTCCCAAGAAGGGAGTGAAGAAGTTTGAAAAGAAAGGGAAGCTTAGTCCCCTATATGTTGGCCCTTACAAGATCTTGATCCGCTTTGGAAAGTGTCATGACCCTCCTTGTCATTTGTGAAATTTTCTCATCTTCCTTATTTTGGTGCTCTCCGTAGTTTGTATAGATGATTTATGGCTTACGATGGTGAGTAGTATAGATATTCTTGAGTATTCAAAAGTAATTTAAGTCATTAACGGGATTATTGACTTTGAAAAAGTTAAACCTGATAATAGTCAACCTTGATCGAGACGGCCTCGGATTAGTATCGTAGTATTTTCATTGGGACCGGAATGTACTTTTCAGTCAATTTACAAATTCTATGTATTTCTATGTGTTTTCAAATAAATTCTGCATTTATTAAAGTTTCGGGTATTTTAGATAAAAAGTTTAATTAGTTATTTAATGGGTCAAAATTAAAAATCCTTTTATTATCCCAAATCACGTAACTTTCAGTTAGTAGGGTTTAATCCCTTTGAAAAATGCCTAAAGATTAAAAGAAAGGGGGAGAAAAATTTTAAGAAGCTGTTGCGGCACTTGTCAGGTAAGAAAATTTGTATCAAACATTTAATAATGATTAAGCTACTGATGGCCTAATGTTTAGTTGCTGATTTGCTCAACCAAGAAACAGGCTTATTAATAATCACAAAAGTCCATTTTTTTGTGAATATATTTGACGCCTGGGAATTCATGTTTTTAATCTCACTATGAATTTGTATTGCATCATTTTTGTTTACGTATTCTAGTTATAGTTGTAGATAGTAATTATGAAGATAAGGTAGTAATTATAGGGTAATTGGTAAGTGTGGATAGTGCCATGATTTTGAGGTAAAAGAAAGAAATAATTGAATAATCATTAGCGTAATGATGATTGAAAGGAAATAAAGAATGGAAAGGCATGACAATGTCAATCATTGGTTCAATTCGAAACAGTCGGCCATTTCTTTATTTTAATTAAAGATGACGATTTGCAATATCATGTGTTTAATTATTTTCTTATCTCGTAATTATTCCATGTTTTGGGATTAAGAAAATGAGATTTAGGTCTAAGATTTTTAGAGTAAGAATTTATAAACATGTGTCATTAAATTCGCACTCTTATGGGATTATATAATGAAACAGATTTAAAATATTTGGAAGCTTTATGGAAGACCCTTGCAAGGTAGCTTGTATTTTAGTTCTTCGGATGAGGTAGGTTATAATTTAATTGGAGTTTAGACTTGACTTAATTATGTGTATGATCCTAAATTGGATACTTGTTGATTGGTGTTCGGACATGCTTGAAAATATTGATGTTTGGATTGTTGATGCATGTATAAATAATTATTGAAAATTTACTTGATGAAATTTCCTTATGACTTTAAGTGTACTTGTAAACTTGCTACATCATATTGTATGCTGTGAAGTAGTGTAAATTTGATATTGATATTACTTGTTTATGTTGGATTGGGTACCACGTGAGTACAGATATGTTTATGTTAGATCGGGTACCACGCCGGTACAGATATGTATATGTTGGATTGGGTAGTACGCCGGCATGGATATGTTTATCTTGGATCGGGTACCATGACGGTATAGATATATATATGTTGGATCGGGTACCACGCTAGTACGGATATGTTTATGTTGGATCGGGTATCACGCCGGTACGGATATATATATATGTTGTATCGGGTACCACGCCGGTCCGGATATGTATATGTTGGATCGGGTACCATGCCGGTATGGATATGTTTATGTTGGATCTGGTACCATGCTGGTACGTATATGTTTATGTTGGATCGGGTACCACGCCGGAACGGATATATATACTGGATCGGGTACCACGCCAGTACGGATATGTTTATGTTGGATCGGGTACCACATCGGTATGAATATATATATGTTAGATCGGGTACCACGCCGATACAGATATATATATGTTGGATCGGGTACCACGCCGGTACAGATTTGTATATGTTGGATTGGGTACCACACCGGTATGGATATATATATGTTGGATCAAGTACCACGCCGATACAGATATGTATATATTGGATCGGGTACCACACCGGTACGGTACATGAACATAGATTGTTCCTATAGGTCATGACTATTTGGGCAAAAATAAGTCCCATAGCATGTGTGTACATATTTGTGTTGATTCTGTTGATGTTTATGGTATGGTTGATACTCTTGATGGTTATGTGACTTATTTGTGAGCATTTTTTGACTTGTTATTTCTATATTGTTGATTCATTGAATATCTGTTATGTGACGATGCCTGTCTACTTGTTATTTGATTTATGTTGTGTATATAAAATGTGTATACATATTTGTGTTGATTCTGTGGTTGTTTATGGTATGGTTGATACTCTTGATGGTTATGTGGCTTATTTGTGAGCACTGTTTGACTTGTTGTTGTTGTATTATTTATTCATTGAATATTTGTTATGTGACGATGCCTGTCTACTTGTTATTTGATTTATGTTTTGTACACGCTATTAAATTGAGTTGGCCTATGATACCTACCAGTACATAGTGGTTTGTACTAATACTACCCTATACTCTTCTTTTGTTAAGTGTAGAAGGTGTTCTAGAGGCTCAACCATGACCTCACCTCTAGAGTTTGATAGCAGATCTTGATCCAAGGGTGAGCACTCTATCTCCAGGCTGCCATGGGTCATCTTATTTATTCTTGTCCATCTTTCGGGCAATGAAACATTTTTTATTTACTTTATTTTTGGATATCAGTTTAGACATGATCTTTGTTAGTAGTTCTTGTACGATGACTTTCGGGTCTTGGTAATTTTTGTAAGTAGTTTGTTTGACTTCCGCATTAATAATGATTAGTCCTGGATTATTTTTATTATGTTGATTTTATAGTAATATCATCTTAACATTGACTAATTGATTGGGTAGTGGTTCGGTTTAGATGGTTCTCCCACAGGGAGATTAGTGTGGGTGCCACTCATGTCCATTTGGATCATGACAAAGTTGGTATCAAAGACCTAGGTTCGTCGATCTCGTCGTACAAGAAAATGTCTAGTAGAGTCTTGCGGAATGGTATGGAGACGTCTGTACTTTTTTTTGAGAGGCTATAAGACACTAGGAAAATTCAAATTCTTTTTCCTTACGTGCTATTACTTGATTTCAATTGGTATCTGGCGATTTCAATTGTTATCTGACTTCTTTCATTCTTATTCTCGAAGATGGATATGCTTGAGAGGTATGGTGTAGAACTGATTACCTTCCAATTTTAAAAGAATGCTTGCAGAGTAAGTAGTTTCAGTGGTTCTTATTCTAGGGGTATGAGTATGTTATGGGTGCAGTGGAGTGAGTTACATTAGGAGGTTTTGTCCTAATTTGAGACATTATGGTTAGTTTGGCCAGCAGTGGGCTCCTCGAGCTTTAGTTCTAGTAGGTACGGGAGGTAGTTGTAATGGTAGAGGTCGTTCACAGAGTGATCGTGGTGGTCATCAGGTAGGTAGGGGTGGTAATTAACCTCATCGAGGTAGTTCTCAGATTGATAAAAATAACTCTTAAATTGATGGTAGGACCCATATCTATGTTTTTCAAGGCAGGCCCGAGGTAAAGGTATTATTAAACATTATCATTACAGGTACTATCTTATCTGTGATCGAATGGCCACTATATTATTTGATCTTGGTTCTTTCTCATATGTGTCTGTTAATTTTGTTATGGGTTGGACATGATGTGTCATTTACTTGACTTTCTAATTCACGTGTCTAATCCTGTGGGTGATTCTGCTGTTATTGATAGGGTTTATCTTTCCTGTTCTGTTCTGTTTATGGGGTATCAAACTTGGGCAGATTTAGTGATTTAAGACATGATAGATATTGATATAATTTTGGGTATGAGTTGGTTATCTTCGTATAATGATATATTAGACTGTTATGCTAAGACAGTGATTGTGGCTGTGCCGAGAATGTATAGACTTAAGTGGGAGGGTGATTATAGTCCTAATCTAATGAAACTTATTTTCTTTCTGCGTGCAAGGAGGTTAATTAGGAAAGGTTGTTTGGCCTTCCTAGCACATCTTAGGTACACTTCTGTAGAGGTCCCATCTATTGAGTCAGTTTCTATGGTGTGTGAGTTCCAAGAGGTTTTTCTTGAGGGTTTTCCTGGTATACCGCCAAGCTGTAACATTGATTTCTGTATTGATCTAGAGCCCAGTACTCATCCTATTTCTATTCCTCCTAATATGATGGCTCCGGCTAAGTTGAGGGAGCTAAAGGCTTAGTTGCAGGATTTGTTGAGTAAGGGTTTTATCTGTCCGAATACATATCCATGGGGTGCTTCTATCTTGTTTATGAAGAATAAGGATCTAGTCTGCGTATGCATATAGACTGTAGACAGTTGAACAAAGTTACATTCCGTAATAAGTATCCTTTGCCAAATATCGATGATTTATTTATCCAGTTGCAGGGTGAATCCGTATCTTCTAGAATTGATTTGAGCTTCGAGTATCATCATCTTAAGATTCGACCTGACGATATTCCTAAGACTATTTTTCAAACTCGGTATGGGCACTATAAGTTTCTTGTGATGTCTTTTGGGCTGACTACTGCCCCAACTGCTTTTATGAGTTTGATGAATGGGATATTTAAATCCTACTTAAATTCTTTTGTGGTTTTCTTTATAGATGATATTCTAATTTATTTTAAGAGTTAAAAGGAACATTAGAATCACTTAAGGATTGTTTTGGGTTTGTTAGAAGAGTAAAAGTTTAATGCAAAGTTTTCTAAGTGTGGGTTCTGGTAGGTTTTTGTCTACTTTCTTCATAGATAATGTGTGATATATTTTGTATGTGAATATGGATGTTAGTGTTGATTATGAGTAGGGTGACTTGGCCTCGATTGTTGATATTTGGAGTTTAGATGCGAGCTTGGGACCCGTAAAATGGCATGTATATAACCCTTTTGAATTCTATTACTTTTTCTCCATAGTTTAGTTTAGTTGTAGTATGGTTATGATGCAAACCTATGTTTGGGATGTGATTTAGTATTTGAAGCATAATTTTTATATTTAGCCTTTTTGGGCTAGTGTGGTAGTCTTGAAACCATAAGTTGGGTATAGTTGACTTGAGTACCCTTGTTTCTAGTCGAAGTTGCTATCTTAGGCTTGAATATGGCTTACTTGACATCTAAAAGATAAACTAGATACCTTAGCCTAGTTTGGGGCATAGTTTGACTAATTATGGAAATTTAGGATTAGAAGTGGGATCATCTGGCCCACTTAGGCCTAAACTTGTGTTAAGTCTTGTGGACTTATTTGCAGCTGTTAGACAAAGATGAGGCTAGTAAATCTTAGAATAAGGTTACTTCATAACCTGGTAACTTGTATTGATGTTCTTGGAATGTGGCTTTTGAATTGTGGTTATGATACTTCTTGTCGAAGTGATATTGGGAATTTAGAGATGATATTCCTCCTAGATACGTTATGTGTCCTATAGAGATGCTATTTCCTCTTAGACTTGATGATTGGCCCATAGAGTTGCTATTTCCTTTAGTCATGATTATTGGACCACTAGAGACGATGTTCCTCTTAGATATACAAATTGGTCTAGAGAGGTGATAATCCTTTTAGTCATGATGTATGTGACCTATCGATATAAGATATCCTATAGACGATCACATGTCTATCTATATTATGCCCCCAATAGGTGATATACTTCCTATATGTGAGACGATTAAAGATATTCTACCGCTTATAAATATGATTATCGATATGAGTTTCAGATATGTATATGGGCCTAAGGCTGTGATTATGATGTTGTGACTATTTCGGATAAATTAATGGGCCAAGGGTTGTGTTATAATGTTTGAATATTTGAGGAGTGTTTATCAGTGTGAAGGATACGATTACACTTTATTAATACATATATGTTTGTATACACATCTCTCCTGTATGGGATGAAAGAAGATCTGATATATTGCTTACGACTTTATTGATTGGATACTAGTGATGACATGCATAGATTTGGTACATTCATGAGTATTATATCGGTAATTGATGTGATTGTAGCTGAAATATGATCTTACGATTGTTCTGCCTAATTAACGGTTAAGCTATGTGGTAACTAGTTGTCTATTAGGGGACTATAGCACTTGATGGCTAGGAATCTAATGCATTAGTTAATGAATCTTGCTTAATTGAAACATGGTAGCTAGTGATGGTTAATGTGTGACTTATAGTGAGGTCAAGTCTAGCATAGGTGAAGATTGTTGGTATTGATGACTAAGTTTGTGATTTTGATTAGTTGATAATAATGAATGGTGGATAAATGACGGTTTTGGTCTAGTGATGAACCTTGACTAGATGTTAGATGTTGGATATTAAATAAACAGTGATTAGTTGCTATCCCGTGAATAAGGATTATGTGAAGAATAATGTTTAGGCTAATAACTAGAGGTTATGTGATGACTACCGAACTAGTGATTCTATTATAATAAGTGTTGGTTAGCTAATAATGAGTAGTTGGGAAGTATCGACCTGATAGATATTCTAGGGTAATATGACTTTTTTTTTTTTAGTATTTTAGTATATGTTATTCGGTAATGACTATTTTGGTCATATGTTTATGCCCGGCAAGGCCGGAGGATACTATTGTGATGATATTGATACCCGACAAAGCCGGAGGATACTGTTGTGATGATATATTGATATCTGGCATGGACGGAGGTTGATTACGATGATGATGGTCCTGATGAGAAAAGTTATGATGAGTTGTGCTATTGATTGTATACTTTGCGTTTATTCCTACATGTGCATCACCAATCAACAGTATGCACCCACATTTATCTGTCGGAATAGGACGGTTGCATATATATGGGTGAAGAATATGCCTTGTGTTGTTGTATACAGATTAAACCTTCCGAGTCTGGGGTGGTGGGGGTACGCATAGGATCACTAGGTTTTTGGTTGTCTGTAAATTGAGGACTAAGGAGATTGCGTCTGTGAAGGTCCATTGGAAGAATAGGAGGCCACTTGGGAGACCAAAGCACATATGCGTAGCAGGTCTCCACATCTTTTTGTTGATTTAAGTAATTCCTTGTTTTCCCTTCTTGTCTTTTCTTTGTCCGTTCGGGGAAGAACGGTTGTTTAATTGGTATCTGATGTAATGACCCTCCTGGACATTTGTGAAATTTTCTCATCTTCCTTATTTTAGTGCTCTCCGTAGTTCATATACACGATTTATGGCTTACGATGGTGAGTAGTATAGATATTCTTGAGTATTCAAAAGTAATTTAAGTCATTAACGGGGTTATTGACTTTAGAAAAGTTAAACCCGATAATAGTCAACCTTTGATCGAGATGGCCTCGAATTAGTGTCGTAGTTTTCAATGGGCCCGGAATGTACTTTTTAGTCAATTTACATATTTTATGTATTTCTATGTGTTTTCAGATAAATTTTGAATTTATTAAAGTTTCGGGTATTATAGCTAATAATTTTAATTAGAGATTTAATGGGTCAAAACCAAAAATCCTTTTATTATACCATATCACGTAACTTTCAGTAAATAGGGTTTAACCCTTTCGAACAATGCCTAAAGATTAAAAGAAAGGGGGAGAAAAAATTTAAGAAGCTGTTGCGGCCCTTGTCAGGTAAGAAAACCTGTGTCAAACATTTAATAATGATTAAGCTACTGATGGCCTAATGTTTAGCTGCTGATTTGCTACACCAAGAAACATGCTTATTAATTATCACAAAAATCCATTTTGTTGTGAATATATTTGACGCCTGAGAATTCATATTTTTAATCTCACTATTAATTTGTATTGCATCATTTTTGTTTTCGTATTCTAGTTATAGTTGTGATAGTAATTATGAAGATAAGGTAGTAATTATAGGGTAATTGCTAAGTGTGGATAGTGCCATGATTTTGAGGTAAAAGAAAGAAATTATTGAATAATCATAAGCGTAATGATGATTGAAAGGAAAAAAAGAATGGAAAGGCATGGCAATGCCAATCATTGGTTCAATTAGAAATAGTCGGCCGTTTCTTTATTTTAATTAAAGTTGACGATTTGCAATATCACGTGTTTAATTATTTTCTTATCTCGTAATTATTCCATGTTTTGGGATTAAGAAATTTAGATTTTGGTCTAAGCTTTTTAGAGTAATAATTTATAAATATGTGTCATTAAATTCGTACTGTTATGGGATTATATATTGAAACAAATTTGAAATATTCAGATGCTTTACGGAAGGGCAAGACACTTGCAGGGTAGCTTGTATTTGAGTTCTTTGGTTGAGGTAAGTTACCGTTTAATTGGAGTTTAGACTCGAATTAATTGTGTGTATGATCCTAAATTGGATACTTGTTGATTGGTGTTTGAACATGCTAGAAAATATTAATGTTTGGATTGTTGATGCATGTATAAATGATTATTGAAAATTTACTTGATGAATTACCTTATGACTTTAAGTGTACTTGTAAACTTGGTACATCATATTGTATGCTGTGAAGTAGTGTAAATTTGATATTGATATTACTTGTTTATGTTGGATCGGGTACCACACCAGTACGGATATGTTTATGTTGGATCGAGTACCACGCCGGTTCAGAAATGTATATATTGGATTGGGTACCACGACAATATAGATATGTTTATGTTGGACTAGGTACCACGTCGGTATGGATATGTATATGTTGGATCGGGTACCACACCGGTACAGATACATTTATGTTTGATTGGGTACCACGCTTGTACGGATATATATAAGTTAGATCGGGTACCACGTCGGTACGGATATATTTATATTGGATCGGGTATCATGCCGGTACAGATATGTATATGTTGGATCGGGTACCACGCCGGTACAAATATGTATATGTTGGATCAGGTACCACGCCGGTACGGATATGTATATGTTGGATCGGGTACCACACCGGTATAGATATGTATATGTTGGATCGGGTACCACGCCGGTACGGATATGTATATGTTGGATTGGGTACCACGCTGGTACGGTACATGAACATAGATTGTTCCCTGCTGGTCATGACTATTTGGGCAAAAATAAGTCTCATAGCATGTGTGTACATAGTTGTGTTGATTCTGTGGATGTTTTTGATATGGTTGAAACTTTTGATGGTTATGTGGCTTATTAATGAGCACTGTTTTACTTGTTGTTGCTGTATTATTGATTCATTGAATATTTATTATGTGACGATGCCTGTCTACTTGTTATTTGATTTATGTTGTGTACATAGCATGTGTATACATATTTGTATTGATTCTATTGATGTTTATGGTATGGTTGATACTCTTAATGGTTATGTGGCTTACTTGTGAGCACTGTTTGACTTTTTGTTGCTGTATTGTTGATTCATTAAATATTTGTTATGTGACGATGCCTGTCTACTTGTTACTTGATTTATGTTGTGTACATGCTATTAAATTGAGTTGTCCTATGATACCTACTAGTACATAGTGGTTTCTACTAATACTATCCTGTACTCTTCTTTTGTTGAGTGCAAAAAGCGTTCTAGAGGCTCAGACATGACCTCACCTCTAGAGTTTGATAGCAAATCTTGATCCAAGGGTGAACACTCCATCTCCAGGCTGCCATGGGTCATCTTATTTATTCTTGTCCATTTTTCAGGCAATGAAACATTCTTTATTTACTTTATTTTTGGATATCACTTTAGACATAATCTTTGCTAGTAGTTCTTGTACGATGAGTTTAGGGTCTTGAGAATTTTAGTAAGTAGTTTTTTTAACTTCCGCATTAATAATGATTAGTCTTGAATTATTGTTATTATGTTGATTTTATAATAATATCATCTTAACATTGACTAAGTAATTGGGTGTTTAGATGGTTCTCCCACAGGGAGATTAGTGTAAGTGCCACTCTTCCATTTGGGTCGTGACAGAAAGGTAGCTTATGAGCTTGAGTTGCCTGTAGATTTGGAATCAGTGCATCCAGTTCTATGTCTCTTTGTTAAAGAAGTGTATTGGCGACCCAGCCATGGTAGTTCCTTTAGAACGTACGGGTGTTCAGGACAACCTTTCTTACGAAGAAATCCAAGTTGAAATCCTTGATCATCAGATTCGTAGACTGAGGAACAAAGAAGTTCCCTTGGTCAAAGTTCTTTGGAAGAATCATTCTATTGAGGGAGCCACTTGGGAAGCAAAAACAGTTCTTTGGCAACCTTAGTGCCTACGTGGTACACTGCATAAATCAATACACTGAAGGTCCACGTAGGCACATGTATGTTCCACGTAGGCACTAAGGTTTCCAAAAATACAATTTTAATTAGTCCAGGGGGTAGTAGAAACCCCTTTAAGTTCGGGTGTGTCTCAGCAATTTCGTTTATAGTTCAGGATGGAAACAGTGCATTTACTCTATATTATAATATCAACAGTTTATTATTTCACATTCATAATATATTTCAACTTTCTTTGGTGTATATCAGAAATATGTAACTAAGCTCTTGATTCCAAGCATCATAAGAACATCATTTTTAAGCATAATCAACACTCATTATATGTAGATAATTTCAAATATTTTTTATTGCAATTTTTTATTAGTAGATCCAGAACTATGAAAGCGTTTTAGTTGACACTTGTGGTTTTTGATTTTCTTTTTGATAACATAGAACTTTTATTTTATGAGATAGATATTTTTAGAATGTCTTTTATTCTTCAAAACAAAACTATTATAGAATAAATATCCTAAAGTTCATTAACCCCATGTTTAAAGATAAAATTCAAAAAAAATCATAATACGTGAAATTATGAATATTCAGAACTACAAATATATATGTCACAAATTTTTGCTTTCATAATTATAAGATAATAATTTATGTAACATTAATTCACATTACTGGTTGATCATACGATAATATACGTGTACATGCATGAACACAGTTTAGTTCGATCCACTTTGGTGACTAACAAATTACATAAATATAATACATGCATGAAATTAAGGGACACGGGGTTCTAAATATACCTAAACTTTAACGAAAATTATTGTAATATACCTCAACTTTATGGGGGTTTGTGATCCCCCTTCCCCCTTCCAAACTATTTAAAAGTGAAATATACTTT